>CM060255.1:10282717-10710552 GCA_030684275.1 Acipenser oxyrinchus oxyrinchus
AGAGTTGCCTAGCTCTGGAAGTGAAAGGTGGGAGTATATGGTAAATGGCCTAGAATCATCTGATGCCCTCAGGAGACTTTCTAGGGGATATTCCTTTACACTGCATAAACACGAGGGGTCTCCATTTTGTTAATTTATTCCATTCCTGCTGATTGTCTCAACTGCTTCAGGTATGTCTCTATCACATAATGTTTTAAAAGTTGGTAAAAGTTATTCAAGTGGTTGGGAATTTACATGATATTGCTAAAATGTTACTGTGATTATGATAATGGAAAGATTGAGTTGTTTATTTACTCTGCGATTAGTTTTGAGCAGAAGTCTATTATGCAAAACAGAGCTGCACTGTGTTTAAAATATAGCTTAATGGTTTTGTGAAGTAGAGATGATTTGCATATCTAGAGTTTCATTTAATTTGAAATGTATAATGTAAAAAATACTGTTTGTCTGTATCTTTTGTAAAATTAGAAAAAATGTGTTTCAGGTACATTTCATTTAAACTATGCTAGCTGAGCTGAAACAGCAGGAGCATAAATGCACAATGTAGCAATTTGGGGGGCCACAGCATGGTAAAGTGCTAGCACTCCAGTCTTGATTTGCAGTTAAATGTGATTGTGGCAAAGTGGTTAACAGTGACTAACAGGATTCCTTTCTGATTTTCTTTCCTGATGTTTCTGTGGTCATACTACATGATTTATATTTACCAAAAATATTCTCAATTATATTGTAAATGTTGTGATTTGAATGAATGTACAACACGTGATATTTTGATATTTTGTCAAGTCCTGCTGATTGTCTGAACTGCTTCAGGGAAATACATTTTGAGTCCACTTCACATAGGTGATCAATGTAGTTATTTCTCTTAATGTAAGAGTAGTCAGGGCCAGTGTGATAGAAGTCCAAGTTAGTCTCTTACATTAAATTGGCGTCACGAACAGGATTAGACCATTGTAGTGTGACCATATAGTCCGCCCAGCTAAAACGAAAAATAACACTCTTAAAATATCTAGAAATAGCTGGAACAAATCACTCAGATTTTGTGCCCCCCTCCCTCCCTTCAGTTCCTGTTTGGCAGCACACTACAATAAAGAGCTTAACCCTGAGCTCTGTAGTAAAGATGGGGATCAGCTAGTCCCCAACTTTGTTCCCCATCTTTTTTCGTTGTCATTGGTACTAAGTTAGTACGCAGTTGGGGATGATCCTGAGGGTACCCTATTAGCTAGTCCTAGTTAATGACAGGACTTCATCAAAGTCCTGACTAGGGCTGTATTTCTTAACTAGGACACAGGCTCAAAAGCCTCACTGATTACCAGCATGCTACTTGGAAAGTATATTTGATTACTGAGCAGTTTGATCCAAAACAACGCTTGTAATTGGAATGGCCAGCCGAGTAAAAGGCAGCACTGATTAATCAAAGTAAAGAGGAATTGAGGACTGGAGAACATATACTGGTGGTGAGGTGACAGGAAAGCAGTGCACATCTGAGCATTATTATAGATATTTTTGCTGTACATATTTGTCCATAGACTTTTTGGGATTGGATCCAACCCAATATTCTCCTTGAGTTGTCGTGTTCTGCCTTCTTTTTCGTGTCTTGCATTGTGCTGTCATCACAGAATTGTGCTCACAAATATTATTGGTTGCCACTGCCTTGAGATGCCAAATTGATCTGAAACAGGCTTTTGCAAATACTGGGGTCTTTTTCTTTGTTATCATCTGTTAGAACACTGTTAAATGGATCTGCTCATTTTGACATCTAGATAAGCATATTGTCAGGGCAGCATGGAATATTTTTACATATTCCATTTTAACATTAGAAATATTTTCTAGAAGACAGAATGAATCCCTGCCAGTTGGTTATTCTGATAAACCATGCATGCTGATCAGGTACTGGTACAAGTCATTCACTCAAGGGGTTCTGCTGATGACATAGACAAGGACAGCAAAGCTCAAGTGGTTTATAAAAAAATATAACATCAGAACTCTGAAAGAGACTTTTGGCCTTGGCTCTGAGTCTTGGATATCCATTGCTAAAAAATACTTCTGAATGTGGTGTTACTGTGGATATTGCAATACTTGTTCAGCTAAATTACTCCTTTCAAATGACTATATCACTGATTTCCTTTGATATCATCAGACAAGATCAAAGAATGTGCATTAAAAGTGATTAGAAAAATGCTCCTTTCATTGTAAAGCAGATCAAGAGAGACCTACCTCTCACAACCAGATGGGTCTTCAAGGGCCCCTCACTGCAAGATTTACTCATCTAAACCTCCGATCCTCATTATTATGTGTATGGCCAAAAGTTTGCATCACCTAGAACTGTAGGATTGAGGCATAATTAAAAAAAACAAAAAAAAACGATATAAACATAATTTAGATTTTTTATTTAACATCATGTAATCAAAGAAACTAAAAAATTATATTGTAAAAGTATACCAGAAGCCATAATAGTAGTATAGTATTTCATGTTAGATTTCAAAATGTGATATTTTTAAATTTGTGTCAGTTTTTCTCTATATGGCAAACTATTATTATTATTATTATTATTATTATTATTATTATTATTATTATTATTATTTATTTCTTAGCAGACGCCCTTATCCAGGGCGACTTACAATTGTTACAAGATATCACATTATTTTTACATACAATTACCCATTTATACAGTTGGGTTTTTTACTGGAGCAATCTAGGTAAAGTACCTTGCTCAAGGGTACACCAGCAGTGTCCTCCACCTGGGATTGCACCCACGACCCTCCGATCAAGAGTCCAGAGCCCTAACCACCACTCCACACTGCTGCCAAACTACAAAGCGGTATGTAATTCAATATGTTAGCGTAACCTTATTCAGCAGGTTTTATTCGACTTCATGAAGCAAAATGTTAATTCTATAGGGTGAGGCAACACTTTTGGCCATAGCTGTATATATCATTAAATACATACTGTATATATATATATATATATATATATATATATATATATATATATATATATATATATATATATATAGAAGGTGGGCCATGGCACACCTTCTAGTAGCTGAGCGAAGCAGATCCACGAGTGAGGTCATAGAGGTCAGGCTAACAAGTACAAATCCGATATTTTGAGCTGGGCCATGGAATATTACATGTATTCGCTTCTATTGGGTTGCTTTGTATATTTTTATTTACTTTTTTCATTATTATGGGATTCTCCATGAAGATCGGGAGCTTCACACAGTATGACAGCGTTTACATGCACAAGTCATGACAGTTTTCCTCACGACCTGTTTGCCGTACTTTTCAGGAAATGTGTTGCTATGTAGTTCTGATTTAGGAAATAAAATCGGCCATACCAATGCAGATTACTCAATTCATAGTCATTTAGGGCAGGGGATATTTAAATGTCTGTGTCTGCTTACTAAGTAGGAAAAGAAGCTCTCCGTGAGGAGAGCTTCATGCATTGCCATGAAGATAAAAACATTTAACAAGAGAAATGAATTCACGTGTTGTCACGCACATTCTGAATTACGCCACGCATTAGCTACTTGTTTGTCTGGTTACCTTTCCAACACACGCACGCACGCACAATTATAGAAAATATAATTTTTACAAGTTTTACTACTTAGAATTTATATTTGTGCATGTGTTTGTGGAACATATACAAGTTACATTTCATTAACACTAGAACCGTCTTTTACTATGCATGTTTTTATTTTGAATATAACCTACAATATTCAATTGTGTTATATATATATATATATATATATGTGTGTATATACAGTATATATATGTGTATATATACACTGGACCTGGCAGCTATCAGTTCCTTCATTTTGTACAAGGTTGGAGAGATTTCATCTTTGAAGCTAGCCACAGCGCTTCAGCAGAAACATTTCGATCAGAAAACTGCAAAGCTGCAGGCTGCAGGCTGCAGGCTGCAGCAGCTGAACCTGGATTCTGTGCTGCAAGTGACACACACGCAGGATAAATCATGTTAATTTCATGCATATGTTTGATATGATGTGCTTGAAACTTTTGAGTTGTATCTGATAGTTTGTCTTACATTTTAATATTGGTGGTGTTTAAAATGTACCGGTGGTTGTAGGTATGCGTATAACCACGGTGGTTCTAGTGTCGAAGTAGTCCATAAATGCACAGTGTGTGTGTGTGTGTGTGTGTTTTGGGGGGGGGTGTCAATGTTTTGTATGGCCTTTCTGCTGGAGATTATGTGATATTAAGTCAGAAAAATTCGATCTTGACTGCTGAAACCTTGTGAGCCACAAGCACGATTCCTGCTCCAATTTACATGGGTTTTTACAGCTGTTTTTATCGTGAGAAAGTGATTGACCCTGCCCTTAAAGACGAGCTGCCAAAGGGACGTCCTTTTGCTGTTTGACGACGTATCCGTGTGACAACGTCACACAGTCATGACTGTAGAGTCGATTTTCAAGTGCATGTAAACCAAGCCTATGACTCATCTTGTGAATGTAAGAAATACATCAGTTAGAAATGCCACATAGAACAAATGTGGTTTCTAGCTGGAGAATGCCAACTAGATTTAGACCTGAGCTCCTAAGACCAAGGTGACGCAATGCTTCAATGTGCAAGTTGGTAAATATTTATTTTCTGTAGTGTACCCAGAACACCGTTATTTAAAACAGGGGAAACTCACAGTTAGTGCAGGAGAATTCCCAGATGTCCACATCTATGGTCAGTGTTGATCATATGTCTAGTGTGCTATTTTTATTTCACATACAAGTGCACTTTTTTTTTACATAATTAAGAAAGGAAGCATGGAAAAATAGCTTGTTAGCTTAACAAAGAGTCTGAATCTATCTCTACTTCAGATTAAACAGATCACGATATCAGCAATAAAAACATGGTTTTGTACACTTTTTGTATTTACATTACAAGATATAAATACAATGTCTTATCCTTGACAAATTTATATTGTATGTGTCATGTAGTCAGAGAGTGATCTGTAATTCAAAATCATCACTGCTGTATTCTCAGGGTCTCTGGGAACCCAGTCTGACAAGTTAATTTCCTGCCAGGAGACTTATAAAGACAGGAGGATTGTCTTTTCTTACGAGGAATATACTTCACCGTAATGAGATACTGGGTAACTGATCCCCAGTCGGTGCAGTTTAGCAGGTGTGTTCAATACCCTTCTCACCTTATTTAACTACTGTACCATTGCAGTTCTCTTCCTTCTGCTCCAGTGTTCAATCCTAATGGCTTGATTGTGCATTAGGAGTATGGACAGCAATGTCCTAGTTTGAACATGTTAGACTATTTCTCTTCAAGTCATTTGTTTAATTTAATGATTGTATCTTCTTGTGTTGATTGTCCATTTAACCAAAATACATACCTTACCTGTTTTGAGTTTTTCAGACTTCTTCGTTCATTGAAACCGGGCTTCTGTGGAGCACAGCCAGGGTCCTGTTTTCAAAGTGCTGTTCCTCATCTTAAGTGGCATTTTGGTTCTTAACTCCTGGCTAAAACAGCCACCAGAATGAAGCAATCAAAACGTTGAACAATATTGACTTGTACTCCAAAGGGAGATGTCTGGGAAAGGAGTTTATATTTATTAACTTTATAACAGATTCTCTCAGAATCCCTGTAAAAGGCAGAGTGCACCATATTGAACAATCTAGGCAATCAGGCAGCTATTTATCTAAGAATCAACAGCCAGTTTTTTTTCCAGTTAAAAAGAACACACTGCCTCTGGGTTTCTGATCGCATCATTAATTCCACATTTTTTAAATCCATTGATGGAAATGTCTGGTCTACTTTTAATGTTTTCAAGCAAATTGGCTTCATCACTGCCATTCTCACATCCATTTTAATATCGGACACATTATTTCTCTTGTCCAGCGCTTCTTTAATCTGTTCTGCATACCAGTCTGACAGAGGGAGGGATCGCTACGAGTACTATATACAACCTTCTGATTTGTTGCCATTCCACTCCAGGGAGATGAACAGGCCAGAGGGATAAGATTCCTCTTTGTCCAGGTCAATAGCCATAAGGCTATGCAAAGCCCTCCCTGGCGGTTGACATATGCTACTCCTCTGGAGCACTGGAAGGAAATGCTAGAGCGAGGTGAACCACTCGCAGTTCCAGTGCATTTATGTACAGGCATGTCCAGTGACCCAACCAGGACCTGCGGATTCCTCTGCCTGCCCAGACCACACCCCAACCCGAGTTGGATGCTTCTGTTGTCACCACCTGACGGTTGTGAATCACTCCCATCCTTACACCTTCGCGCAGGTGAGAGGCTTTCCTCCACCAGTGCAGTTCTTCCCAGCATAAGCGGGATAGGGTATTTGTCACGTTTGGGATGTAGCCGGAAGGCATTGAGCCACGCCTGAATTGGCCATATATGGGGTAACCCCAACTGGAGAGCTGATGAGGCTCACAAGATATATATTTTATCTCTCATGTCCCCCCTGGGCTCCGTAGGATCCTTAGTTAAGAAATGTGTTATTGGCTTGGACCACAGTCATGCTACAGTACATCTTTAATGTTATAATTTTAAACTGGAATTCTCTGTGTGGCCTGAAACAGAGATGGGTCTGCTTTGTGTGATCTAGTCCAATGTGTCCTCATGGAGTTGCACTTACCAGCAACAATGGAACAAATTATTTGCAATGTTTTGTTTTTTTGTTGTTGTTTTTTTGTCTTAGACAGTACAAGATATCTACATCAATATTTCCTATGGGAAATAAGAATGATATTCTCTAAGGGCGATTTACTGAAACTTCCTGTATGTTTTCATGATGTTGTTTGCAAATCACAGCTGTTGCATTTATGTGTAAGCTCAGCTCTAAAGGTGATCCTTCATATAGCATTATTTTTTTCATTTTGACATTCTTTGTATGAGAGAATGTTTAGTAGTGCATTCCATTTGAAGCAGGACCCAGTGTGAAACCAAAGCCACATGTAATAATAATAATAATAATAATAATAATAATAATAATAATAATACAATTTTTAACATAGCATATGTATTAACAAACTTTTGTTTCGGAATTGTTATTAAAGTATTAAAATTGTTTTTTTTACCTAAATGGATCATTATTAAATTGTTGATGGATTCCCCTTTTTAGTAAAATATATTGTGTAATTTACATTTGATTGTTTTGTTGTATTGTTCTCACCCACAGATTTACCTCAGTAAACCAAATTCAGGAAATACTGTAAATGTAACACCATTTTAAAACAGCTTTAAATGGAAAATGATCTGACTGGCCCTACAATTATGAGACATTAACGTTAAGAGTAAAATAGATTTGGAAAATGCTCTGATTGCACTTTATACAACTCCTCATGAATTGCTCACAATAAAAAGTGGATGAATCATCTGAAAAGCCTAGGATACCAAAATTAGCATTAATGAGAAGTTAATGTTGAAGGTCATTCCTTTTGAAGAACCTCTCTAGTTCTGTTAAAATATAAGTGACATAAATAGATATTGACATTTCCAAATAGTGAAACCTATTTTTCTGCAATTTTATTTCCTATTAAGAAAATGTGACATGCAGACACATAAGATGTGGCATATGCAAGCTGATCAGTGAAGGAATATTACAAAACTAGCAAGAAGCATTTTAGTTGCAGTGAGAAGAAGTTGACTTATGTTTTAAAGTTGTTTCTTGCAAGTTTTACAATTTTTTTAAATGGTTTATTATTTTAGTAGCCATGGCAGTTAACAGCATAAGGTAGTGGTAGTTAGGTTACAGCATTGGCACGGACACTGACTGGCCACATTATATAAAGAATGAAACATTTAAGAATCTAAGAAAACTGGAAATTCCCCTAGTCTGCAAATGTATTTGGTTTTGTGACGTGTCACATATAGGTCATGAGATCATTGGAAAGCTGAGTGATCTCCGTGATAGTGGAGGCGTGATAGTGGGGGTCTGTCCAACCTGCTCGTCCCTCAATACAGTGGCTTCTTTGACCAATGTGTCAAGCAGGACAGTCTCCCATGTGTTCCCAGCATGGCAACGTTCACAGGACCCACCAACCACAAAGAGAGCACAATGTGATATTAAGCGAGTCATTACAGATTGAGCCTGCAGATGTGTGCAACATATTATGACACGCAGACAGTGGATTACAGACTTCTTCAAAACATCTTTTTCCTCTGCCAGGAGGTCATTCTCCAATTTTTTGGCCATTCAGTACTGTATATGATAACATGAATGCAGGGCTGTTTTACAGCAAAGTCTGGGTTTCCTGCCTCATTTCACATTGCAAACTGCCACATTAGCTGCTTGCTTCCAATATTTATTTCAGTGTCTGGGGTGTATCATCAATTATTTTATAATATGCAGCTAACGGTGCGTCCTTATTGGTGGATGAAAGTTCTGGCCTAACCACTACAGGAAGACTCTTAAGTTGCTAAGGGCAGTCACTGTAGTTGCAACATGGCAACAGTAAAAGAGATTTATGAGGGTAAGTCAAGAAATTGCATTATGATGTAAAGCCCTGACCAATTAAAAATGAATGGCTTACCATATCTCTTCGATTCAGAAGTTGATTTTCCAGGCAAAGACGAGTCATTCCTTGGATGTAGACTCAGATGCACAGCATTTTTGATAACAATGGGTAAGAAACATGTTCCTGTCCCTTTCAAAATGAATCTTTGCTCATTTTCAGTGCTTTTGGTTACTAAAGTTAAATGCCTCTTTGCGAGAGCACAAACATCAGCTGTAGTAGAAGTAGCTGTAGTACATTCTTACTCTAAACAATTTTTTTTTTAAATCACCAATTATTGTTAACAATACAATCAAATGAAACGGTTAGCAAATCCAGCAAAGCACCTGAAACAAAATGTTTGCATAACTTGCAGATTAAAAAGAGAGATAAAATACTCGGGTGGCCAAATTATACATTCTGAACCAGTAGCTATGAAAGTAATATTGAGAAGATATGCAGTCTACTTATGGATCGTTGACGTACAAATCTGTACCAGTATTTTTTTTACTTTCAAAGGATGGTACGATATGATCACAGTACAGCCTGACCACATATGACGCCCAACCCGAATTCCTATTATACTTAGTAATGCAAGAATAAAGCAACAAGTAATTCAGAAAGGAGACACCGCTGATGGAATGAAATTAACAATTTATCGAAGTGACAGATAAACATGCCTAGAATGATTATGTTGTTATTTGAGTTTGGCCCTTGGCCTTGCGCATTGGAGCTCGTTAGCTGCCCTTATGCTGGCAAACTATGATGAATGAAGTATATGAATTAGATGAATGAAATGGATGTCAAATGCCAGCGGGCAGGACATGTGGCACTTGAGAGCCATCTTCCCCCAAAAGGACAAAGCCTCTTAAGCCTCCTCCACCTTGCAGGAGGAAACCTTTGGGAATCCATGGCCAAGGGTAGCCCTTCCTCCAGGCCCCAAAAATAAACCTCTTAATGATCTTTCAAATTAACACTTATGTTTTGTTTTGCACAGATAATGTGTCATTGACATTTTCAGATACACAGTTTGTAAGTTCTTGAGGTCCATCTCCCCATTGCCTTGGTTAAATGTGGAGAACATTTCTGGAAGCACCAGAAGGAGCAGAGCTGCTGCTGAAGGAATGCCAGGGGTTGCCAGAAGGAATCCAGCACAGAGGAAATCCAGCACGGAGAGGAGATAGGTGATATAATTAATGAATTAGTCCTGGGGACCATTGTTCCTTCTGGGGTGAAGAAAAGGGGATTGTATGAACTGCAGCAGGACGCATCAATAGGTAGCTCAATAGAACTTTTTTGTCTTCTACTTGGTCGTCCCAAAACATTCAACATATTTGTGTTTGTTCCATGTCCGACAGCTCCGAGGCCCCTAAGATGACCACCCTATTATTTTAAACTAGTGTATGATTCGGGGGGCATGGGCGAGGGCTCCTCCCCCCTGTTTCCTTCCTGCCAATAACTTCTGCTAAACCCCTATTTAAACCCCAAGCCATGTGCTTGTTCTGTCTTGTGTTTTCTGTTTTCCACCATCCTCCCCTCCTTGGACATACTGACTTGTAAAGTATGAATGTTATGTTGTTAACGTTATATGGTGCACAGAAGCTCATAGTTCATACATATGGCAAATTATGCTATGTCCATAAACAATAGGAATTCATATACAATTGTAGAAGATGAACCTGGTAATACAAATAGCAAAATATCCCTTTAAGAAAAAAACAAAATCAGCCCTCACTGTACTCCTGCACAATGCTTTATAAAATAAAAGAAAAAAAATATCCAATAACTATTACAATTACCTTTTCAAATCAGGACCATATTGCATTAATCATATGTCAGTAAGTCACTTTAATTTGCATTACAATGTAGTAGATTTAAATCAGTGAATTTCCATTAGAATCTCTGCCCAGTCACACTTTTCAAAAGCAGAGCCAATAAGAAGAGATAAGTAACAAGTGTGTTGCATAAAAGTCCACATTCTCCATCTGTGTGTCTGATCAAGAACAATACACTTCTAATATATCTACCAAATATGGAGAAGAGCTGTTATAGCATTTTATATGTGTTGCACTGAATTATTATAATTGGAAAAATAGAAAAACTTTTTGAAACTGGTTATCCACCTATAAGGTTTTTTTTGGCAATGTCACCCTTTTTAGATGTACCATCTTCTCCCTGTCGGCTGCAGAAAACTTTAAACTAGGTAAAAGTTCTAAGAAATTAGAAACCTCAAAACTTTCACCCACCAATCAGGAAGCTGCATCCCAGGGTACTCCCACATGGTAAACGACTGTGGACATTCAGTTAGAAAAAAAAAAAAGAACAACATTGAAAGGCATATAAATATGTAATTTAAAATGTAAATGTTTAAACTAAACCCAGAGTCACTATTACTGGTTCATAACTTCAATAAATGCTCCTTAAAGGACTTTACCTGTAGCTCTTACCTTCCACTGCAGTTAAAGCCCGCTAATCAAGGTTCATCAGCGGCTTTCAGTAAAACATTTAATGGGATTTTTTTTTTTTTTTTAAGACATGTGAGGTCAAAATGGCCAGAATGAACAACACTCCTGGGTGTTATCTCAACATCGGGATTGAATGCAGTAAACTGACAGATAGACCTTGCTACAAGTGCTTTTCAAGTGCTTTTGAAAAGTCTCAACAGCCCTTAAGAATGGCTGTGGTACAGAGCCTGATGCTTCCTATGACCTCATAAGCAGCCGCTTTAGATATTGTTTATGTACCAGGTATTTTCCCTGGAAAACGTAGTACCAGGCTGTTCCCTAAAAAAAGCTCAACGTGGCTCTGTGACAGGCAAACTAAACCAAACCATCTGAAACGAAAACAAAACAAGAAAAACACATATTTTGTGAATTACAATCTGTGTATAAATTCTGTAGTGTTGATTTAACGTGATTGCGTGTTTTTGTTAATGGTTTTGTATTGTATTTATTGTGAGGCGATGTGTGGTATTTTCAGGGGTGTCGTGTTTCTATAATACTCCAATTGTAGATTGTATGCCTCCTCAATTGGAATATAATTCTAAATTGCCTGATAACGTGTGATTTAATTATGGTTCCTAATTGATCAGTTTCAACTGTTAGGCACCTGGTCTTGATTGACAGTTAAATGTTCTTTTCGTTTAATCAATGGTGAATTAATAACTGCTTGGCTACGTGACACAATCATTGCGGGTTTCTTCCAAGCCTGAAATTAGAGAATGATCTATAATTTGTGAAAAGCACAATATCCCAAACATATATCAAGTAATCTCAAACAAAACATTAGCGTCACATCCTGAGTAAGTGATTCATGCTCCTTTTATCTACAGCTCTGCCGAGGCTCGCTTGCTAATCAATCATTCATTTGAATCCCGTCACAGTCTGCACGTGAACTAATTAGTGCAATCTCCGTGCCCCCATACAAATGCACACATTACTCTGCACATTAAGTGATTGTGCAATCCCTGTGCCTAAATACATATATACATTTTAAATCACCCGTGCTACATAACCTGCACTCTGTGCACCACTACATACATACATATAACATACCTACAGGGGCGGGGGTACCCTGCCACAGTGAGTCATGTGTGTGAGCAGACTAATGCCACATTCCCATCTGCACCATGAAACTGTCTCTCATTTATTTCACACTGTAATTCCAGCTAAGGGATCTGATATAAATGGGAGCTCTCCAAAGAGACCATTTGTATTTAACACCCTGACCAGGAAGAAATCTTAATGGAGGCTACCATTTTCTTTTGTACACATGTCAGATTCTAAATATATTTTTTTTATTTCTTTTGATAAAGATGAGAGCAAAACAGCGGTAAATGTATTATATTTCAAGTAACTGATTTAATATACAAGAGGAACCTTTATCTGAACCTACAAATCAGAGCTGACAGAAGACCACTTTTCTAAATATCGCAATCCATCACAGAAAGCACCCTCCAAATGAAACTGATTTCCCTAATTACAACCCAATATTCCCAAACACTTGTCTGCAGAATAACCCTACATGTAATTTCCAGGACGCAATCCATTTCAGATGCATTCTAGCACTTATAACAAACAAACACTTTTCCAGGTGTTAAAAACCCTTGACATTCTCCAGTAATTGCTTTAAAACAACATTTAAATTCCTCTTATGAAAGCATGAATATTGGAAACAGAAAATTAAATACATTAAGTGCATACAACTGTACGTGACTGAATGCCAAAATGGAGTGCTTTGTTAAATATCCTCTCAACATCTATTTGCTAGTTGCCTTGCATCATAGCACCTAATCAGAAAGCTGCTTATGTTTTTGGGTAGTCTTGTCACCTTTTCCAAAACACCTATAGTGTTTGGCGAGTTGTTTAAAAATGTTCTTAAATACTTCAATACTTACCTGAACAACAGTAAATGGTGAATTGCAGAATATTTCATTTTTTTATGTCCACCTTTTAAAGACATTCTATTTTCACCAATACCGAATTACCAAACAAAATAATAATGCAACAAAACATAAATAAAGATAACACCAGACAAGTAAGATGTCCCCTTCTTGTACTGGACAGAGCCATTTTTAGCAGAAATACTTCAGATATTTGATGCAGCTGATGTATTTTTAAAATAAATGGTACAGCTCGATGCAATGTGTTCAATCATTTACCGGACAGAAAGAAGCCGTCTGCCCAATTCCTAAATGTGACAGGGAGTACATGGTGGTGGCTCTCAGTAATTTAGATTTACTACATAATACATGGCAATGGATAAATTGCACAGCAATCGTGAAATTCCTGATATCCGTAAAAAAAAAAAAATACAGCCTTACTCATGTCAAGTCAATTCATGGCCTTACGCCACTGAAGAGAGTCCTTTTTCTGTTTACGTAAAACTAGGTTGAGCCTCTAAGTCTGGTCTAATCAATTGATTAAGACAATGGGGAACTGAAATACTGCCACTGTTAAAATAATTTATAAATCGCTGAATACAAGACTCCAGTTCATATTCAGTGATTTTTAATTATAATGATATTTAAATCTGCTGCAGTGCCATATATTTCCCATAATGTACTCCATCTTAAAACGCCTTTAAAGATGTGATAACATCTACGGTATCTTAAAATGCCTTTAAAGATGTGATAACCTCTATTTAAAGGACATGATTAACAGTGCAAAAACCTGCTCACAAATTTAAGTCAAATCCTCAATTAAACATGAAGAATTCTAAATAACAGTTTTCATGAACAGTTAAATAATCAAGAAGGGCCCAGTGAAACTACATTGAAATAAATCAGTAATCAATGCTACAATTTTGTTATAAATGTTTATTGTAGTATATCATAGAGAGGAAAAGGAATGGAGCTGAACCACTAAACTTCACAGTTCAAAATTGAGTGAAATGTTTTACTCTCAACATAGCAAGCTATCTAGTCGGGACGGAAGTATCTGTGTCCTCAAGTGTAAACATAAGTGCACCTCCAGCAACCATGACTATTCATCGCCTCCCAGGATCCGGAGGCCCTTTTAAGAGAGAAATCAAGCCAGCCTTGCAAGCCAGCATGCATGCTGTAGCTTTGTAATGCAAAGAACAGGCATTAAATGATTTGTTTTACCACAGGGGTAAGGATTCTTTCCCATAGAGCGCCACTGTAATGGCATGGCATCTCACCCCACTGGATTAAATTGCGAGGTAAGTGCTGGACACAAAGCGCTAACCTCAAAGACGAATGTGTCTTATGCTGATGTGTTATGCAAAACCTGTGAAAAATTGTTAGAGGGCATTTTCTGATTTGCATATCACATGGTGATTTACAAATTAAACTTTGCTTATTTGATAGATAATCCAAAGGACATTGGCACTGATTTATAAACCAGAACAAAATATTTCTGTTTTATAAATAACACATTTTAGAAATGCAGGAAACTGGTTTATTTATCAGAATTTCCTTCATTTATCATAAATCAGTCATAATTAAGTTTTGATTTATAAATATGGTTTGTGCATTTCTTTATTGAAGCAATAATTTTTACATCAAAACATGTATTTTAAGGATATAAACCAGACATTTAAATTGTTACTTATATTTTTTGAACCATGTGCAAGTTTGACCCAAGTTTATAGCAGTCTTTTTTTTTTTTTTGCATTCCAGAATTAATTATTTTCCTTCTATTGTCTCCCACATTTAGAATGTCCACTGTTCCCTCACCACGGCAACTCCCCACAACAGCTCAGCGCAAGGTCAGCGGGCGTCCTCCAAATCCTACCACAACGAGGAATGTGGAAATAAAATTATCTAAATCAGCAGATATCATTTTTGTTAATACTGTAGTTCTCAGAGCTGTCAGTACAGAAATGTAATTGTTTTCCTGGACCATACTGCTTGTGGGCTTGTTCCATGTTGACGATCGGAGACATGGTTTCAGCATGAACCGTGAGAGCTGAATATATGGAAACCAAGAGACAAATGTTCGCCCAAAAATAAAAAAAATAGCTAATAAAAGCAGTAATGAACATGACTCAGTGGGGGTGTTGAATAACCTTTTGAAAAGAGACACTTTGATACATTTCTCATTTCGAGGCAGTACTGTATGTCGGTAAAACTAAACAGCTGCTGTAGCTTATCTGTTATGTGAGAACTAACATATTTAATGAGCCTGGAACCCTTGGATAATGTTAAAATAAAATTGCTGTACAAAATGTAGGTTTACAATGCTAACCTCCTTGTACAATACACTTAAACACAAAGTAATGCTTAAAAAAATGTTCCATGAGAAAAGAACTAAACAAAAAAACTCTTGACTTCAACTATCTGAGTATTTCTTTACAAGATGCCAAGAGGTATGTTGTTATTTTGCATGTGATTTGACTCAATGTAACGGTATAAATTAAAAGGCAGAATTGCTTTAAATTAGTATGCAGAAGTTACAAACTCAACATATAGTATAACATTCAGTAATTCTATCTGAATTGCATGGAGACATTTACTGTTTGCAGCATTCTTTTTTAATATTCAAGCTTGTTGTGATATACAGTGTAGGGCTCTGTGAGTTATTTAAAGTCTAATTGTATTAATAAAAGTCATCGTTGCTTGATAACTTATTTGATACAAATGTTATCTAATAAAAGACAACTTAAACCATGTCATAAAACACTGACTAGCTCACCATCAGAATTATTTTAATGTTATTTATTTTACGTTAAAATCAAACCAAAATATAGCACTGGATGTAAACTTTAATTTGTACCACAGGTATGCTTTGGTATGTGAAATTATGAAGCAGATGATAACTTGAGCATATATAGAAGCTGCTTTAAATACATGTTAGGATATTAGGTGCATAAACACAAATGCTATCCCTCTTAATTAATTATAAGATCTGGTACCTTTTTGTTTACAAATTAAACCCTGAAAATACCCATCTAAAATTCTAATTTACAAAGCCTTTGCATTGTGATACATTATGTAGAAAGGAACAAAGGCCATGTTTTTTTTCTCTAATAGGTAACTACAGTGTAGTTTAAATGCAACAACACAAATCAAGAAAAATGTTGGCTGTTGCTAGCATCTTTTGTAATTACG
Source organism: Acipenser oxyrinchus oxyrinchus (assembly GCA_030684275.1). Lineage (NCBI taxonomy): Eukaryota > Metazoa > Chordata > Actinopteri > Acipenseriformes > Acipenseridae > Acipenser > Acipenser oxyrinchus. The sequence goes on from CM060255.1 coordinate 10,298,754, forward strand.
CTTTTTTTTTTTTACACAGGTGTATTTAAAATGCCATTACTATGTAACCACACATGCAATTAATGTGTAATCACAGTGTAGTTAGAGATACTTCATGTAAAGTGATACTTGGAATGGCATTTGCAATAGTGACTTTTGGTGCCAAGATGGGTACCTTTCCAATCAAGCTGCTGCACTGAAGAGGGAATAACCTTTAGAAATATGTATTTTAATTAACCAAACTAGTGGTGGCTACTTGTGCTACTGCACCATTAGATAGACACTTCTTTGATAGAAACTCTAACATCAACAAATTAACTCACCAACATGTCCAAACTCATTCAAATTGCTGTAGGTCATAAGTATACTTCATTATATTTGACATTTGAAAAACAAATACGGGTTGATATCACTTACAAACACAATTTTGTAAAAACATAATTATCACACCGCAGAGTGATTCACAATACAATAATACGAAATGTGAAAGGAAGTTTGCATACAAGCAAAGGTCTTGTAGACAGACTCAAATTCGAAGTAAAATTATTTTACAGAATATATTGTAAGGTATGCTGTTCAATTTGTATCAAGCAATTTGCTTCACCCTTCTGGCCTGCGGAGATGGGGAGTGACTACAGGGGGCCTGCGTGTTGGGGATGTCCAGCAGGGGGTCCTGGGACAGTTCATGGAGGAGGGGCTCCGGGGCTCCAAGAGCTGCCGACGGTCTGGCCACTGAGGACGCGGAACTTGCCCTCGTGGCCCTCTCCAACCTATTCTTCCTTACCCGAGGCTGAAAAGCTGCACAGATGCTGCAGGCCACCTCTCTCTCTCGAGGGCCAAGGTGGCATGTTGGACACCCAAGCACCGCGCACAGAGGGTATGCCTATCCTCCTGCGGAATCATAGCCTTGCAGGCCATACAGGGGTGGAACCCCGACTTGCCTAACATCAGTTCGGTGTTCTGCATCGGCTGTGCATCGAACACCACTTGCACTGGCAGTAACATGCGCTCAAGCACTGATTATATAGTGCGTAGGGCACCTAACACCGTGCGTACCGAGCACCGTGCGCACTGAGTACCTGGGGCACTGCGTGCACCGTGTACCGTGCGTCACTGTATGCCTGTGCACTAGTGTAGCAGTTGGCACCAAGCACCGTGTGCTCCGTGCGCACTGAGTACCGTAAGCTCTACGTGCACCATGTACCGTGCATTTGTGACACTGTCGCAATCAATACCGATCACCATATGCACCATGTGTACCGAGCACTGTGCGTACCAAGTACCGTAGCACTATGTGTACCGTGTACCGTGCAGCACCGTGTGTTCGTGCACTAGTACTGTAGCAGATGGCATCAAGCACCTTCTTTCTTCAGTGGGGTTGGCAGAGGGGGATAGAGTCTACAGGACTCCATCATCGAGCTTTATTTCCTCCTCAAGGTAGTTAGGGCTGGAGTTTCACTGTACTCTCCAAAGGCATATGGACAGCATCTGGTTTATCTGCTGGAATTGAAATTCAACTCTTGCTCTAAATATAAGAAACAACCTGAAATAACCCCTGCTGAAACTTAATGAAGGCGCATTATTATTATTATTATTATTATTATTATTATTATTATTATTATAGTTTTAAAATTCTGTTATTTCATTTTTGGTTGTCAATTAAATGTCAAAATAATTACTTGGAGTAGTTTGTATCCATTTATGAATCCTGCCATCGCAAGATGTAACAGAGCCTTAAATATTTAATGAAATTGATTTCGACAAGGCCAGTTTACAGTTATTACACTCTAATTAACACAGGCTCAGTATCAATCAAGGATTTAATTAAGTTATGGAGGCCAGAGTGGGGAGACAAGCCAAGGTTAATGAAACAAATGTGCTCTTATTTCCTATTGTATACCTACATAAGGAACAGCATTAATTAAATGTGCAAATCACCCCTTTTACAATACATTGGGCTGGATGTATGCAAAAGTGTACTAGACATTAAGGCCTTAAGTCTGCCACACCAAACACAGTGTGACAAGCGCATATGTGCTGTGATGAAACAAAAATAATACAGCCTATACTTGTAATAAGTGTCAATCTTGTATAAATAGGAAATACAATATCTGTCAAAGGTTTTGCGGCAGCCTTTGATACCTAATTCCAGCTCCTCGGTTAAGTAGAATGCCGTATGAAGTGAGTATGATAAGGGTGCCTTCATCCAAAGACAGAGACGTGGCAGTCAGCCCCCAGTGGCAATGTGAATTAGGGTAACCCATTCTCACTCTGATGTAGTTTATGAGGAAATGTATGCTTCCCTGTAATCACCTTTGAAATGGAAATTCCAGCCTCATCACGAAGACATTATTTTCTCATGGTTTTATCCCACCGAATTGTGCTGGAAAATAGAATTTTACAGAGCTCCCTCTATAGCCATCAGCTCTCTATTCATTCATTAGTTTCAGTCCTTAGGTTGTGAGTACAGTACAGAGGGACTCCACTGTAAAATCAATTGTCATCACTTCACAGATACTACTAAATATAAAATATATGGCTATAAAATACAGTTGCAATTACTTTGTTTCATGTAATGCTTGGGTTAAGTCACTTCTCTGAGTTGTTTTTGTCATTAATTTCACACAGTGATAAATCAAACAGCAAAGGAATTGACTGTCATACTAAATTGACTCTGTGGAGGGCAGGAGGTTATGTGTAAATGTACGAATCGGTAGATAATGGGGGCATAAACAGATTAACACATTCAAATCTGCAGATATTTCATTAACCTTTACTGCTACACCCAGCATAAAAGCAAGTGCTGGTTGCCTTTTGCATTTGCTGATTAGCTTATAATTCCTCATTCCTATGGAAGTGTGTGAGGTGGAATGATTCCTGCTGTCTGTACCAAAGCTTCTCCTTGTGTTTTCACTCCTCTATCCTGTCTGGTAATGTGCTATTAAAAATGCAATTTTAAAATGAACGCAGATATTCAAAAACGCAGATACTTACTTGTGTTTATATTCATGTTCATAAGCCGGAAAACTACCTTATTGCCTCATGTTACATCAAAGAAATCCAGTAAAAAAAAAAACACTGTAGCATGTTTTAAAAAAATTATCATGTAATTTATGCATTTAGAAATGACATACAAATGTGAAGTGGCAATGGTAGCTGGCATACATGTATTGTGTTTTTTCCAGTTATGTCTTATTGAGGACTATACATGAACAAAAACAACAAATGATTTGATGATGACCCTAACCCTGCAGGCTTTTCCTACCCAGGATCTATTTGATCTCTTCAAAGCAAAGAGAGATCAGAGATCAGACCATGACTTGAGGCTTGATTTCTACTGTTGCAAACTATGTATGGCTGCAAATTTCAATTGGGAGCAACATTGTAATTATACTTTTGCTATACTATTTAATGCATGTATGTGCAACAATATTAAATTATCAGGAAAGAAAAAGCTTCATTAATAGGAGGAATACTGTAACTATGTCTAAGTTTAGAGGGGAATTCACAAAGCTATTTACTCCAAAGTAGAAAAATGTATGTTACAAAAATAGAAATAAACATTAACAGCCATTTTTCTGATTTTAGAAACATATTATGCTAATGGCACTGTGGAATAGATGGCTTGGTGAAAGACTTGTATCTTTTCGAAAAACAACCAAATCTGCCCCACGCAATCCTGACAAGTCACAGCCACACTGCTAAAACAAATATGTGATTAGAATAAAGCAAGGTTTATCATGCTTTTTCACTCTAAATAAAGCACTTGTGTTTCCTCTGCTGTACAGAAATATTTGATTGTTTTTCAGACTGGTTGGTGCAAGATATGCTTCTCATAATTAAGAAAACAGGGGATATGTTATTTGGGATCACTACAAAGAATAGCCTTTGTTTAGAACTACGTATACATTCACTGCAGGAGATATGTAAACATACGGCAGATTACATTTGTAATATTTGTGTTCGAATTTCATAAAGACAACTAAACGTGTCCCAAATTTCACATTGGAGCAATACAATACAATATATTTATTTATGTATTTATGTGTGTATTTATTAATTAATTCATTCATTCATTCATTCATTCATTCATTCATTTATTTATTTCACAATTTCCAACTGGCTTTTACATTTCCATGAACGCATTTCCTTTTCTGCTTTGCTTTTTAGATTTCAAAGTCACCTTCTCTTTTTCTTTTTATATTTCACTTTGACAAAAGCACCTGTCACTCAGTCAGTGGGCGGTATCAATTACACCATTGGCAGGCAGAGATTGTTCCACCCCGCTTCAGGCAAATACAATCGATGTTGATTCTCGGCCAGTCGTGTGTGAATAGTGTTGCCAATTTAACGAAATTGTCGCTAGATTTGGCGTCTTTCTAAACATGAGATTTTATAAATGAGAATGCGACATGTAGATAATTTAGCTACTCTGAATACAATCTGGTGACATTCTAGCGACTTTCTATTCTAATAAATAAATAAAAAACTAGTAAATACTTTACATTTAAAGCCTGCCCCCCCCATACTACAGTTTGCTTGTTTACTCCCAAACCGCGAGACCCCTACTGTTCCTATAGGCTCTTAGAACTGTCACTTTGGCAGCAGATGCACAGGATTTGCCCATACAAAGCATTTTCAAAACGGATTCCCTGGTAGTCTGGATGGGACCAGCAAATCAGATGCTATTTAACACTTAAGCAGGAAAAGAAGAGCACGCCCACTGCTTGTCTTTGGCAGAAATACTGTAAATAGCAATAGTAAATAGCAGTTTCCTTGATAAATAAATATAAGGAAATAAATATAAGTTTCTAATAAGCACTTAATTGGTTCAGTTAAGTAATTTAGGGTACGGTTGGAACAAAAACCGAGAGGGACACCGACCTCCCAGGACCAGGATTGGAGACCCCTGATATATAATGACATCATAGTTTTGACTCCAGTACTTATTTTTACAGTTGATACAGTCACTGCTCAGTCATTTCCTTTTTAGTTTTATTTCCTTATTGTTCCACACACACACATATTTACAGCTATTTTTCCAGATCTAACTGGGTAATAAAGGTGGTGGCAGCAACACGCTACCTCTGCCAATCCAGTTACTCGTTTAGGTTTAGTCACAGTATGTTAGCATATCACACTAACTTCATAATTAAATATTAATTATCTCATTAAAGGAGGCTGTGTGGTTCAGTGGTTAAAGAAAAGGGCTTGTAACCAGGAAGTCCCCGGTTCAAATCCCACCTCAGCCACTGATTCATTGTGTGACCCTGAGCAAGTCATTTGACCTCCTTGTGCTCTGTCTTTCAGGTGAGATGTAGTTGTAAGTGACTCTGCAGCTGATGCATAGTTCACACACCCTAATCTCTGTAAGTTGCCTTGGATAAAGGCATCTGCTAAATAAACAAATAATAATAACAGTCAGCTGCTCATAATCTATCAACATGTATAATTATACAGATAGAATATAATGCTTAAACTGTTGCTTTTTAATGTACAATAAACATTATCTGTGTCTGTTTTGTGGGCTTTGCATTAAAGCACTGTTTTAATTATAGATATAGATCTTTCACCATTTCTCAAAGTGGATATATATATTTAGGATTGCAAGCTTCTGTGTGTGGTCAATATCTATACTTGTCTTCTATCCATGGTTTGTTCACTTCTACTTGTGAAGATATTCCTTTACATGTAGATGCTCGCCGCCTTGAAATTGTAAGCCGCAAATGCAATATGTTATGATGGATTTATTTTCCTGAAGACTAAGCCATTTTTTGTTAAAAGCAGAAAGAATAAACTCTGAGGTGGCTCTCGAAGGCTTTTGTAATATGCTTCTACATATCTGATCAGAAACGCTTGAATCACTTATTGTTTCATTATTAATGACAGCTGTATACCCATTCGGAATGCCTGTGCTTTGTATAATCGAGATGTAAGAAGCCCTAAAACTTGATACAATAATATTTCCATTAGCAGTGAACTGTGTAGCGACTGTGGATTTCATTATATCCGTTTGCTATTTGTACTTAGTCCTGACAAATGACCGTCTGCCATGCATAGCAATGAAGAGCTTGTGAAAAGAAGTGTTGGGCAAAGTTTGTAAAATTCTACATTACTGATTGATTCTTTTAGTTAGTTATTTAGTTATTTCGCTTGCAATGACCAGCACAGGTACATTGCAATAGTGCAGGCACTAATACAAAGAGAGTCCTATTGGGGGAATGCGCAGAGAACTCATATTCCTTCTTGGGGATCATACTCGTATGGGCAATAGTATCATGCTAGGATAACTTCACTAGAGGTGCCAGCAAATGAATTTCTGCTCTTATTTCCATTCAGAAAGTGACCGGGTAGTGTTGTTTTTTGATTGTGAGGACCCAATGAGTTTTTTTTGTGTACATTTTTTGCAATCTGTCTGTATAGTACTTGTCCCTAGTCCTTCTTACTTCTATCCCTAGAGTTCAGGTTGATAGTCATTACTGCCCCGTTGTGTACAGCTGATTTAATGCATTTGTCACATACAGTGGAAACCTTAAATGACTGGTGTCCCAGAACCTCTTATCTTGCACTACCGTACTTTACCTGCGTTTAATGCTTGTAGTGATATTCATTGATCATTGTCTCCTGACCTTGATGTGATATTTTTCAGGTCCTCATTAACAAACTGGGGATCTCAATGCGCTCACTACCTGTATTTTCGTGTCGTATTGATTATGTTCTGATTGATGATCTGAACACCTGAACCTGTACTTCTTACCACCAGTCAATTATTGCTACTGATAGCACATTGGCCTATCTGACAAGCGGGGAACTCATGCATATCATCTCCCATTCAAACAATAAGTCTTTGCTTCTATCATATGTTTAACATGGCAGGCTGAGCAAACTGAATCTCTCTGTAAAGCTGCTTGCCATGATAAGGTGTTCTATGATCTTAAGCAGTTGTAACCTCCCCTAATCTCCAAACCAGAGAGCGACATACAAACAACACACCAAAAACAGCTGCATTATTATGTGTCTCCGGGGTGAAGAAACCGATTGTCTTTTGTGACTGGAAAGAATTTGCAAACAGTTCCAGCTGACAGGCAGTTTCCATCTTAAAATAATCCTGATTGAAAATGGGGGATAATGACGTTCAATACATTCTCCCCAGTGATGTTTTTAGAAATCTTTTATGCCGGAGATCTAAAATCGTACTTTCTGAAGGATTATGAATTGAATTGCATTTAGCAATGTTCTCCTTTTTGTTTTTTCAAAGTCTGGTAACTTGTAGATGAAATCTCTATTTATAAAGTTGTGGGAATTAATAAGCAATTCACATGCTGTGCATAAAAAATGATGAATGTGAGTAGATTTACTCAAAATTCTCTTTGCATATGTTGGTGAAATTCAAGAAAACAAGCAGAGGCATTTATTCTCACCATAGCTATAAACAGGATGCGATTTACGCAAACTGACTTCAAAACAATTGTGGTCTTAGCACTTCAGACCGTAAGATCAGTAGCACATTGTATTAACATGATTTAAAAATTAAAAATAAAAGGAATGGAGTTTAGTTTCACTGGAGCCGGATCATAAAGTACAGCTGTATAAAGTGGATCAGGCTCAGATTCCATTCACCCATCATTGTCATCCAACAGTAGTGCTGTACGTATCATGGCAAATTGACCAGTGAAAATCAACTACGTTAACGCCATTCAGTTGCTGTATTTCAAACTTAATTTTTTATTACCATCAGAAGTGTATACTATACTAAAGAAAAAAGAAATGATGACCGGACACTAAAAATCCATACTAACTTTTTTTAAAACAGCCCCAGCGCCAAAAGACTGGAACGTTTACCCACCGAGTTGAGCAGAATGGAAAAAAGGCCAAGATTAACAATTAACGCCTGCAGACATTAAGCTGTTAAAATACGTAAGTTGTATTATATTCCATTTATTGTTTTTACACTCTTTGCAGTTATCGATGAGGTTATGTGCAACAAGTACTTGTCATGAGTGTGTTTTAACATTATTTTAGTTGCTGTAATGTAGGTAGTTTTTGTTATTGACTTTTGATACCGTACATACATACCAGCAGTCCCTATATGGTTGGGACAGTCCCGATTTCCTAGCAAATGTCCCGCGTCCCGATGCATTAGGAAGAAAGTCCCGATATTTACCCACAGAAATAAAATAATTTATTCTGCACAGCAGAGTTAGTGAAAACCACACGCTGTGCTCTTGGTGCGGCTGACACATCTGCTGATCACTAACTTATACAAAGGTAAGAATGCTTCATTATGTCTATTGTTACTGTCATGATGGTTGTGTGGTGTTGAGTTGGGGGATACATCTATTATAGGATAATGTATGTGATCAGCGTCCCTCTGAACAGTTTCCAAATGTTGGCAAATATGACCGTATCCATAAAAAAAAACTGCATTTATCCTGAATGATGGCAGATTTGGCAAATGTGTGATTCCTGTAAGACTGTCACACAATACCTCCATTTTAAGATGCCTCCATTTACCCCCAGATGCTGATGGGGGAGCAGTCAACTCATCCCAAAACCAGGCTGGTCTAAGCCCTGTCGGATGTAAGTGAAATCAGACATGTCATCTTGGACCTAAGTGAAATCGGACGCAATTCAACTTGGATTACAGTGAAATCAGAGGTAAATCCAGTCAGACCACTAATGAATAATAATCACAATACACATATACTGGAACTGTGACATAAAGAAGTACAGTTGGTCAGACAACTTCCAGATATCCGAGATTATGATGCGCTCAATAATTTGTGCTAAAGAATACCTTTGCATGTTTCATTACAATTGGACAAGTGGTTCTGTAGATAAATGCATTCAGATGTAAGAACCAGATGTTAAACTGAGGTCCTTTTGACTCAGCTGGCCCTGAAAACCCATTGTCACTCCTCTGGAGAAAGCTGTGGTGTTAGATCAGGTGATCAGACTAAATCCCAATACAGGTTAATAGACTGGCACAACAAAACGCTGTCAATTCAAGTCTTAAAGAATCCCAGTGATTCATCAACAACAACATTGTGAAGGTATGGAATGGGTTACCAAGCAATGTTACTGATGCTGAATCATTAGGATCCTTTAAGACCTGAATTGACAATGTTATGTTATGCCAGAGGTCTATTAACCTGTATTGGGATTTAGCCTGAACACTTGATTTGACAGCACTGCTTTCTGTGCTGAGATCAATTAGCTACTAGGGACCGGACATGTATTAATTGGCCAAATGGGCTTCTCTCATTTGTAAACTTTCTTATGTAATGTTCTTTTGGCTACATTTTTCTTACCCTGGCTAATTCTCAAATAATGTCTTCAGTTCCTCTTCCTTGTGTGAAATACAAGGAAGAATGAAATACCCGATGTTTAAAAGACAGCTTTGTAAGGCTAATATAGCCTTTCTGGAATTACCAGTACATAATCTCATACATAACACATACTGGTATAAGCTCTGTACAGACAGATATGTTTAAGGCGAAACAGCTATTGTAATTTTCATAGCCTTTAAGGATGTTTCATATTCTATAATGAAGCAATCAATATGTACATTTTTAAAAATGATTATGGATCCAATTAAGTAATAATTGGTTTTACTTTGTAGCATTTAAGCTATACTCTTTATGGTATCATAAACATTACATTTTTGTAACAGATACTTCTGCATTTATTATTATTGGTCATTGGAAGCATTTGTTATATACAAACCTTTCAAATGCTTCAAATTACCCAAAATATACAACCCTTCCACAAGTAATGGAATAATATTCCAATATATGTCAGTTTTCACAAATTCAGCTTCAAGTGCCTAAAAATGACTCCCAAATAAACACTTATCTGTGTGACACTGACCTCCACGGCTTGCTTAGTTTGTAAGATACAGAGTGTGAAAAACAGATAGATCAAAAGCATTATATTAGTACACTGTGCCTTGCTTCACTTGGCTGCTGCTAAATAGAAAGCATCAATAATGCATTGAGTGATGCCGCTCAGACGTCTTATACAGACATGTCTCTCTGGGTAATTGGCCAGAGTGAGTAGCAGGGTTTAGAAAAATATAGCGTTATACAACATATTGCTGCAAGGCAGGGCACTTAAAAGCACCGTTGTTGTGTTATACCCAGGAATGAGACAGCCATAATGGATTTCAGCTGTTAATTTCCAATCAGTCAGTACCAGCAACTAACAAATAGGCAACAGCTCCTTGAATGGAAACATCCACTCTGAATCTACAGACTGCAGGAACGAACCACTCCACCCACTCCTGCAGCTCCTACCACTGCTGACGGTGACATACCATAAATACAGGAACAACACTTTGCAATAAGAACACTCGATATAACAACAACAATAAACCATAACAACACAATAATTTAAAATGGCATTATTATTATTATTATTATTATTATTATTATTATTATTATTATTATTATTATTATTATTATTAAGAAGAAGAAGTAATAGTTGTAGTAGTCGTATTATTATTATTATTATTATTATTATTATTATTATTATTATTATTATTATTATTATTATTATTATTATTATAGCTGATAGTGTAAGGATTATTGCCCACATTGTCAAACAGGTAATACAGCAATTTGTTGCAGACTTCCTTTCACTGTGTTTTTATTGAATGCAGTAATGTTAATAAGAGGGTAAAAAAATCACCACTTAGGGAAACCCCAGCTGGATCAATACAAAGAGGTTGTATTAAGATCTGTCAATCATTATTAGTCTGTCGTGTTAGACTAATAAATTGGATAGACAGTAAATCTCAAACTGATTCTGCACAACTGTAGCCTTTCTGGCAAATATAACTTATTATAATACAAGTGCCAGAGTCACAGCAGTAAAACAATTAGCCTTTCTCTTTCAACTGAATTAGCTTTCAATTTCTGCAGATCCTATACAACAGATTGAAAAGCATAAAAATGGATTAGCAATCCCAACAGCGGTTTGGTTTTAATTAAGGGTATTTAAATGGTAAGGAAAGTAGTAAAGACTATACAGTAAATCTTATGTCACACACACACACACACACACACACACACACACACACACACACACACACACATCTGGTAATAAGATTGATACTGATCACTACTCAAGAGTTTACAAATCTGTTGCATGATAACATAATCTAAATAATGTCGTCATTTAACGCTATATAACTCTTCTGTTTTCCCCCCAGGGGTTGTTTATTGGTGGTCTTATTAACATAAGTTAATACGATCAAAATTACAGTGGAAAGATACAGTATAATTCAATATCCCTGTCATGCAGATTGTAATGGCTTGATTTCTCATCTAATTGACTTGAATGGAGAGGCAAGAGCTGGGCATGAACTGCACCCCTCTCGGTTGAAAAATGAATCCTTACCATTCAACTAAAGAGCCCTCTCTTTTGTCGAGAGTCATGTCTGTCTTACTAACCCATCAACATTTTAGTGAACATCAGAAAATATTTATTTAGAAAGAAAGAGTGGTAGTATTCAATCCTAGAACAATGGGATTAGAAAGCAGTTAGATTCCTACTTTACATCAGCGGAAGGAATCGGTTTAATTACTCTTGATTGGAATTTAGTTTGAACACAACATGATCTGTCAAGATGCAATCAGGTAAGTAGGCTAAGTATGGAAGGAAGCATTGTAAAGATTGGGGAAAGGAGAAAGGCTTAACGGAATCATGCTTTGATGTTACTTTGTTTGTCAGACAAGTAGTTTTTATGTATTTATTTGTCCTATTTTCATTCTGTTGCTAGAAAGACACTCCGAGTATATTTTTAGAGAGCCACGCAAGTTTCTGAAAACTGAATTGTGGAAGTCTAGCACCTAAGCACAAACATTTTATTTATGATTGGCTAGTTGTGGATGAATCTGGTGCCATTGCTTACAAAGAAACCCAGAAATGGCTGCCAAGGTAGACTAATCTTTTAAAAAAGGTATTATTTACTTGATGGGAATGTGGGTAGCATCAATCATCCCCATTACTTGGGGCAACCTGAGCTTTTCAGTGACACGCAGAGCAATGCTTTTTGCTTCAGTTACATCTGGCATACATATGTATGTGTTGCAGTGCCTCTGAACAAGGGAGTTGACAAACTTGTAAATACAGCGATGAACTGTGGTTTTATGCACCCCAAACACATTACCAACTACCCTGTACTCCTCTGAGGATGCCAGGTTTTGGGAAGGTCTTTCTTTATCTTAGGAGGTGTTATTTATTCATTTATTTATTTATTTATTTATTTATTTATTTATTAGTTTAGTTAGTTAATTATTCATATATATATATATATATATATATATATATATATATATATATATATATATATATATATATATATATATATATTTCAACATTAATTCAAGTACTATATATGTATTTGTATGTTTTCAATCGATTTATGTTTGTTTAGTAAATCATAATAATATTCATAGTCTAATAGCATATTAAAATAACATTCATGTGTTCTCTGTACACATTGCATTATGTAAAAATATAAATAGTACAATAGGCTTAAACTGCACAGTAGTAAAATCAAATGAATACCTAGCAGGCTTTTTTTAGTCTATCCTACATGTAATACAAAACAAACCATGCTGATGCATTGTAGGCTTCACATTGTTGTAGGACATGTAGATAATAAAATATTATTTTAAATTGAAACTAAATTATTTCAACATATTTCTTTTTATCTTAGTCTGCTTACAATTAAATCATAGTGTTGCATTAACATGTTCTGGCTATACAGGAACTTAAATATCTGACATTTCAAATCGCTACACAGCTTCTGTTTTTTTTGATTTCTCCCCCCTTCCTTTCTAGTTTTAAATGCTTCTGAACCATCTCAAGGATCCTTTCTCCGAGTAGATTGGTTCCCTTTTTATTTAAGTGAAGTCTGTCCCGCCTAATGGTGGCCTGGAGTTCATTTAGAGGTCGTTGGCTATAACACGATCATCAGGACCACATCCAAAGTTTTAATTCTTGAGATTTACCAATTTTCCCTACAAAACTATATTTAATTCATAACCTTAGAAAAGCCCATGCTGATTTTAAAGAAAATCTAAAGTGTTTTCTTAAGGTAGCGTGTGTCTTTACTAAACCTTACCTAATATGCTCTGAAAAATTTACCAAACACCAGTGTTAGTATTCAGGCATTTTAATTTATTCAAGGTCTAGGTCTCACTGATTCATACAGCTTTGCAATTATTAATTTAGCAATATTCATTATTTCAGATATTTTGAAGCCTTAAAGAGATCATCCGGGCTAAAGGTGAACAGTTGATATTTCATTACTAAGCCATGCCACACATTTCCTGGATTTGGTTCCAAAGATCAGCTGAACAGCTCCATTTCATGTCAATAAAACATAACAGGTTGCAATGCCAGAATATTATACCAGGATGACACTAGAAGGAGAGGTTGACAGGGCAATGTGGAGTTACGGTGACATTAAAGAACAGAAAAATGTAAAAGCACAGATAAATTCAAGTTCAGTTCAGTAATTAATACTAAAGCAACAACAAGAAGTGGCTTGCCAAAGAAAAACACATCTTGACAACTCTGTTTTCAGAATTTAAACCCAGACTCCAAGCCCCCAGCTCCAATCATAAGCTCTATAATAAATATTATATGTGGTGACACATTAAGGACAGGGAAACACAATAGCACATGATATTTTAACTAAGGAGCTTTACATTTCAAGCCGTTATGTCGTGATCACCACAATACCTTGTGATCTTCACATACCATTTTTTTTTTTTCCGTGTCCTTAATGAGCCACTCTAAAAATCCCTCAATAATATTTGGGACTTTATTAAAAACACACAAAGAATGTAATACTTTCTTACAGGAATAACAAGTGCATTCCAACCAGAACACTAGAAAAATAGTGTAACCTTGGAAACACATCAGTTTAGAAGTGGTGGTTTAATAGGACATTAGCAATGCACCATTAAATACATACACCAATCTGTAGGGGAAGCAAGGAGAACAGGCTTGTCCTTGGTAAGTTTGTTCTTGTCCCCAGTTGTCAGATAAGGGGTTTTAGAGACAAGTATCTGTGGTGCACATGACTACAATCTCTGCATGAAAGTTGAAAGATAACTTGGGCATTTTTGACCCTGTTACATCCACACTGCAACTCTGAGTAGTGAGTAATTCTACTGCCTTGCCTTGCCTTTGCCTTGTGACATCGCAGCAGCACAACAGTCTATTGCTAGCATGCCCAGAGTGGGGGCGCCCTCTCTGCCAGGACTACCAGAGGTTTCCCCCTAATAGAGGTTTTACTCTCCGAGTGGATGGCCTACACATAGCTTTTACCCATAACAATCAGGAGGCTGTGTGGTCCAGTGGTTAAAGAAAAGGGCTTATAACCAGGAGGTCCCCGGTTCAAATCCTGGCTCAGCCACTGACTGATTGTGTGACCCTGAGCAAGTCACTTAACCTCCTTGTGCTCCGTCTTTCGGGTGAGACGTAGTTGTAAGTGACTCCGCAGCTGATGCATAGTTCACACACCCAAGTCTCTGTAAGTCTCCTTGGATAAAGGCGTCTGCTAAATAAACAAATAATAATAACCACTCTTTCTGTTTCTGTTTGTCTCTGCTTCCTTGTTTTATGTTACACATTGGCACATGATCTTTGTTTTCACAGGTGTAGGTTCTGTGGGGAGCCAGTGGTCCTTTTTCTGGGGGGATAGTGAATCTCACTTCCCCGGCCTGCAGTCGGTAATGTGCAGGTTCTTCGAATGGTCAGAGGGGACCACCGGCTAAACTATTCTTTCACAGCTCATGTGCTATATCTGCCTCAAGATGAGAACCCTCTTTCTCTATCCTCCTGGGACGTGGCCCTCTTACCTTAGAGTCCCACAACCTACAGTCTTCTATGTTTTCATACTCTTTTCTCTTTTCTTTCAAGGTTCCGAAACCGTTCCATCCTCTGAGGGAAATCCAGCTGTGGGGCAATGCCTATAAACAGCTATCGAGAACCCAGCTGCGGGGCAATGCCTATTAACAGCTCTCGAGAACCCAGCTGCGGGGCAACACCTATTAACAGCTCTCGAGTACCCAGCTGCGGGGCAACGGTTATTAACAGCTCTCGAGTACCCAGCTGCGGGCAACGGTTATTAACAGCTCTCGAGTACCCAGCTGCGGGGCAACGCCTATTAACAGCTCTCTCAAGAACCCAGCTGCGGGGCAACGCCTATTAACAGCTCTCTCAAGAACCCAGCTGCGGGGCAACGCCTATTAACAGTTCTCAAGTACCCAGCTGCGGGGCAACACCTATTAACAGCTCTCTCGAGAACCCAGCTGCGGGGCAATTCCTATTATCAGCTCTAGAGAGTCAGAGTTTATGTCATTTCAGGGGCCCGGTAAACCAACACGTCTGGTATCTCTCCCCTACACGTTCCTAAGCACTTTATCCCTGAAGCCACGCCTCAACCTCTATGCACCCGAGGCCAAGCCTCTACCTAACCCTTACGCAGCCCTGGCTTCCATCCCGTGAATCACAAATGGCAGTTTAACTTACAAAACTGTACAACCTAAACGCAGAGCTACACTTTAATCACACACACAATGGATTGCTGAACATGGTTCTTACACAGTGTATTACAAAGAAACTTTACAGTTAATGGTTTTGGCTTGCTTGGTATTTTTCCATAGTTTATCCTTCAGTTCCTTCGATTGTACTTTAGCAGCCCAGAGGTAGTTTAAGCATTCTCCCTTCTTAAAACAGTACAAGTAAACTTGGCATAAAGTAGGCATCCTCATTCTACTAATTGCAAACAGAAGTTGAAAAGCTGTATTTTATCTCGGTATGCTAAGCACATATTACAAAGGGAATCAGTTTCCTTTTTCCACATACTGACAGTGCTTTTATTTTACTGATACAAATGTACAGGAAACATCTACGGTACAGAACGTATACTCCCAAAGCGGGCTGGTAAAATAACAACTCAGTCATGTAAAAGGTACACAACCGGTCAAAAGTTTTAGAACACCCCCATTTTTCCAGTTTTTATTGAAATTTAAGCAGTTCAAGTCCAGTGAATAACCTGAAATGGTACAAAGGTAAGCGGTAAACTGCCAGAGGTTAAAAAAAAAGTTTAGGTTAACAAAAACTGAAAATAATGTACATTTCAGAGTTATACAAAAAGGCCTTTTTCAGGGAACAAGTAATGGGTTAACAACTTACAGCTGTTCTGCAGCAATGGAAGTAAATTAAGCCTTGAAAGTTAATGCTAACAATTCCTACAGGTGTCCCAACTTTTGTTGATTACTTACAAACCTTCTGTCTGTATAAAAGCAGTGTTGGAACAGACTGTGTTACTACACCCTCTTAAGCATTATTTGGACAGTATTATACTGCAGGAAGTAGTATATTGCTATCATAATGGCGAGAAAAAGGCAATTAACAAAGGAAGACAAACATACCATTATAACCCTTAAAAGTGTAGGTCTTTCCTTTAGAGAAATTGCAAAGAAAGCCAAGGTGTCAGTGAGTACAGTTTCCTACACCATCAAAAGGCACTTGGAAACTGGAGGAAACTCTGACAGGAAGAGGTCTGGCAGACCCAAAGCCACAACAGAATCAGAAGACAAGTTTCTGAGAGTCAACAGCTTGCGTGATAGGCAGCTCACAGGACAACAGCTTCAAGCACAGCTTAACACTGATCGAAGTAAGCAAGTCTCAGTTTCAACTGTGAAGAGAAGACTTCGAGCTGCAGGTTTGACAGGTCGAGTGGCAGTAAGAAAGCCATTGCTAAGATGGCAAAATAAGAAAAAGAGGCTTGCCTGGGCCATGAAGCACCGCCAGTGGACTACTGAAGACTGGAAGAAGGTCTTATGGACCGATGAATCAAAATTTGAAATCTTCGGTTCATCACGTAGGGTTTTATGCGCCGTCGAGTAGGCGAAAGGATGGTTCCTCGGTGTGTGACACCAACTGTCAAACATGGAGGAGGAAGTGTGATGGTCTGGGGCTCTTTTGCTGGATCCAGAGTCGGCGACTTGCACACAGAGTGAGTAGCACCCTGAACCAAAACGGCTACCACAGCATTTTGCAGCGCCATGCAATACCCTCTGGTATACGCCTAGTTGGTCAGGGGTTCATCCTACAGCAAGATAATGACCCAAAACATACCTCCATGCTATGTCAGAACTACCTTAGAAGAAAAGAACAAGACGGTAGGCTTCAAATCATGGAATGGCCAGCACAGTCTCCAGACTTAAACCCCATCGAGCTGGTTTGGGATGAACTGGACAGAAGGGTGAAAGCAAAGCAACCTACAAGTGCAACACATTTGTGGGAACTTCTGCAACAGTGTTGGGAAGAACTTTCCGAACAATATTTGATTTCCATTGTAGAAAGAATGCCACGAGTGTGTTCGGCTGTTATATCTGCAAAAGGTGGCTACTTTGATGAGTCAAAAATTTAGATTAAATTTTGTTAAACAAAACGATTCCATGATTTCTTTTTCATCTCCAATTGTTTCTTTGTTCTATGCTTTAATTTCAGAGTACATTGAGACATTAAACTGCGTAAATTTCAATAAAAACTGGAAAAATGGAGGTGTTCTAAAACTTTTGACCGGTAGTGTATGTTTGCATTACACCGTTAAACTACACCATAAATATTATTTTTTTAAAAGTGCAGCTTACAATTGTACAACCCAGATAAGGTGATGTTCTGTTTGACTTCTTGCCTAGGCCTTCTGTGCTTTTCTGCCGATAACTCAACATGCAGTCTGTTCTTAATCTACTAAATGTTCATTGGTAGCTGTGGAGGGATGCTGAGATTTGATTGGATCTTGCTGGACTGCAACTTTCAAAATGTGTGCCAAGCGACCTTTCTTGAGCTGCATTCTTTCCAGCGATTAAATATCTGATAATAATGTTCTCGATGATATGACAGGAAATATCTATATATCTATGTCTACTGTATATATAGCAGGCGCTTACTGTCAAAATGGAATACTAATGACTGCAGGCATGTATCTGAGAATCTTAAATGTTGTTTTACCTGTATAGACTTATACGCTTGTATAAATTAGGTGTGTGGAGCATTTACATTTGTACTGCTTTCAGTGCAGGGTTTTTATGGTCAAGAAAGATTCAGGGTTTCAGAATGGAGCCAATAATGTGCTGACATGGTCTACCCAAGGATTTTCCCCAATTGTTAATTGTAAAATGGATTTTCTAGCATGTAAATGTAGCCTCACGGTCTCTTACTTTGGCCATTCATGACACAGACACACAAAAGCTTTTGGGGGGTATTGTATGGATTTATTTTATATGTAAAATAAATGGATTTAGTGAGGACAGCGACAAATGGCCCCTCCTGTGGCTTAGGATAACGACACCAGTCTTTACAAGGCTCCCTTTCCATTAACAATTGTCCCTACAAAAAACGTACTCGCTGCAACTCAACTAGTTCCGTTCTGCACGCACAAGCACCAGTCACCAGTTTCTTAATGGGCTAGTGCTCTTAATGCAAAATACCTATTTTCTTCATCTGGTCACATAAATAGAACCAGAGAAAAGCCTAGGGTCTTAGAAGCCATACCAGCTATTAATGTAACCTTCAAACCCTGTTAAATAAATTAGTTCAGGCTCTTGAGATGTAAGAAGTGGACTGATTAAAATAACCCTGGACACATTTAGTGTTAATTTCCATGAAGCAAACTTGAATGTGACATCATGTATTTTTTAAAGCTGTAGTGTCCAACAGAATTCCTTGGTTAATATGTGCTCTCAGAAAGCAGACAGTTTTGCTTTCCAGGTTGTTTACATTCTCCAGCAGAAGTTCTAATGCTGGCGCTACTTTGTTTCATCTTTGCAATGGGATAACACAGATAACATAAACTCAGGTCTCAGGTATTAATCAAAACTGTATTGTGCGAGGTTTATGTAAATATGTGTATTTGAGCACTGATTTTTAAATTAAATCTCTGCATTGAGGCTCCCGAGTGGTGCATCCAGTAAAAGCGTTCTGCGAGGAGTGCAGGATGCGCCCTATAGCCTGGAGATCGTAGGTTCGAATCCAGGCTATGTCACAGCCGACCATGATCGGGGGTTCCTAGGGGGCAGCGCACAATTGGCTGAGCGCTGCCCAGGTAGGGAGGGCTTAGGTCGGCAGGGGAATCCACAGTTCACCGGGGACAAGCGACCCATGCGACTGATAAGGTGCCTGTGGTTCTGCAGTGGAGCCGCCAGATCTGTGTTGTCCTCCGGCACTATAGGTCTGGTGGCCTCGCTGTAGATCCGCAGTGCAAAAAATGACGGATTGGCAGGAGCATGTTTTGGAGGAAGCATGTTCCAGCCGCCATTTCCATTTCGGCGGGGGGTGGGGGGTTGCGAGCAGTGAGCCGAGGATACAGATAATAATTGGGCATACAAAATTGGGGAGAAAAAACGGGGTAAAAAATTGGCGATGACTAAATAAAAAAAATTTAAAAAAACAAAAAACTCTGCATTGTATCTGGTTCCCCTCCAACAGAAAGGCAAGCCCGATATCAGAGTGAGGTCATGCCACATTTGTTAAATGAATTGCCAATTTGGCTTGACCACAGGAGGAGCCGTGGGCTCTTCAGCTCATTTCTCCTATATAAGCCAGGGCAGCAGCTTGGGTGTTTCTTTGTTTTGTAAGTGTGCTACCAGATGCTTAAACTTAAGCTCTTGCCTCCCACCACTAGCCTGCCTGACCGCAACACTACCCTTCCACAGTTCCATAACAAGCCTCCTCCTCATTTGAAGCTCTGTAAACTAAACAGTGAGCTCCCTCTCCTTTATCTGCAGCAGCAGGGTCTTAAGTAAGTGTTGCTTACAAAATAATTCCCTTCATTTTATCTGTTTTGCAATTCCATTCCAAATGTGAAGTCTTGAAAGAAACACATGTTACAGCAAGCATTTTAAAACATAGTGGGCTTGTAACAAGGGGGAGTGTTACGTGTGTGGGTCGTCACTGAGTTAGGCACAGTGGTTGCATTCTGTTACCCAGAGCTTGCTGCGCCGGCTGCTCTTTCTGACGTCACACGCATCTTCCAGAGAAACGCCGTCTCCAAACCTTGCAGCACAGCACAGTAAAGCGCTTGAAAACACAACAGCACAACATTTGCAATGCATTATGACTTCAAAGTTATGACTTTAAGGCTATGACATTATTATGTATTGATTTTATTTTATTTTAATTTTACTTTATTATTAATTGCCATGACAACACACTAATTTATTTATTTATTTATTTATTGTTCCTTATTTTAAGGTAATAAATAAACATTTGTCTAAGGATTTTTCAAAAATTATTATTTTACATCTCATTAAATTGTGTGTGTGTGTGTGTGTGTGTGTGTGGTGAATCATTTTCACATCAAATTAACCATTAAGAGTACGCACCAATATAAACAATATACAATTTATTAATGATGGCTGATCATTTTTAAACGTCCTGTTTATATTTGTCTGGATTATCTATCTATACAGAGTCAGTTTAATGTAATTGATTGCTATTAACTTTATTGTAACATTCATCACTTATCACGGATTTAGTACATTATGTTTGTTTAAATAATTGATTTATGTATTTAATACAGCATTGACAAGGCTGTTCACGTTTCATTGAATACAGTCTCGAACAAAGAAGACTACACTGGGATCTGATTCAAGTATTCAAAATTCTAAAAGTTATTGACAATGTCTGACAATATCTGTTTCTCCTACAGTACAGCTTTCCATACAAAAAGCTTTTTTTTAACTAAAAGAAATAAATATAGCTAGATTGAAAAATCCTGCCTGTCACACAATACTACTCAGTTTCATAGCAAAATTGGAATAGAAAATGTGACATATTTCTTGCAATTTATTTGCAGTTACTAAATACAACTTCTTGAACTAAATAACAATCCAGTTTGACTCGGATATGTATTTTTCAATATACAGTTAGGCCAAAAGTTTTGCATCACCTTGAATTTTAGCATTGAGATAATTAAAAAAAAAATCTATATGAACATAATTTACATATTTTATTTAACATCATGTAATCAAAAAAACTATGAAATTATATTGCAAAAGTCTACAGTATTTCATATTAGATTTCAAAATATCGTTTTTCAATTTGTCAGTTTTTCGTTAAGTGCAATATATGGAAAACTACAAAGCGGTATGAAATTCCATATGTTAACGTAACATTATTAAGTAGGTTTCATTCGACTATATGAAGCAAAATTAGTTAATTCTATAGGGTGATGTAACACTTTTGCCCATAGCTGTAAATAGTAAACACACATATGTGTTGGGGGGCGTAATAAAATATAAATGATATAATTTACTTTCAAATGACTTGAGCTGCCTCTATCGGTAGATGGGTAGATAGTGCTACTCAGATTGTGACAAAATAATCAAAGAAAAGAAAGTTCAAAGCACACAGGTTTGGCCATATGCCACAGCCAACTAAGTGTAGTCTTTGGTTTCTTCCTTGGCTCTCCTTAGTCCCGCTTCTCTCTGGCACTCCTTGGCTGTTTCTCCCCAATCTTTCTCTCTGTTTTTCAGCTCTCTCTTTCGTCTCAACACCAGCTCTCTTTAGTCTCTTCAGTGCCTGTTCATCACAGCAGCCCGCTACTTATCCCCGTCCAAGCAATGCCCCAGGTGCACCAGCCTGGCGGCATGCCAAACTTCTGATTGGTAGAGATTCTCCCGTCTCTGACGTCCCTGAACACCTGCTGCAACTGAACCTTTGACTCTGGGTCACATAACCTTCCGGAACACAGAAGCCCAGTATCAATATGAGATATTGATAAGCTCCCTCTTCATTCTTAAGGAAGAGGAAATATTTGCTTTCTACTGTACATAAATCATCCACATTTTCCTAATATTTAATATATCTGTCTGATTCCGTCTCTTGCCAAGTAATGTGTCAAGTGAGCCCAGTGAGGTGCAGTTACACATTAATCTCTGGGGGTTTAAGGAAAAGGCCTACACCAACAAGCCAATTGTTTTGAGGACACTGTAGGCTGGCATTTCAATTTCAATTTCTTGGCTGATTGCATTACATAGATTGTGGAGTTGATTTGACTGCTATGTTAATAATTGATAATTCAATTTGCAAACAGAAAATCTGTGTCTAAAGAAAATAAATGGAAAAAAATAATCAGAGTTTAATAACATGGTGGCAAATCCCTGTGTAATGACCCTTAATATAGGCTCAGACATCTCTTGATCTAACAGTGTCTCTTTTAATAAGGAGTAGTGCGTCCGCAACTAAGAAAGCATGTTGTCAGTCCAGCCTCCCCCATTTTCTGATTTACAGGGGATGTTATACATAGTGTAATGAACCCATATACGATATGCTGTATTGTAATTTGCATGTCTTTTCTGTGTGCACTAGCATAATTACGTTTATAGATGCATCCTTTTTACCTTGGACCGCCCTTTTGCTGTTCAGTACTGTTTTCAATCAGAGAGAGAGAGAGGGCCGGTAGGAGGATGACGGAGATCTGTTTTCAGTCAGAGAGAGAGAGAGGGCTGGTAGGAGGATGACGGAGATTGGATGCTCGCTTTTGTTTTATCATGTCTTCAGATGCTGCATTGCATGATGTAAGTTTATTACAGTTAAATAGAAGACTCAGATTTACAATGCATAATCTTGGATTCCTGCTTAATGAACAAACCCAACTTGACTGCCACAACAAATGTTTTTGTGTTTTCACTCCTACCTCCTCACATTATGGAACCCAAAACTCCATAATAGATGTTTACTTCATTAATTAATCATAATTTGAAAACAATAATTCTTGATTTAAATGATAGCATGGTTATCTCCAACACTGCAATTGTGATTCAGTGGTTCATAGGATTTATGCTTAAGATGTACACTGTGAAGTAGACAATTAAAACCAAGTCCTGTTGTCATCTCAGGAAGATACTTAAGGTGAAACTGCAATGTTTGAAAAAAAGAAAAAGCTTTTCTGTGAAATGGTGAAATTGCTTACTAGCTAATGTTAAGAAATTGATTACTTCATGGTGAGACAGCACAGAGACTCTTTTTTGTAAGTCCCTATGTGTAGCCCTAGAACTTGTGCTAAAGAATATCCTGACCTAGTTTCATCACAACTGGATAAGCGTTTCCCTAGATATACAGAGGAGTACAAATATACATTCCCGCCTGCAGCAGTCCAAGTAGCCATTTGCTAAAAGGACACTCGTCAGCACACAAGCCAAAGTAGCAAATTAAATAGGAAATTAAATCGGAAATTAAAACCTGTTGATGGGTTGATACAGTAATTATGTATGCAAAACTATAAATGTGACATATTATATGTACGGGCTTCAGCTTATTCCTGTGGCTCAAGATATGCATCCCCAGCTGGGTATAATAAACCCTCTGTACAGTGGCTGAGGTGCTTGCATTAGGGAGCTTGTGAATGTGAGGTAACAGGATGTGCACCGGGTGACCCCACACACTGCAGTGTTAACCACAGTGCAAAAGAGACAGCCTCTTCTGCGTTCCTGGTTTTAGAGCTTTTAACCTCATCTCATCTCACCGACAGGGGACAGGATAGACTCTGTAACGGCATAACCTTGTTGATTGGCTGCTTGCTGATCAGAAGATCCGGGTCATGGCACCACTGTAACATGTCTTATTAGTGTCTGTCCACCTCTGCGTTGTGTTGGGTTTGTTTCCGGGGCCGCGCCGAGCCAGCATCTCACCTTAGGAGGAACCTGGTTGTTTTTCCACTGTAAAGCCCGAGCTGTGCAACTGACATCACATGCAATGAATGTCTCAAAATGTACAGTATATAGATAATGTGGTATTAAGAGGCTCAGTATTTGAGTTGTGAATTGCAGATCTTGAGGTTATGGTTGTGTTTCTCATCATTTTTGTTATTTATATATTAGGGGCAGTCCAAAATTATTGAAATTTTCTGAAAGCATGCACTTGGAGAGGGTTGAGGGCAGTGTATGCTTTTTGTGTGCTGGAAAGCAAGAGGACTGGCAAATTAACTAGGCAAAAGTAGTTTTGGTCTATTAGTTGTGTTGCTTTAAGATTTTAAAAAAAATGTAGTACAATGCATATAAATTGGACCAGGCAAGTGAAATAATTTAGTAGGCCAGAAAAACAAAAGGAATTATAGTAAAGGTGTTCTTTAAATAAGATGTGGGTAAAACAAGTTTGTGGGAAACCCACCTGTGTCCAGTTATTCAGATAGTCTTAGCCTAGTGTAATGCACGAAATCAGAGTGGACACATTTTCCTGAAAATGTAGCAGAGTCAGTTAAGGTACCATAGTGCACGATGGACCTAGTTGCGCACCATAGCAGAGAAAAGAGGAGTAACTGGAAAGGAAAGGTTAAAGCCAGCCGTCTGTAGTAATACAGTAATTGTCCACGTTTGGCTCCCAGGACAAGGTTAAGTCTAATAATAGTCCCAAGGCGAGATGTATATTAAAGAAGGGAATGTCGGGTCGACATTATTTTAGTGGGTGAGAGCGTGGAATATCTAGGACGTGCCCAAGTGTTGAAACTTCCTACCTCATAAAATGTAGACTATACTCAGTTGTGCTGTATTGTTTATCGAATTGTAATGATGAGTAGAAAGCCACAGGGATAAAAACCCTGCAATAAAGGATAAATAAGCATGATATACTTTTTGAACTATTATCCAGTCTGGCACAGGAGGTATTTGACAGTAGGGGTGGCTGTGAAGTAATGAAATAGCACTGACGACTGCAAGTATCCACTTTGTAATAGCATTCACTGGTGGAAGGCCCAGAAACAAGAGTGCTGTATTTACGTGTGAATCTCCTTAGTGTTACCCGTCGCTCATACGACATCTGTCTCCTCTTTGGACTTAACACTCCTGCTTTGGAGACTCAAGCCCGAGTATCACCTTTCACAAGGACAGCTCGACAGAGTGGGACGCCAAGGACAAATCTTACCTACTAAACCCCCTCTTACTCAAGACAGTGCCCAGTGAATCTGTGTTAAGAAGCTTTCACCTGAGTTCTGTAGCGTTCAGGTGAAAGCACCTTAAAACCGACTTCTCAAAAACTAAAAAATAAAAGCACAATGAAATATGAAAAATGTAATTTGAAGATGCTTACTTTTTAAATCAAAAACTTAAAATGTAATAAATTATATTAAAATATTAACATAAACTGTTCTTAGCCTACTGAGTCGCATATTGTTATCTTCATGGCTTTCACTACTATGTTATATTAAGGTTCTCTTAACTTCATTAGCGTTGTATAATTTAGACACACTCATTACTCCTTAGTCATTTTTCATTCTCGGATGATTAAAATGTGCTATTATTCACAAAGGCCATTCATTATGCCTTTGTGAATAACAGTACAAATGAGAAATGTGTTATATCCAAATAGTCAAGAGTTTGCTTGACCTATCCTCAAATGAATTTTCCGTGTATACTCAGTAAATAGACCACATATGCTACATCCTCCTAATTTGTCATCAAGGGCTCATTTTTAAAACCGCTGAAGCATTGCCCACATTTAAACAAACATTGCTGCCACATTCAGGCTGGATTTCTCTATTGCTTAAAGATCCGCTTGGTAGGGGTCTAAAACCTGACACTTATCTTAACTAATATATTCTTCATCTTAATGTTTCCATTCACTGTATCGTTTTCTCTTTGTCATTTTACAATGTAGGTAGTTTAACCTACAGTTTGTTGCCTCAATAGAGCTCTTAGAAGCACTATCCATATACACCAGTGTCTAATCTGCCCCCCTGCAACTAGGGGATTTAAAAAATACAACCGTCTGCAATATTTATATTCTATCTTATATTTTTTATAGTGTGTGAAAATAATATTATAGTAGCTGTATTTGTTTCATACCGTGTTTTTTTGTGTTAGTGTGATACAGTTAAATAGATTATTATTATACAGAGCAAGTAGAAGGAGACACTATGATTGGAGATAATGTGTGTGTGTGTATATATATATATATATATATATATATATATATATATATATATATATATATATATATATACAGTGCCTTCTTGAAAGTATTCGCCCCCTTGAACTTTGCGACCTTTTGCCACATTTCAGGCTTCAAACATAAAGATATGAAACTGTAATTTTTGTGAAGAATCAACAACAAGTGGGACACAATCATGAAGTGGAACGAAATTTATTGGATATTTCAAACTTTTTAACAAATAAAAACTGAAA
This sequence comes from Acipenser oxyrinchus oxyrinchus, assembly GCA_030684275.1. Lineage (NCBI taxonomy): Eukaryota > Metazoa > Chordata > Actinopteri > Acipenseriformes > Acipenseridae > Acipenser > Acipenser oxyrinchus. The sequence continues at coordinate 10,324,946 of CM060255.1, forward strand.
AATTGGTGAAAAAAAATGGAAGCCTGAAATGTGGCAAAAGGTCGCAAAGTTCAAGGGGCGAATACTTTCAAAGGCACTGTATATATATATATATATATATATATATATATATATATATATATATATATAATATTTATTGTGATTGAGTGTACATTCCAAACAGGAATATAGATGCTTTAAGGCCACCATACACAGGGCGATATGTCGGACCGACAAAATCACCCTGTCTATGATGATAAATCATCTCTCGGCTGCGAGAAACTACAGGTCGTCAGAGATTACAGCTCCCCTCTATTCTGGGCGACAAGTCGCTCAGAATCAACCAATAAGCGCGGCTGTTGATGTCACGTGGCAAAAGTCATTTAAACAACTTGTCTGTAGTCATGTTGCTTTAAGCGAGTTTTGCAATTTTTGTGTATATATATATATATATATATATATATATATATAAAGAAAGAAAAGTTTTTTTTTTAAATGTACACACAAAGTTTAAAAGATTAAAACTTTTATTTTCAGGACGTTTCGGGCAAAAGACCTTCTTTAGCTGTAAAAATTTATTTTCAATCGATCGCACAAAAAGGCAAGCATATGATGGTCCCATTTTAGTTCCTGTGCTAACACCCCTTACTTGAGTGTAAAAATGACCATCAAAGGAAAAACAATTCAATGTGAGCACAAGTTCAGCCAGTCTCAGAAGGATAGTGTTGGAGGTTCTTTCACTATCCGTTCATCAAGAAAGTGCTTTATTGCAATTAACCCTTCATTATTTGGTATAACAGAATAATATTATCACAAGGGTGCTGTGCTGACCCTAAATTATAATTTTTTTTACTGGAAAAACTTGACAAAACTGGATTTCAAAGCAGCATTTCATTGTGTGGTGTAGAAAAGTCAAATGGTTTCAGAATTACAGCCGAAGGTTACATCAAATGAGGCTGCAAAATGGGTAAGTATGTGTCTGCACAGCAAACACTGTTTTTATACATTTTCTTGCTTGATTGTTCGTTTGTTTCTATGAAATGTTGCAAGGTCTGAACGCCTTGTTGATCTGAAAATTTGCAAACAGCGTTTATAATGGTTGGGAGATAATAATCCTTTACTATTTATTTGTTCTTTACTCTTTTAGATTATAAGATATTCTGAATGAGCTAGAAAATGTTTTCATATTTAAAGCATGTTACATTCCAAAGAAGTAAACACTGATTTATGATATGTACATTCCAGACATGTTAAGCCATAACCCCAGCATTAATTTAACATCAATTGTTATTTAAACAAAATGAAAGACAGAAGGTTACAAAGGTTACTTTTGTCAGTAATTACAGCAATGAAGCATGGAAGCATGGTCCTGGTATTGAAATTCATGATGAGTCAGACATGTGGCTACCAGACCTCAGCACAAGGACAATGCTGACTAGACTACTAGGCAGAAGCACATGTTTGATCTTTGAAGCCTATTCAATAATGGCATACATATGTATTGATTTATTAATAAGAAATGAACACTGCATTTTGGATCTTACTCTAAATTGATGGTGTTGTACTATTCTGTCAGTGTGATTCACACTTCTTCTCCTCCCAAAGAAAATAAATCATGAGTGCCATGCATAGCACCTAGCATCGGGCTGAGAACAACACCACTCACCCACAAGTAGAGTTTCCCCAGTCTTTGCTTTATAGTGCCTGTTCATGGCTATGCAGCATGATGTTGATCCTCCACCTTACTAAATGCTAACTGTATAGTCTTGCTCAAAGTAGTTGGTCTAGTTCACCCAATGATGAAGACTTTGAATTCAGTTCCAGGCAATGCAGCTATAAAGAGAAAACAATGCTAGTGTGTAAAATATTCTCCTGGAGGCTTTTTAATTTCAAACACTCATATTATCTAAAGCGAGGGATTTCAACTACTAAGTGAAAATATCCCAAAAAGTTATCTAATAAATTAAATGAAGGACCTGATTTATCAAGGCCTAACCCTAACTTTTAATTACCATGTCTGTTAGGTGTTTTAGCCTCAAATTAACCCTAGAAGCTCCTATTTAAGCATGTACTTATGATCTTCTTAAGTGTACTTTATGTACTTTAGGCAATTGATTTGGCAGATTTAAAACTGCTTACATTGTGTTGTTTAGGCATTTCTGTTGGTCTGTCTGAGGTTTTGCAGTGAGGCACTGCTTAAGTGAGTCAGTGCTTCATGGATCGTACCACAGTTCATACAGTAAATACATAGCATGCGCAGATAATTAAACCAGAGAAAGGCATTTTACAGCACATTGGGTAACAATTTTGTAAAGTAATGTTTTGTATCGGTCTACATTTATGGGAACATTCATCAACTTCTATATACAGTATATACGGAAGCCCCTTTCAGACTGGCGCTCCGACTTCCGACCCGTGTTCTGGCTACCGTGGTCACAATCCCACGTAGTGTGAAACTGCATACCTGGGTCGACCCTAGCTCGGCTGTGGGTCGACCCTAGCTCGGATGTGGGTCGAGCGAGACAAAATGCATGATGGACACTTGTAATTGGAGGAAGTAACAAACAGTCACACCTGCGTGACAGTTTCACTTCCGCAAAAGAACTTGCGAGCCATTTCTGTTTATTCTGTTTAGCCATATTTCTGTTGATTGAGACGAACAATGAGCCAGATTGCAGCAGGGCGTAGAGCGATGAAGAAACATTTGCTCTAATCAGCATTTGGGCTGACAGTTCAATCCAGGGAAGCTTGAGTGGAAGTGTTCCTAACAAGCATGCCATCTTGAAAGCCTGAACAGATGAAAGGGTGGTCATGTGAATCTAGCTGGGGCATTGCATATGTAGATTGTGTACTTGCTTATGTCACCCAGGTTGACCCTGCTTCTTCAAAGCAGTGTGAAATCACAAAGCCAACCCACATGACACCGGGTCATGACCCAGGTAGGGTCCGAATCGGGTAGAACATGCCAGTGTAAAAAGGGGCTTAAGTAAATAGCGTATTTCTTGTACTGTGATGAAGATAAGTGACAGTTTTGGGCATTGTATGTAATGTTTGCATTAAATAAGGATACCACCATCATCATAATGGAAATTTTCAACCCAGTTGGGTTGAAAATTGGATTTGATATTTCTGAATGCTGTGCCTTAGGCTACTAAAGTAGCCTTGGTTTCAGTCTCTCTCCTTAGGCTGAAACATTCACTGTCTTTATGATCCTTGCCTTCGCACAGCAAAGACAATGTACAGTATGCATTTAGAAAGTCCCGAACAATTTAAGTATTGTTATCCCCTGCTGGGTTTAGCATACTGTTTTCATTCCTCTATAGTATGACCTTTGTAGTCAATTGTACACTTTAATCGACATAATCATGAATTATTTAAGACTATAAAATGGCTGCTGTGTATACATACTACATTTACTTGCTCAAAAAGTACTTTGAGATGTTTTTGTGTTCTACAAATCTAAGGTATTTAACTTTCAGAATGGCTTCTCATATTGCAATAAATGAAACAGTATTTTTGGTCACATTTTGTCTTCTTTAAAAAGGTGAGATATGTCTACGGATGCATAAACAGCCTACCCTTTTGTCAATTGTTCATAGACTTCTAATTTCCTTTAATCTGACATGTTGCTTCAGACAAAATCCTGGTCTTTCACTGTAATGATGAATGGGCAAACAAATCAAAGGTAACATCAATAAGGGGTCATTATATTATATTGAGTCTACTCACTGCTGTGTCAGGATAATCAACCAAACCCTAAACAAAGAAATGTTAGGTTATGGATGTAACCCCGGTTCCCTGAAAGAGAAGACGACCAACAACAATACTTTTATTATTATTCGTTTATTTAGCAGATGCCTTTATCCAAGGCGACTTACAGAGACTAGGATGTGTGAACTATGCATCAGCTGCAGAGTCACTTACAACTACGTCTCACCCGAAAGACGGAGCACAAGGAGGTTAAGTGACTTGCTCAGGGTCACACAATGAGTCAGTGTCTGAGGTGGGATTCGAACCAGGGACCTCCTGGTTACAAGCCCGTTTCTTTAACCACTGGACCACACAGCCTCCTTTTGGGATATGCCTGCCACAGGTCAGGTATTTTCTGAGCATTTTATGTCAGAGCTGCCAATAGTGATGTCCTCGGGCCTGCCTATCGAGGGAATAAGTAGTCACTCCACGGAGCTCACATCCTCTTTTGCATCGAAACCGCGAATGCGAGTGATGCGACCTTGCAAGGTTTGTTGGTCATCTTCTCTTTCAGGGAACTAGGGTTACAACCATAACCTTCCCTAACGTTCCCTTTCAATTTGAAGACGACCAACAACAATACTTTTGGGAAAGTATATCAAAGCCGTCGCAAGGGAGCGTGAGCGGAGACAGTAGACAAGGGAAATAAAGTGAAGGAGACAAGCTACGGTAACGTCAAAGTTAATCATTAAACAGTTTTAGATACTGTGATGCATTTTTTTAAATCTGTGATCTTACGTTACTTTTGTACATTTTCATTTGCAAGTGAACTGTGACAGTAGGGCGTTATTGAGCTCTATATTCTGCAATTTTGAATACTGACTGGATACTGTTTTAATTCTGGAAACTTGTTTTTTTTAATCTTGCTAAATTGCATTGCCTTTTACGTTTTACACAGTTCTGAGCATGGGTAACATTTTGGTTTCATTTTGTTGTTTTTGGTAGTTAATGGGGAATTTTACATACTGCTACAATACGTATCGTATTTAATGTATTACAGTCCATGTGTCCAGTCGTCTCTTTTGGCAAGTCATATTTTCAGAATCATATCGTTCTGAATTAAAATACTTCTTCAGTTGAAAATATAGTACTGTATCAACAAAACCAACTACAGTACATCTAAATGGAAGCCTACTTATTTTAAAACACAGTCCTTTCAGCTACGTATTTTTGACATTGTATCTTTTTTGTGCTCCCTGAAAAAACAGACAAGGGTTGGAACGAGAAAAATGAAATAATCAGATATGTGTCACACTCGTTTAACCGTCACTGTAGTCAAAATTTTAGAGGATCGGATATGTGAGTGCTGACTGTATAAAACTAATGAGAATTTTGAAAATCAGCAATGTGTTGTACACATCAGCACATGCGTTTAGCAGTTATAGTTTAGAGATGTACTGGACCAATTCTTGAAATGTTAAATATTAATATGTTGTGAAGGGTACATTATACTGGATACATGATAAGCACTATCTCTGGGCGCATCAGGGGTGCTTGAATGCCCCCGTTTTTTAGTATAAATGCATATACACATACATGCTTGAGGATGAGATGGTTAAGATTTATATAGACAGTATATGCATTACTTTAACTAAGTGATTGTAAAATGGTTAAACGATAATATCAAAACTCTGATTTCTGATAGATTTGCAAATACTCTTCAATGTAATCGCGATAAGCAAATGCACGCATCAGCATTAACAAATATATAAATAAATTATTTTGCCTGTGAAGAAAGAGAAGGCTATGAAAAGTACACAGGTATTCAACTAGTTCTGAAAAAAAGCATTTTACAGCCTTTTAAAAATTTAGAAAAACATACAAAAAAGGTTATTTAATGCTGCTGTCCATTTTTTTACAATAATACTTTTGACCTTCCAGTGTGTGCAGTGCAGCATCAGAGACAAGGCCAGCTGTGAGGAGAGGTCATACCTCACACAGTGTAGAATATAAGGGCTTACACATAAGCACCCTTTGATACTGATTGTTGGAAGGGGAAAAAAAGAAAACCCTTGAGTCTTTATAGTCTGGATTAATATAATCACTCATTCTGTTCATCTCAGGAGTGACAGATGGGCAATCGTGTCATCTCACTGTCCAACCTCACCTTTTATTTTTTATCAACAGATTCCAGATTCCCAGGACGACAAAGATGTAATCTGCTCAGATGATGAGAATGCAAACTCCTCTGTACATGTGAAGTCCCTGGCCTGCGTTTTTCTTTGTCATTTTGTCTCCGAAATAGGACAGACGTCATTCGTCTCGAAAAACAAATGAGAAATGAAAGAGTGTTTGAAACACAGAACTGTAACATATTAAAGTGACCAAATGACCTTTTATGGGTTTAAAAAAGGCTGTAGGAAAGCAGAATGACCCAGAAAGGAAGAACAGTACAGGCCTTAAAACTGTAACATAGATTGAAGGGGTCTGTGGCCCAACCAGAGGAACAATGGTTCATTTACTGAGTTGGTTTTAATGGAAGTGTTGAACCTTAAGAAGCCATAGGAAATACAGTTCAATACAGAACCAGAGGCAAAATCAAACCCATTGTAAAGGGTCTCTACATATAATAATACAATATTCAGCAGATCACACTGTCCTCAACCTGCATAAGTTCAATACCGTGAATCATTCTATAAGTTAAGTCATGTGAGTGTGATTGGGCTCCCAATCGCATTAAGTTACCAGTCTTGGCTGGGGGACCGCTGTGAGTGCTGTGTTTACCTTCTGTTGGAAAATTGGCTGGGTTTATACTGGTGACACCTCTTCAGGCACACAGAGGCAACATTCCAACTGGGCATTAGCCAGAAAGTTTGTCTGCTTTAATTATTTTCTTAAGAATTCAGCTCAAATCCATCGGTTTCACTCTGCCCACAATTGTAATACTACTGAAGTAGGGTGAAAGGAAGAGTCATCCATGAAAGTGGGTGGTAACAAGTTTCTCCAAAGGGGTGACAAATATAATTTGAGGATTTGCACGTTTGAAAAAAACAAAAAATAGCTTATAACAATTTGCTTTCTTAAGAGGCAAACGAGATTTGTTTCCTGACTGAAAATGAATTTTGCCTGTAAATAACCCTTTCTATTGTAAATTCACCTTGACCATACTAGTTTATTGCATAAACATAGTTTGGCCATGCAATTGAAATAAATACATAAAACATTCCCTATATTTATTTGACTGCATACCTAAATTATATTATCACATTGTTTGAAAGCTCAACAAAACAACATGTTAACTGTGCGTGGCTGCTTCTATAACTACGCAGATCCAATAAATGTTGATAAGTCTAACTATAAAAGGCTGTACATGCTGTCATCACCCAAGATATTATGCTCTCGGTTCCCCACAAGTGTAACCGTGGTATTTACTGCTAATTGTCCCAGTGTCTCCACTCTTACTCATCATCACCAGTTGATACATCAGTATGACACATTTCTATAATTGCTGCCATTTTAATTAATCACTCAGAGGCGCATCTGTTTGATCAAGTGTGTTGAGCTGTGTAAGAGAAACAAGACAAATCAGAAGCATTTGGTTTAGGGGGGATACTATTTTGTTTTTTTTCATCACAATTCTTAAAGAAAGTTAATTTAAAAGTTGTATCTTTTATTTAGAAGGGATGACAGACAATTGATTACCTGCCTAAGGTCACATTGTGAAATACTTTTGTGCTCCAGGTCAAGGTCCCAAAATACTAGGACAATCCTGTTTCTGGGGAGTAGACACAATGATCCAATATGAATAAACTGTTATATTGCTATGGAGCATACAGTTGCTTTTAAAGTAAATCAATGGATCGAAAGTAGGTCATGACAGCTATCAACAATGGGCCCACCCTCTCAAAGATGAATTAGAACATATAATTGAATTGGATACAGCTTTGTAAAGTACACGGTTAGACACACACTTGGTTACTATGGGTTTTCAAGGAAATCCATTCAATAGAAGTAGGTCAGGCACAATAGCAGGGCACATGCAATGGTGATGTTGTTATTATAAGGTAATGGCTGCAAATATTAGATTACATGATTCTGTTTTAAATTCATAACTGCTAGCTCATAGTGCCATGTACAGTACTATCCTAAAAATGCAAACTACATCAATCTCCTCAGAAACAGCAAGTCCAGATCATTTAGATCAGGAAAAAAGTGTCTGTGACACGATGGCTTGTGTGGTGACATCAGGCCAGGAAATGTTATTTTTAATAAAAATACAAATATTTTTCCTTTTGAAGCTATTCCTGAGTAAAATCTTCATTTGTGTGATTTATAATAAGTTAATATGTTGTGTGTCGGGTGCCTCTTATTGTATAAGAGATGTCATTTTGCACAGTACAAGGCCCTATATTAATTATTTAAATGAAAAAGCAAATCATTCATATCAGCTGTATGAAGTTGTATAACAATGTACTGATCATCAAAAGCATACAGTCGCGACAGCACACCTTAATAGACATTTTCTTTGTCTTCCATACAGACCCTTACTGCTTTTTGTTAAGTAATAATGATGTCTTCCTCTACATCAGATTCAATCCATTGTCTCACTGATCTCCATTGGTCTCCATTGTGTGCTACCTGATTTCAAAGGGTTGCCATGGTTGCAGGGCTAAGCACTTCAGTAAACAGTCCGTCAAAAGCAGTATTTTAAAAGAAAGCGCAAGTCCAAAGACAACATTTCAGAGATAATTAAAATCATTTTAACAGTATAAAAATAGCAAGAAACTTTTCTGAAAATACGGTACATTTCTAGATATTTTTTATAACGTTTCCATTTAAAATTCCTTATTCCTTCACTATAGGGATCTGTGTGTGTGTGTGCAGACAGTCAACCAAAAGCAGGGATCTCCAATCCACACATACTGTTTGCTAGCTGATGACTTACAACAAGAGCTATTTTTAGCCCACGTCCAAATTAAATGAAACCTTTGAATCAAGGGCCCGAGTGGTAAAACTGAGTTAATTATGGAGGTGTTATTATCTCGGCTCCAAACTTTACTCCTTGCTTCCACTGAAATTCACAAATGTCCTAATGAAGATTTTTCTGTGGCCTCTGATCAGCTCTCATGAATAATTATTCTGCATTAATACCAACCTTTTTCAAATACATTTTTTAAATATCATATCATCTGAACAAAAAAAAAACATTTGCATTGCCAAAAAAAAAAAAACTGTTAGTGTGGTGGATCGCCTCTGGATACTTTTTGAACCCCTTTGGAAATAAAAGTCCAATCAGCTATGAACATGGAATTCACTGAAGGAATTGGGGGACTAGGTACAGCATTCAGTCCTTGGATAGTCACAGATTTGTTTAAATAGGCTATGTAATGCAAGTACACTTTTGCTTTTATTTAATTATTTTGCGTATTACCTAAATTCATATTTATGTATTGGGTGGGTGCATAGTCATAACACGTGTGGCCATTTTTCCAAGTACAAGTAATACACAAGTCATTTTGCTATTATTCATTATTCTGTCAAAAAAACAAATATGTGAAAAAAATGCATTGAATTAGCTCTTGGATCCAGTAGGGCATTGATGACTGTCAATCTCAAGTCAAGATACAGAGCCATTATAGGGGGGGAGGAGGGACCAGTGTGACAGTCTCTAGCACAGTGGAAGTAAGCGTCATTCTGTGTTGCATGAGTGAGGATGCACTTTTATGAAACAACAAAGTAAACAAAATGAAAACAAAGAAAACACAAAACAGCACCCAAACTATGCTATCACAGCGCAGAGCCAGGGAACACAACCTACTCCCTCAACTAACTAACCCAGGGAGCTGTCTCCCACTCCTCTTTCATACAGATGGCCATCAATTAACTGATAACTTGAGAATGGCCATATTCCACACTTATTTCTGCAGGGATGGGAATTTAACCCCATCCCTGCCAAACCTAAATTTTAAATACACACAATAACCCTAATTCAGAATGATCTGTGCAGGGCCCCTGCCTTGTCACATACCTCCCCTCAAAGTATTTCACCTCAGAGACAGTGATGTCAATTGAGTCACGCTTTTGTTACTACTAGGCTTGAAACTGAGAGTTTTAAACAAGTTGCAATATGTGCAGAACTCTGCTGCTCGTGTTTTAACTCATACTGCATCTCGGGAACATATTACACGTGTGCTTTTTAAATTACTTTGGCTCCCAATACGACACAAGGAGGACTTTCAGATCATGCTCCTCACGTACAAGTCGCTCCATGGCACTGTACCAGGATATCTGCGAGGCTTGCTTCATGTCTACTCTCTTGTTCGTACTCTCCGGTCTTCCAACTCTGGTTATCTTCGACCACCTAAAACTAAGCTTCGGTCCCTGGGAGACAGAGCCTTCTGCAGTGCTGCTCCACGTCTCTGGAATGCACTGCCCAGCTTTATAAGAGATTCGGAGACTGCTGAGATTTTTAAAACCCATCTCAAAACACATATTTTTAAACTGGCCTTCAAGGATCTGTGTTAATGCTGTTCCTTATTTTGTATGTATTTTATCACTGTATTTTATCTTGTCCTTTCGTCTTGTGTTTTGTTTTGTCTCAGCTATGTTAAGTGCTTTGGGTTTGGAAAATCACTCTATAAATTAAATGTATTATTATTATTATAATTTAGCGAATTTGTCGCCAGATTTGGTGACCTTTTTAAACATGATGGATATTTTATACACGGAAATCCTGTTGAGCCAGCAGTAAGGAGAATCCTCCAACAGTGGCTTGAACTGAAAACACTGTTTGCAGTCATGTGTGAGAATGAACGCTGTTACATGGTAGACCAGCTCTACCACCTGTTTTGTGTTCCACAAAGTCGTCCATTTTTTATATTTGTAAAAAACTTGGTGCAGGCTGTCAGCAGATGTTTCCAGGGAAATAACGTTGATCCAGCAACGTTAATTGACAGACTTGTCAGATTAGTCACCTCACCTCACAGATTAATTACCTCACAGGTGATATCTACCAACATCTGGATCCTCGTCCTCAGCTTGGGTACGAGGCTGAGAAGGTACTCAGGGAAAATTCTGTGCCAGAAGCAGGGGAAGCAGCAATTCAAGGGCGCTGTGTTGACTTCATTGTAATACTGTGTTGGAGGAGATCTGAAATCGTTTGCCAGACAATGTAAAAATCTTACACCAAATGTCTACATCATCTGTTGGTTTTTATTTTTAAACTATGTCTCAATCCTAAAATTATAGGTGATGCAAAGCTTTTGGCCATAGCTGGACATGCCTGTAAAATCCTCTCCAAAGCCCTACAGGTTTTTCATCTGGGCCGAGACTCCAGTGTAGTGGTGTTCATCACTACTATTGACCGTCTTGCACAAGTACTGTAGGCTACCTAAGTAACTTTCAATTAAGGAATCACTCTATAGAATTAACTAATTTGGCTTCATAAAGTCGAATGAAACCTGCTGTTTAATTTGACGTTAACATATTGAATTACATACCACTTTGTAGCTTTCCATATACTTAATGAAAAACTGACAAAAATTGAAAAAAGTGACATTTACAAAATTGAACATGAAATACTGTACTATAATTATGACTCCCAGTAGACTTATGCAAATGTAGTTTATTTAATTACATGATGTTAAATAAAAGATCTAAATTATATTCATATAGTTTAACCTGTGGGTTAGGGAGGCAACACTGGCAGGGACTGTTTCTCCTCATTGTCATATACATGCATTTATAGAATTCAGAGACAGGCTAATGGAACTTTGTTAGAGCTAGCTTTATAACATTAGGCTACTGTAGGTGTGCTGTGAATGTCATAGGTCATATTTTGGAATTATACAATTATCATTTGTTTATTTTAGCAGTACAGGAACACAAATAAAAGGGTTAAACAAACCAAAACAGCACCCAAACTGGGCTATCACAGTGCTCGGACTGAGAACACACCCTGCTGCACTCAGCCTCTCCCTCAACTAACACCAAATATATAGCATGTGGCTGGGCTTAATTGATCCTCATTTAATCAATTAAGCTCCAGCCACATTCTGCTCAAGGATTTGGCAGGGATGGTATTAACCCCATCCCTGCCAAACTTAAATACTTCTAACACACACACACACAATTTACACAGGCAGGGCGGAAGCCCTGCCACAATGCAATATATTAATTTAAGAACATTTTATAAATACAAAACACTCCTTAAATAATTCTTTAAAACCACTCTTGTGAATGCAAGACCTACGAAGACAGTTATTGTGAGACAAAGTATGACAATAGTAATCCACTCCTCTTAATATGGTTCACATCAACCAGCTGTACACTAATGCAATAAAAATGACTTTTAATAAATATACACAAACCATTTCTGTTTTCATCAAACACACACTGCAATCCTAAATCACAACAGGTTTGTCAGACTGTAGCACAAAACTGTACATGCACACTGCATGCTTTGGTTAATGGAAAACAGCAAGGCACCTGAATATACAGTATCTTTACGCAGAGTATATAAAAACATAAGAAAGTTGCGAACAAGAGGAGTACTGTAGCTGCATTGCAATACTTAATTGAGCTTTACTAGTAGAACCAGACACTGTGTTAATCTACTTGTCCAAATAAAGCACATATGTGTTTGCATTAAGCGACTAAAGAACACTGTATAATGTACAAAAATATGTGGTGCTTTACTCTTTACGTTCCGTAGCCACCACCAACAACCCCTATTCCTCCATTTGTATACATTAGAGTTAATATAAAAACGTTGTCTAATAATATTTTTAATGGCTACACAGAATGAGTTCTGGCTGACCAATATGTCACTGTAGCCCTGAGCTGTGCATTCATCTCAGACATAACTATTTTAAAGTTTCTATGTTGATATTTGTGGGTTATTACTGTATTCTAGGTGATTTTCTGCCTGCCATAAATCCCTATGACATCTGAGCACAGAAAATATAAACTCATTCAGTCAAATTCTAGAATGTGTTATAAGGAACAGCCACTATGCCAACGGGGCAGCAGTGTGGAGTAATGGTTAGGGCTCTGGACTCTTGACCGGAGGGTTGTGGGTTCAATCCCAGGTGGGGGACAATGCTGCTGTACCCTTGGGCAAGGTACTTTACCTAGATTGCTCCAGTAAAAACCTAACTGTATAAATGGGTAATTGTATGTAAAAATAATGTGAAAACAATAATGTAATTGTATGTAAAAATAATGTGATATCTTGTAACAATTGTAAGTTGCCCTGGATAAGGGCGTCTGCTAAGAAATAAATAATAATATACAGATTTTTCTTTTTTTTTTTTGTAAACGTTTTAAATATTATTATCAATACAGCATCATTCACATTAAAAAAACAATCACCAGTATGGCATCTGTTCAATTTATGTTTTTTGGCACATCATTTTTCAATTTTTAGAAATCTTCGCTCTAGAAGGTTGTTCTTTGTTTTTTAAATAATGAGCCCTATTTAAATATTTGCATATTCTAAATTAGGTCAAATAAAACAAAAGGGTATGCAGTAATAATGTTAATAAAGATTTTAAAAAGAAAAGCACTGGTTTCCACTCCTTCAAAGCCTTGTCAAAAGAGCCCTTAATTAATGTCTTTATCTCAGACTGACATGATTTATTACTGTAGGCACTAGTAAATACTGTAGGTACATATTTAAATATTAGCCTGCTCAGCAACAATCTAGATTCCTTTGCAATAGTTTTACAAAGTTTGCAGTTGCTCGCCTGTTTTCCCTTGCACTTCGAATTATCCTGGAGTATGCGCTTCCGCCCACTGTTGCCTTTTGCTGATGATGTCTTTCCCTCAGAGTTCCATGCCGACATCACCTTGGACATGGTCACTGAAGCTCCTGCCAAACGCGCCCCAACAATCACCCCTCTTTCAAAGTCACTGAGGTCTCCTTTTGAAGCCATGCTAGCCATAATTATAGGCAACCAGGCCTGTTCAGCATTTTTATACATGACCCTAAGCATGCTGGGATGTTATTTGCTTAACTAACGCATGAGCCACACCTGTGTGGAAGCCCTTGCTTTCAATATACTTGGTGTCCCTCATTTACCCAGGTATTTCCATTTTTTTGTCCACTACCTGTATATATATATATATATATATATATATATATATATATATATATATATATATATATATATATATATATATATATAGATAGATAGATAGATAGATAGATAGATAGATAGATAGATAGATAGACAAATATGAATGCACCACACGTAAACATATATCTCCTAGCAGCCGTCTTCACTCAAAGTAAAAAAATAAAAAGATTCCTGGTATATGAATTTTTGAGTCATTATCTGTTTCTTAAATGTCTTTTCATGCCAAACCCCATAACACTCAGGGCCTACTGACTGGTTTATACAGATGGGTCGATGATAATGGAAGAAGAATGGCAATATCCCTAAATTCGACTATATTCAGCCTTGCTATGCCGTTTCAATCAAATTCATCAGGCCAGGCTGGCTTTGTAATTCAACTGTAATCAAACACTACCCCTCAAGAGAAACACAAAATAACTGTGGAAGGGCCTCCTGTCGATACTGCCTGCTCTGAAGATTCTGTTATGTGCAGGTTCTCTTGAGTGTATAAGCAGGTCTGATTGTGTTTCTACAATCGCTGGGTGGTCTTATGCTATTGATGTTAAAGGACAAGGCAGCTGGACAAAAGAAAGTGTTGATTTCTTACTGGAAAAAGAAAACAGCAAACTTGTGCTAAAAACAAATGGAATTCTCTATTGAGACTTCTTTCAAAAACAGTGCTCTGAAACAGATGAAAGGCAAGCAGTAGATCTTATGCAGTTACAAACAGCTTCTGAACTCAGGTCAACACCATAAAGACAGAAATATTACACTAGTTACAAACCAGTCAGAGAGATTGTAAAATAACATGTAAGAGGACAGTTGCAAAATATTAAACATTTTGTTCAGAACATTAGCTTATGTCCTGCAGTACAACAGTGTACTGCTATGAGATGAGTTCTAGTCTCCACAACCTCTGTCCATTTGGAGGGATTTCATGATATAAATTATTCACTGCAGGTTTTATGGCCTTTGAATATTATTATTATTATTATTTATTTCTTAGCAGACACCCTTATCCAGGGCGACTTACCATTGTTACAAGATATCACACATTATTTTTACATACAATTACCCATTTATACAGTTGGGTTTTTACTGGAGCAATCTAGGTAAAGTACCTTGCCCAAGGGTACAGCAGCGGTGTCCCCCACTTGGGATTGAACCCACGACCCTCCGGTCAAGAGTCCAGAGTCCTAACCACTACTCCACACTGTTGCCCCATTTAAACATTCAAGGTTTTTTTTGTGCTGCATTGCAGTAGTTTTTTGTTTTAGCCATACTAAAGCTAACAGGTCCTTGTTTTTCTTGTCCACACGTACAGGAGCTTCTAGTTTTGCTCTCAAGCTTCATTACCTGGTATTGTATTCATGTATTCATTTTCATGTTAATGCCGCATACACCCTCTTTCATATAGGGGCAAACAGCTATCATGTTAATGAAAAGAAGACAGAGTGAAATAAAATAAAATACATTTTTAAAATGAAAAACTCAAAGTTCTTACTGAGTTATTATCGCACCATGTACCACGTATGAGATAATATATTTATTAGAAATATGAGTTTTGCAAATACATTCTATATATTTCCCTTTTAATATAATATTACAAATAAATTATTAATATACCGATATTTATTTTCGTTAGAGTTAATGGAATATAGCCACTACTCTTGACTATATGGTAAAGTAATAGGGAAAATAAATGAAACATAATAATAATAATAATAATAATAATAATAATAATAATAATAATAATAATAATAATAATAATAATAATAATAATAGCTGTTAAGAAAAGTTGTATATAAATTAGATTTTCCACATGGAGGCGATAATTCAAGTAAAAATAAAATCTGGAAATGATTAGCTTTACCAGTATTTTATTATCATTAATAATAATAATAATAATAATAATAATAATAATAATAATAATAATAATAATAAATAAATAAAATACTCAAACGTTTTCAGAAGATTTCAGCCTTTAAACACTGACTAGACTATACATTGCTTGTTAAGTTGTGTGTTAAATTAAACAAATACATATAAACTCAGTACTGATGTACTGGTGTTCTCGTTGTTCCTTTGTATTTTTGGGGTGTTGCTGACTGGTTAATCAAGAGATGTGTTTTAACAATGCATTTCTATGCAGTGTGTGTCTATTCTTTATTTGTAAGGAATTACATGATGGTAAGCTGTTTGTGCAGCCACTGAAGAACCTCACGTATGAACAAAAAAATAAAAATCAGGATCATGCCTTCATGCTAGTAGTACAATATTGGCCTCATGGTTGTTGAATTATTTTTATCTTACATAATGAAATCATTTTGGCAATCAAAATATTATTGATGAAATGTTACAATTGCCACTGAATAAACAAATGCACTGTAATTACTCTGGAAAGCTGAAGGAATGACAACAATACTGCTGGCTATGACAATGCACCTATGCTTTCGACGGCGCAGGCGAGGGTGAAGGACGAGGAGGGGAGGCTCGTAGCAGTGCGCGCAGTTCTGCGGGGGCGGCGAGTTCACGAAGCAGTGTATCAAGTGGCTCTGTCATCAGCACTCTACAAGTGCAGCGGCAGATTTAGTTCATGCACACAGCCACTGAGGAGTCAGACTCGCAATTCACCAGCAATAGTGCTTTCTTTTTTGGGGTATGGCAAGATTAAACATTCGAAGCCTTAATAACAGCACACCGTTTTAAAGAAGTGAACACAACACGTCCTGGCTTGGAATAGATTATCTACAAGATGAATCCACACAAGTAAGATCAATACACTACTTTTCTGTGTGAAATCATGAAACTCCTTATTGTATATATTCATTTTTTGTGTGCATAAAATGGGTTTGATATGTGTTCTTTTTTGAATTGCGAGTGTGCTGATTTATAAACATGTATCCAAATTACCTTCGTATCTGTTCAGATACATTAACAGCGTTCACTTTCCTGTTGGTTCAGCTGAGCTACAATGCATAAAGAATATGCACGTCTTGTTTCTAAAGGTTATGTTTGTTTTTAATAAAGCATTGCTTGAGTTTCAAACAGTAGGGGAAGTTATGATTTCACTTAGCCTGAACACATAGATATTGTTAAGACAGATTTTACTACCAGCAGGATTGTTACTGGCACTCAGGCAACTGATTTTTTTTATTAAACACGTTCTGTAAACTTTTTATAAGAACCCCCCAAAAAGCTGCTATAAGTATATTTTCTACTGGCTATATATAGTAATTCAGTAATTATAATTACTGAATGACTATAGCAGCTTTTTGAGGGGTTGTTATAAACAGTACAAATTCTACTGCCAGTAAGAAACCCTGGCAGTATCAGGGCTGTATTTAATTGCTCTGAAGTTTAGAGAAAGTGGGAAGTTATACAAATAATTAGTTTGATCAGAAAATCAGTTGCGTTAGTGGGGGTTATAGGAGTTATTGTTCAGATAATTTAAATATAAATAGTAAGGGTTGCTGCTGCACTGTACATATGCACTGTGCATAATCTAACAATGAAACGGACAGAGGCTGTGTAGTCCAGTGGTTAAAGAAAAGGGCTTGTAATGTGGACCCGGGGTATTGTATATTCCCTAGCATGCCTACCAGTGGTTTTCCTCTGCCCTGAGGCTATTGAGAAATATATTTTAAAAATGTATCCTAAAAATATATATATTGAAAATATATATTAAAACATATTTGGAAACGCTATTGCAAAGTTAGACATTGCTGCTTAAAAAAGTTTAAATATGTTTTAAAATATGCCAAATATATATTTTTAATAAATGGAGATCTACTTATATGCAATTTTCCACATTTTATTCTGAAATACATAGACATATTTAAAATATATATATATATATATATATATATATATATATATATATATATATATATATATATATATATATAAACGCATTTAGACATGTTTTGAAATATATTAGAATTTATGCTTTGAATGGTTCCGTGCACATTTATAAACATGTTTACTCCCTGGTACCCCAGCAAACTCTATATTGTTTTATTCACATAAGTAAACCCCAGGCATTTCAATAGCTGTGCTGAACTTGCTATGATTAACAACCTCTTCAATAATGCACTCTGTGAGAGGAGGTGATATTTGGGACCTGAAACCATTTATCTTCTTAATGGGATATTTGGTCTTTACCGACTTCACCTATTTTCTTTTTCACAAAAAGCAAACCCATTTGATACTTTTATGAACAAATGCAGATTGAAACTCATTTAATAATTAAGACGCTGTTACTACAAAAGGAAAGTGCTGCAATAGCACTGTTTTTTTGTGTGTATTATGGTATCACAACACAAAGGATTTGACAGTCGTAACACTAAACACTAGGGTGCAGACGTTTAAGCCACTTTAAGCCAAATACAGTAGGCTGGGCTTTGAATGCACTGAGACTGGAACTGTACTGTTATAATGTTACATATAGGATGGGAATAAGTTTCCCCTTACAAAGCACTTTTTTCCACTAATATTTTTTATTAATTTCAGGTGTCATACCACAATGATCATATCAGTTTTAAAAATGTCCCCCAAAAAACTCACATTGGGGGGTGTGGTTGAAATTATTAAAATAGGACACTGAAAAACACTCTCTTTTTATACAGGTTGGCAGGTTCAATTGCCAATTATGCAATCCAGTCTTTTCCCCTCCAGATTTACTGCATTTCAGCCACATCTGGCTTGCCTACCAATTGGAGAATTAAGAAAATAGTGCGGCTGTCAATATGTCTGTTTGGCTTGTATAATAACATAATACAATTCCTTATCTTAGTAATGGCGCTCAGGATTGACATGTTGCCACCTCTTTTAATGGATGTCAGTCATTTTAGTACATATTGTAATTAACAAGTGTTAAAACGAGAAAAAAATGTGCAAGGATCATTGTTGTAACTGAGTGATATTTACATGTATGTGGGACACTCTTTGGAACAAATTGTTGCAACTCAAGAATCTGGCTACAGTATTTTTAAAATAAAAAAAAATGCTGCAGTGACACTGTTGTATGCATGGTAATTACCTTATTTGAATGATTGTAACAATATTCATTGCCACACATACATTCCATTAAAACATATGGTTCTACCATTCCTACTCAATATATAAGTGTGTGATCAGTTATATAATTGATCCCTACCAGTTCTTCTGCAGATCTGTGTCTTCAGCCTAGCTAGAAATCAACAACTACAGGAAGATGTCCAGCCTATTTCCAGTGTTAGTTGTAGGCTTGCTCCTTTTCAACAAGTTGTGTTTCTGGGTCTGAAACCTGTTAATTGCTCAACGGGTTGTAGGGGCTTTGCTATTTCGTATGATCATTTTCAGTTCATTCTCTGCTTCTGACCAGCAGCTGACCAAATTCGTCTCAGGGTGGAGATATTCAAGCTAAGGCAAACCACGGCAAATGAAAGGTGTCAATCATACCTGATGCTTTCCTATTAATGGTATTTTGTGAGAACACGAAAAAAAAAGTAAAAAAAGAAAAGGTTATTTGCAGTAATTGTTTTTCACCAAAATCAGAAGTCTTACATGTTTGCAATGTTTTTTGGGGTTTTTTTTGCTGATTGCCTGTGTTGTTGAGTAAAAAAGTTATAGTAATAAACATTTTATTCATTGAAAAAAGATGATCATATTTCCTTGGGGATAATACAATTGTTTTCATTTGGAAGTGAAGCTTTGACAGGCAGTTATGTCGAATCTGTGTACTGCAGAAACCTTGTATTGTTGAAATAATTGCCAGGCTTTCAATGAAAGCTTTGGGAATCTAAGTTGTGTTATGAATAAGGGCTGGTTTCCTACAATAGATATATAAAATATGGGTGGCACAATCATTTTCCTTGAAGGCTGCTAGAACATGAGAATTGATTATATTCCTGAAAGCATGTCAGAAAAGCATGTTGAGGAAGCATGCTGATGTCAAAAATGAGGCAAACCTGACAACAATATGGGAAGCTGTCTCTCAGTTATGAAAGGGTTCCGAAACAGCCCTAATGGGTCAGGTTATGGCAGCTGGCACATGAAGTGTTTCCATCTCCTTCCTTATGTTTACCAGTAAAAACATAGCAAAGTGTAATAAGGCATAACACAATGCCTCATCTGAGAAGTTTCCCAAGCCTAAAATGCTGGTAATTTCTAAAGGAATTGGAAAAGGTGATCCAGACCCTACGAAAAAATGCACTTAAGGATGAAAAAAAAAATGTTTCATACAATGTACAATGAGAGAATGGTTTGCTTTTTCATATGACCATGGTTTAAACATCCTTGGACCGCATGTGGGCTCAAATGAAAAAGTGGGATTTATTTTGCAAGCCTGCCAAAAGAGCTGGCCTATTTTAAATTAAGTGGTAACAATGTGCTTATTAAAAAACACCCTCTTTCCCGTCTGCAAAGCCTGAAGCCGCTGTCAAACAGGAGGATGGTTTTTTTCTCTGTTTGATCAATTCATTGTGTTATTACTAAAAATTGTGCTCCGTGTGTCTGTCTGCATGATACATGGTTTTAACTTGTGGGTCAGTTGGGGTTTTTACAACTCTGTAACATTCACTGTGTTATTGATGAAACACAGTGGGAACAAACGTGTGTGCCCTCTTATCAAATGAGAAAATCAATAAAAAGCAACATCCAGGAGACACCATGGCATTCCAGTTTAGTAATGAGCCTGGGAGGCCACAACTCGTCATGTAGTACTCTGTAGATATGTAAAGTGATTTGGTATGAAGAAGAACACTACTGGACTAGAATAACAATGTATTTGTTTGTGATGGCAGCATCATTAAATTCATTTTCATATGCTTTGGCCTAAGCAGAGAATATTTTTTAATTATTATATGAATCTACAGTACCTCCCAACTCTCAATTAAAATAAAACAAGCCTTTACATAAAATAATGCTTTGCGTTGTCCAATCGGCTGCTACCAAATTTAATTGATAGTTCTGCACCACCCAAAAGAGTCTGTTATTATAAAAGAACAAGTTATTTTACTATATCAAGTTGCTTGTGAGTGCCAGGGACATTCTGTTGAAAAGTAACACAGTAAGTGTCAGTCTTGGTTAAGGATGTGGGGTTCTAACAAGAATGTGTCGGTACATGGTATTACCTACTGTATATTTTACCAACCGTAAGCATTATATGTTATAAATATGATTTTCTCTCAATAAAGCAATTGTAAAATTCATACACAAGATGTTTTGCAGGCCTTCTGGGAATGCTACTAAAACAACCCCATATCATGATTGAACTACCTCCATGTTTAACTGTAGGTACAAGGTTTTCTTCATTGAACCAAACATACTGTGGTTCATTTTTTGGGAAAAGTTATATTTTAGTCTCATTGGATCAGAGAATTTTGTTGCAAAATGCTTCAGATTCCTGTTCATATTTCTTGGCACATTTTAGACAGTTTGTTTTATGAATTGGTTTAGAGCGAGGTCTACATGTATACAACTCTTCAGTGTTCAGTTTGTACGTGCACCATTATGCCTGATGCTTCTAAATCTTTCTTTAAGACCTTGGCTGTTAATCTTGTATTTTTTTTTAGCTGCTTGGACGATTCTCCTACCTGCTGTACCTGTAATTTTCTTTGAACATCCACGTCTTTCAAGCATTTCAGTGGAATTTGCTCTGTGGTACTACTTGATTATTGCTCTGATTGTGGATTTTGGTATTCCATATTTCTTTGATACTGTTCTGTAGCCATTTCCTTTGTTGTAGTCCAACTCCTTTGTCTTGACCATCATCTGCTTTGTTGCCAAAGCATTCTACTCCAATAGGTGTTGAAAATAATGGCCTAGTTTTCTGGCTATTTACTTTATAATGCTGCTCAGTTACTGTGTAATGGTTTTCAATCAATGAATATATTTTTAAAGACTTTGATTAATTTTGTACAGATATTTTGTAATGTAAAGGTGCCAATACATGAACAAACATTTGAAATTACATAAGTGCTTTCATTTTTTTTAAAGATTGTTTGTTAAACTACCACAATTGTCATATTAACACTTTGTCATATTAATTAGTGGCTAATGTTCACTTGTAGTTAACACGTTTTCTAGAATTATCTTATATTAACTGTAGTGTGCCAATACGTTTGCCTGTAACTGTAAATCCCCTAACAGCCTATTGTTCTGCGTGATATTCAGTAATTCCTGAAGTACTGCATTTATCATATGGAGGCAGCTATCAATGCCTGCTAGTGGGTGGTAGGCTTCTTTGTTCACGTTGTACCTTATGCATAATGCACAACTGATGTTTGGAAGTTTTGCAAACAGTATTACTATTTTTTAAGTGTGGCTGTCAGTGTTGCTGTTTTCTTGGTAATGTTACTCAAAGCCCACAGTGCATGCCCAAGCATACATCACTTGATCAGCCTCTGTAGTGTATTGCAAGCTCAACCCTTAATAGACTTTTAAATTAATTTACTTGCTGTCAGGCAGTGTATCTGCATTTTAGTGAATGTTTTAAGAGCCTAGATTGCACAGTGTTTTATGCAGGATTTGGCTTTCCATATTTGTTGTTGTGTAATTATTTTAAAAAGATTGTTACCCGTTTAACTAATATGGCATTTGTATAGTTTTAACAGTGGTGTACACCTTTACTCAGTAAATCTGCCCCATTCATTTATGTTTGTAGATGAGTTTGAGGTGTAATTCATTTTGAAGAATTCATTTTTGGTTACTACGCAGTGTTTTGTGGCCTGATCCCATACAAAAATACTATAGCGCCATCCATAAACAGTATAGCTTCCAATTGTATACCACAGTAAATGCTATAGCAGACTAGTGTTTTTGGACAGTACTATAGTATTTTCTTATATGGCATAGTTATGGTGGATCTTTATGGTGGATCTTTCATGTGATGTATTTCTGTCAAAGTATTTTGACAGCTATTTTTTCCTAAAGTTGTGGTGTTTAATATTTAAAGTCTAGCTTGGATAGATTAAAATAAAAGTTCAAAAGTTGGCATCTCTACATTTACACTGCAGGACCAACAACTCTTACCAAGATGTGCCACATATGCATTGTTTAAATAGCACTGTATTTGACTTGTATTTATTTATTTTGTTCATGACAATTTGCATTTGTAAAACTAACCCCTACTTATGATTCTAACTCCAAGACCATGTTGCCATTAACTCTGGGCCACCTTTGGGCAGTGCCCCTCTTTCTCACAGATTATATTGTGTCTGCAGAAAAGGGCTCTGTAGCTGGGTTGTTTAATGATGGAACTGAAATGTAATGAAGTCAGTCTGCAATTGCATCGCAATACAAAAGCAAAGTGGAGATACGTTATTCAGTCTTGTGAATGTAAGTCTATAGTTTATGGAGTTTCTAAACAAATATTAATTGTGAACTTATTGCAACACATTGAAAAGTGGCAGTTTAAGTGGCTTGGGTCTTGTATACAGTAGTTAAATGTTTTCCTGTGATGGACAGTGTATTGCATGGAGTGTTTCTTATGTGATCTTACTACAGTGGAATCTCGGATCTTGGTTGTGGTCTCCCAGCAATGACTTCTCAGAAGTCATGCATACTGTTTTCACTGGTCCTCCTGAAGGGAGATTGATTAACAGTCTTCCACCTGTCCTTCCCTCCTGTATACCGTTTCTCTCTGATTTTAACTACGTCTACCAGTCAACATCTCCTGAGGTTTTCCAATGACATGCAGCTTGGTTAGGCAAAAACCCATTATTTTTGGCTATCAATATTCTCACCTTCTTTACAGAGTTTCTTAGTAGCATTTATAGAAAAGTATTGTAATGATGTCTCAACCAAATGTATGCCATTAGCATTGATTTGAATGTCCTGTGTTTTATTCACCTTGTGCTGTCTCTGAAACTGAATCACCTGACAACTTAGCAGCTAGTCTGTCAGATCTGCTGTCTTGCCCATCATCACTGAAACCTGTAATAGCTTTTAGCTGTTTTCTATAGATGTAAGTGACTGTAACTCATTACACTGATGTAGGCATTAGCCGATATGTTAGTCTACTTAACATAGTATTTCTTATACTCCAGTTTTACAGTGAACAGGTTAATCTTGCCAGCACACACAATAAGATTGCTAAGAGAAGCTTTAAAATCTTAGTTCTTAATGTATTTATATATTTTTTCACTTTTCATTTGTATGATGTGTTTGAGTTCTGTTGCTTTTGAGTTCTGTTGTTGCTTTTTTATCTGTATCATTTTAAAGGTTACAGGAAAAGTAAAAAAAAAAAAAAAAATGAAAGTGAGATTCTTAGCCTTTAAATGTTTCATAAGTCAGTCCAAGTTGCCCATTCAAACTGAGCACAAAGAGGAGGGCTTGAAGACATGAATAGAAGCTGTGCTTCAGTCTTCTGCTGAGGTGACTGACAGTGATTAGAAACAATTCTAGTCTTCTTTAAAAAAACCTATTAGTTCTACAGGGTTGGGTGGAAACTGAGACACCCCTAAATTGCAGCTGGTTACACTGCCATCGTGCTTCTGGAGAGGAGCACTGCTAGTGTATATTACGCCAGTGCAAAGACAGGGACTGCTTGGTCAACTGCTGCTTCCACCATTAAGAATGTGTTCATGTAGTGTATGCAGAATTATTTCCTTCCCTTTTTATTTTAAGATCCCCCACTCCATTTAATATAGCTCACTCTATATCACAGCTTAAAGGAGTGAGAAGGAAGTAATTATATATTCTTATAGTTTCTACTATTATCACTGCCCCTATTTTTCTTGTGCTGAAGATCTTTTGGTCCTTTGCCTATTTGTATTCTGTGATTTAGGGATGCAGTATTTACATATTTGAAATAAAATACTATAAATGAAAGCTTCCTGTTGCTTCCTGGCATTTCATGTATTGTAGTTCAAACTCACTACATCAGTCTAATTGTAATCAGTCAACGTGACCTACAGCACAGGATGCAGCATTCTATATGACGCTGTTTTTGATACTGCAAATCTGCCTAGCTGTAGACCTGCTTGCGAACATATTTTTCTTCAGGTTTTAAAGCGCATATAAAGTGAGGTTATTTGAAGATAGATTCAATGTACTTTGCTGTAATTTCTTGCATTTGTTTCCATGGCCACAAGACAATTTGAGATCAGAATCAAAATAACCTCCAGCTCCCTCCCACAGCTCTCTTAGCACTACTGCTGGTAAATTCCAATGCCATGGTAGAATAGCACAGATGAAGCACTGCAACCCATAGGGATTTGACCATCCAACTTTTATGTAGTCCTTTCAGTAGATGGGCAACCTGGAGTTCTGTGCCTTTTCAATGTTTACATTTCATTGGCTCACAAAATGCCTTATAGAGTACAATATGTATTTGATGGGTTCTTCCTTAGAACACCATGAAACCTCTTAATTATCCAATAAGGTTTGCCACTGGTTGAGTGTGGCAGCACCCTTATGACAGTTTACCATAGTAAACGCACAGCAAAGTGTAGTACAGCATAGTATGAGCATTGTAAACTATAATGAGGTATGGTAAAGCATATTAATAAACATGGCAAACCAGGGTAAATGCATAGTATAACTATGGGAAAAGCATGGGGAAACTGCACAAATACCATATACTTTAATAAAGGAGATACTGGTACCACCTGTTTGTTTTGCTGTGATTTGTCCTTAGCTTGGTTATCTCCACCCCTGCAAAGTCCCTGCAACCTGTTGTACTATTAATAGGGCTTTGAGGTGGATGAAAAAAAAACCGTAAAAAAACAGCAAGCCTGTTTATGATACTACCCAGCTTCTACTGCAGGGATTATCTCAGAGAGAAATGCATAGTTAATTTCAATTAATTGTCCCTGCACCCATTTATTTTTTAGCAGCAGGACATGTTGCCACCAAACACAGAGCTGCCTTTGATACTCAGATTACCTTTGATATACAGCAGTGGAAATAGTCCAAATTGGTTGTTTCTAATTGTTTTCTTGGTTACACCAAGAAGGGTTTTAATAGATGAGAATGTAGAGCTGACACCATTCTGACTCATGCAGTGCCAGCATTCTGCAATAAACTAGAAGGTGGCTACCATTGAATTTCATGACTTCCTCTATAACTGGGGATATACCACTGTATCCTCGAGCAAACGGCTCCCTGAATTTCATGATGGCGTATTGCTATACCCAATCATTTGAAACATATGCGACATGTAGGAAATTGGTTGTCACTCACATGAATCATTTACTACCGCTAACCATGATGTATTATAAGGCACATGGAGTCTCTCTGCCATTGTCTTTCATTTGGCTAAACAAACATCACAAAGAGTCCCATTGACAGCATAGTGACAGCAGCCTCTCACACAGCCAGATGATGATTGAAATCAAACTCAGAGCACAAGGAGCACATAACTGACTTCTTTAATTCAAATCCAAGATCCTAAAAAGGGAAAGATTGTATCCACTGGGAAGACTGGTGTGCTCATCAGTTGTCACACAAATATATAAGCAATTGCCCCTAAAATCTGCAATGACCTTGTGAGTAGCCCTACAGATACCCACAATTATTAAAAAAAGATATTAAAATAGACTCCTAAATAATATACAAATGGTTTTAATGCATGTAAATGCAAGCCAATTACTGCATTAGTTTGTTGTACTGTAGCTGTTTGGGGGTTATTAATCATATTACTTTCTTAAGATTTCATTAAAAAATAGTTATTCAAGGCAATTCCTGACTTTGTGCTATTGTGAAGTTGTGACAGGGTGTGGTCCGAGCTTACCCCCACCCACAATCACATTTTTCACCTTGGGAACATGGAGCTTTTTGGAACGCAGGAAACAGCCACTTGGTCGTCTTCACAGCCATAAATATGTATTTTGGCACTGGAAGAATACTTCACACATATGACAACTGATGCTCACAGATTAACAGGTTGTACACAAAATGACTGACACTCACAAAGACAAGATCACAAATAACAAAATGCCCAGGAAAGGAAAGACAGCGCATTAAATACTCCTAAAGGATCAATTAAATACAAAAATAAACTATTATTTAACATTCATTCCATTCATACTTTTTACAATAAAAACATTCATATATTTTACAATAAACATGTTTCTTCTCCTTTGCATGTCTTTGTTTAACCTGCATGAATACTGTCTTTGTTTACAAACAGATGATTGATAAACATTTCCATTATTCTAAGTTTACTTGTTATTATTATTCTCTAGCCCAGGGGTCTCCAGTCCTGATCCTGGAGAGCTACAGGGTCTTCTGGTTTTCATTTCAACTGAGCTCTCAGTTACTTAATTGCACCAATTATTGGCTTCATTAGTGAATATTAACAGGTGTTCCAGATCCTTAGCCATTGGTGATGTAAAGACACCTAGAAAACCTGCAGGGTGTAGACCCCTGCTCTAGTCCCTAACTCTTAGCAGTAAAGACTAAACATTAACCCTTCTCTTGGAAGATTACCGAACATATAACTATAACAAACACTTGTTCCACATGTAAAGCTGTGGCAACTTCATTCAGGTAAACTCCCTAATCTAAACAAAGCAACATACCGTCATATATCAAATACAATTGCTCAACAGCATAAACGATACTTAAACCACGGCTCTATCGCCAAGAGAATGACACTAATAATGAACACAATAATGAGCAGACATTTCATGTTACCGTGAAGGTCTCACACTCACAGGAGTACACCCACGGTTAAAGATTTTCACTCCAACTTCTCTGCAGTAAGGAGAGATGGTGATGCTTGAGGAATGGGCACATTTTGTAGCCTTCCAAAACATATTAAACACATTGCTTTGTGTTTTTGTTCGCTTTTTAATATTCTTCAAATCTCTGATTTTCCTGGTCCACCTACAATTTGAATTCTTTGAAGTTTCTGAATCTGTTTCTATATATTAAACCTCTATAAAATCTTTGATGCTGTTCTTTATGTAAATCATGTCCTGAATATAAATATAAGCACTAAAACCTCTTCAAGTAAAAATAACCTTGGTGATTAGTGACCAGAGACTGAAGCACTGAAGCGGAGCTTTGAAAGACCCACTCATTGTGTTCTTAGAACAACACATTCTGATTCTCAGGTTTTACGGAATGCAAACCAGTTTTTGCAAGTATGTTCTGAATTACGTTTTCTTTATTTGATTTTATGAAGCAAACGTTATTATTAATCACTAATTGATTGTTTATTGTTTAATAAAAGCAACATTCGAAAAATTATATTCTATTTTGACATGACTATAGGTTTTTCTAGAATGTTATTAATAATAATAATAATAATAATAATAATAATAATAATAATAATAATAATAATAAAAGGCACCTTCTTTCACAGATTAGAATCTTGGCTGGCTAGATCAGCCTTTACCATTCACTTAATTATTTTATGTCATAACAATCTCCAATACACCTGACACATCAGGCTGGTTCTGTGAAGAGCATTTATTAAATCAAATTGCCACACTCCTTGAAGTTTCTTGTTGTTTCCTGTGTTAAAGCCCCCAGGTCAAGGCTGGTCCGCACCCTTGAAAGATTTCACCAAATAAAACCCTGGAACAAAACAAAACAAAAGCCTAAGTCCGTCTTTGGAATGTTAACTAAACTTTTCCAAAGTCCTAAACTGTAAGCCGTTCAACAAAAACACTTGTTATAAACAGTATACATTTCACTCACTCACTCACTCACACACACACACACACACACACACACACACACACACACACACACACAACCTTTTGACTACACAGGTTTACCCTCTCAGGTCTCTTCTCACACAGACAGACAGACATTTTAGACCTGGTTTTATATGTGCCTGCTTAACTACAGGCAGGTATCCCTCATTCCTTTAGAGCCAGGTGTTTCCAATCCTGGCTCTAATTCCAACCCTGAGGCATTCTGGGGGATGTGGTCCTGTACTAAACCCCTGGACTACATTTTTCCTCTTTCCTCCCCCTACTCACCACATATCCGATCCCATAGGGTGTATATTGGTTTTATATAGGGTTTGGACAAACAGCTCTTTTGCATAATTTGTATTATTGCATAAATGTACCATATGTGTCCATAATAAAAATAATACATAATTTATTTTAAAAGATAAGAAAATGTTGCTTTAGAGCCTGGGAATTGTATTTTCCCCTGCAGGGGATTTTAACAGGAATATAATGGAGCGGTTGTCTGCACGTACGCCACACTTTTCATTTTACCATGTATCCAGAGAACCACTAATCCAATTGTTATGAAACTTGGTATTGTGGTCCAGGCTGTGTGGTCCAGTGGTTAAAGAAAAGGGCTTGTAACCAGGAGGTCCCTGGTTCAAATCCCACCTCAGCCCCTGACTCATTGTGTGGCCCTGAGCAAGTCACTTAACCTCCTTGTGCTCCGTCTTTCGGGTGAGACGTAATTGTAAGTGACTTTGCAGCTGATGCATAGTTCACACACCCTAGTCTCTGTAAGTCACCTTGGATAAAGGCGTCTGCTAAATAAACAAATAATAATATTAACATTATTTAGCTATAAGTTATTGAGAATAGCAGGTTCTGGGGAGGTATCTGTCTTTCTGTTTATCTGCTATCTATATGTCACTGTAACATGTTTGCATATATCTGGAAAGCCACTTATCAAATTATGATTCAACATTTCATTGTAATTGCCTGTTCGATACTATTTTGAACATATTGTTGGTCATGGTCATTAACATCAATCATACAGATACAGCTCTAATTTAGATTTTGCAGTCGTGACGTGGATGTATGTTACTGACATTCTTGTTAACACTGCTCTGTTGTTTGCTTGATGTGAACTGTGCAAAGGAAGTATGCTTTAACACGCTTGGCTTAAAAATGGGTTAGTATTCATTGTTCTCATTTGTATTGACTGTGAGCAGCCACCATAAACCATGTGAGATCCATTTTGGTATTTATGAAAAGAACTGTAATCAGCTTGACATTACTTTAATAGTTCAACAAGTATGAACCTAACTGAATGGTCACCATTCTCCCTTTCTAAAATAACATACTTTCATATTTCCAGTTAGCACTGGTGCCCCTACTTTATGTTTGAAGCATTTATAACTGCAGTCTATAACATATTCACGCTAAAACTTGAAATAGTTCAAAATCCTGCATTTCTTCTTGGATGTTTTAACATCCAGTTTCACCGCATCATTCTTCATTTTCTCCTGAAGGTATATTACGTAACACAGAAAATGCAGATTTCTTTTACAAACCTCTTTGTTGTTTGCCATCAAAAAGGCATTTGAGAATCACAAGTTTTAATTATTGTCTCGTGGTGTCTTGCCTTAGTAAAATGGTAAAAGAATGAAAGTAATTATTGTTTTTTGACTCCTGCATATTTATTTGAATAAAATACTGTATGTTTCACTTGGAAATACCCTTGGAAATAGAAACTTCACTACTCGACTAAATCTGTTAACCTCACGATAATATAATATATACAAGAAATGTGTAACAACTGTGTCCATGCTTGTTTAATTGCACCAAGTAAACCTCTATCTACGTCCTAATGCAGTTAATTATTTAATTTAATGATACCTCTTAAACCTGGTGTAGAATGGCCCTCCAGTACTAGTTGCCCATTCCTGCTCCACAGTGAGACAAAGGCCTGACAGGTGACTGTCTGGGTTCTGGAATGTTTTTTGTATATAATCTGCATACATGGCAGACATGCCAAGTCTCACTCTTTAGGTGTGAGACTCACACATTTTAGGCTTCCATTTTATCAGTCTCTCTCCTAACAGAAAGGAAATGACCAAGCCTATTCTCAGTTATGTTTAAAAGTAAAATAAAAACTGCATTGTGTTGATTGTCTGGGTCTTGAGGTAGGACATAATGGCTTTTTATGATCCATACCTACACGTATACTCTACGTCTTCAAATACAATTTCATTCTATGATAAGCTCAGCGAACCTATCACAACCATTCTGTGATAAGAGAGGCAGATGGAATTTCCAGTGGACTGAAAGATTGGTTTCCATTAGTTTTATATTTGTTTTGGACAAAACACTTCTTTTGCAAAAAAAGAAAAGAAATAAGGGCTGCATTATTGGATAAATCTGCCATATGCATCTATACCATATACCAATATTTATATTTGCACATATGCCATATACACAGGGAACGTGAAATAATATAACCGGTTGAGTGTGATTAAAGAGTTGGCATTTTAGCTACAATAAACCGAAACATGAACAAAACATGTACTGGAATTTACTGCAGGCTCTAATTCATATTTGAGTATTTGTATTGGAATTGGTCAAGGCCATGCCACATTAATATATGCCTAGGTCCTGTTGAGCATTTTGATTGATAATTGTTTGTTTGTTAACAGCTTACATATCTGCATTTCACTCTGTAGTGTTTACAAATACTGCATCGTCTTTATTGACTGCAGAAAGGATTCTTTGGAATATTTGAAGATTGATGTCAAAATTAAAAGCTTTTCATGTCAGCATCAATATGAACTAGAAAATGTGCAGACAGAGCTGTGATAAGGGATAAAAACTGCACCTGTTGGAAATGTTTTAGTTATCAAAATTGTGCTTGAGATATTTTTCTTCCTGAGACTAATCAGACTTTTGTACGTGGAGATGAAACATGACTTGGCAACTAGAACTAAAATACAAGCACAAGTTAAAAGTTAAAAGTTCACAATGTTGTTTTTTTTATTATTTTATTTTTTTGTTGTTGTTGTTATTTTATTCATCCTTAAAGCTCTTAACTCTAAATCATCTTTAGAAGAAAAAAAATTACAATTTTGAAATGAAACTCAAGACAACTTACAAGCCCCTACATAATTGTCTCAGTTGATTATTTCTGGAGTTTATTTTTTTTTCTTTTGTGAAAATATATGGTAATGATTATAATATTAAAGTTTTTTTTTTTGTCTAGAGAAGAATGCTAGTTTGATTTTCATGAAACTGTTTACTATTGTTGATGAAGATATGCATATCAAAGTTTTGTTTTATTATTTAAATCACCTTAACAGACTTAATCCACACTCTTAAATGGGGTAAAGCTTTGGGAATAGGACACATTGTCATCTATTTAACAAGCATCATGTGTAATTTAATAATATATTCAGTAAGCCACAGGCTACTGGTCTAAGGCTGTGTTGTAAATTACTATAAAACAAGATTGCTTTGGCTTACACAGTGCCCCCTTTATTGTTGTGCTCTAGAACACAAGAGGCAGTCATTTGAATTTGAGAGAAACCATCCCTGCTCCTACCAATCAAAGACAGCTCCCACAGGGATCTGTTATGAGTCTATCCCTTCTTAGTTTAAAGACTTGCTTTCCCTTAGAAAGCTGCTGTTCCTAATATGCAATGTAGGTGTACAATACTTTTTATCTTCCACTAGCTACAGAATAAAAAATGTTTTATTTTTGTTTTAACAGTAATATGCTCAGAGAAATTTTTCCACCCTAATAAAGCTACTTACAGTCTAAATATGTGTTGTTTACAGTGCAAAGCAGAACTAGCTGAATGCTGAGGGTTGCTTATGAATTAATATACCGTAGGAAACTACAATACTGCCTGATAATTAAAATCTTGTGCGATCTTTTTCGCTGTGTCAGTGGTTCTATGGGAGAGAGAAAAAAGGTAATTTGTCAGCTGTAATCTGAAGATCTCTTGTTGAAGGAACCAAGATTATAGTTTGTGCAGAAATGTACGCACTTGAACAGTGCAACCTGACCAAACACCATCTTGTTTTTTTTTTATTTTTCGTTCTGTATATCCATTAGGCTTTCATTCAAATCTTTGCAAAAAATCAATGCTAAAGCTATATTTCCGAACCAGGTTTCAAAATGTTTCTGAAAAGACCTGTACACAAGTTAGCTGGGTTTCCGGTGGCTGGTGTTGATTCCTTTATAGATGCAACCCAATGTACAGATGGAGGCTGGATGTGAACCATGTACCCTGTGCTCTGCAGCAGCACATCTTAACCGCTGTACAAAATATTACACGTTATTGTCTAGCACAATCTAAAGTACATCATTTTGGACTGAATTCAAGAAATGTTCAGTTACTTTCCAAGTAACCCTTACATTTTGCACAATCAATTGCAGTAATCAATTGTGTAAGTGAGTCCCTAGCAGTGGAAGCTCTAAAGGGAGAGGCAAGGGGGCAGGGCCTCCTCAAAATTTCAAAGTGAATTTTTTTTTTTTATTGCCAATATATTATAACACTGCCAACATATTATATCACTCTCTCTCTCTCTCTCTCTCTCTCTCTCTCTCTCTCTCTCTCTCTCTATATATATATATATATATATATATATATATATAATGTTGTGTAGCATTATAATATAATACTGTTCAATAAAACTAAATAAAATGAATTTAAGAAAAACTGACATTTTGTCCCTTAAGAATAGAGCTATTAGAGTTTCCTCCATCAAAGTTTCAACTTCCGGCATCCGGTTTTTCTACAAACTCATTTCTACAAACTCATATAAAAACATTTGAAGTGTCCCCAAATAAAAAAATAATTATCTATGAAGCAATATGTTCTTAACTGTGAATTGTGATTTGTTTTATCCAAAATCTAATTATATCTTTAATGGAAATGATAAGCTTGCCTTACAAGCTTTTCGCTTAATTATGTTTAGCTACAGTTTCTGGAAGTACAAAAAAAAACACATCTTTTTAAATTCTAAATAAGAAACCACATAAGACAACAGAAGCTTGTAGTACAAGGTTTTTTAAAGTGTTATTTATTGCATTATTAAAATACATGAATGACGTACTACCTAGTTATAGAAAGCAAATTCCCAGGTCATTACACAACTAAAAAAAACATCCAAAACTAGAATATAATCAGCATCTTCAATTTGCAAGAACCAGAACTGTAAGACACCAGTATGTAAATGATAATATCCCAATTATTGAAAAAAAAAGCAACAGAGACATTTGAGAGAAACTCTGGGACAGAAAGTGGTTCAAATAAAATTAACGGATGCTGATTTTTATGGTATCTAAGCAACTGAGAATACTTTTTAATATCTGTGTTTAGATCTTATTAAACCAAAAGCATGTCTCCCCCTCCATTTTCTCAAGTAGTATGTGATAAGTGTGCCGTCCACTTAAGACTGTTGCACTTTAGGATAATATTGTTGTTGTGGTAATATGTTTGCATCAGTGTGGTTGTTTATTGTCACATCAACCAAGTTGGTTGTCTCAAATCTAATAAAGTTGAGTACTAAATGGGCACTCTTGTTGAGTAATAACCAGACCAATGACAGGCTTTGTATTCCATCAGCACTGATAACTATTTCAAAATGAACATGAAAAATAGCAAACTAGCAGCAGAGCAGGCTATTGTTTTTGGTAAAGATCAGATTGACATTTGTGTTATTTGTGATTACTGGGTGAAAGGATGAAGTCAATTTTAAAAGTAATTAATATCATGTACGTTTAGCATTTTGATAATATTAGGGAAGACTTTAGCTAAGACATATAAACTGAGATATCTCTTTATCTTTTATTTAGTAGATTTTCTGTTTTAAAATGAAAATGCATGTTTGTTACAAATGTGAAATATTTTTGTTTCAAAACAGCACATTTGAGACCTAATATATGTAACGAATATTGATGTCCACACATGCAAATTGCATTAAATAACTGAGTTTCTATTAAACTATGTGGGGCCTTATTTACTCTATTCAACCTCTGATCACTTGGGATTTGGTAAGTATATAAATACCATTTTCAGTAAATGAGGTTTGGGGATGAACATGTTGATACAAGCATTTGAAGGTCACTGATGTCTGACTCAGGGTTGTTTGTAGAAAGAGTTAATGCTGGTGGTACATCGCCTGCTGATTCAAACTGGGTTCTTCTGTATTAAGAACATAAGAACATAAGAACATAAGAAAGTTTACAAACGAGAGGAGGCCATTCAGCCCATCTTGCTCGTTTGGTTGCTAGTAGCTTATTGATCCCAGAATCTCATCAAGTTGGTTCCAGACCCTCACAATTCCCTATGTAAAAAAGTGCCTCCTATTTTCTGTTCTGAATGCCTTTATCTAATCTCCATTTGTGACCCCTGGTCCTTGTTTCTTTTTTCAGGTCAAATAAGTCCCCTGGGTCGACATTGTCTATACCTTTTAGGATTTTGAATGTTTGAATCAGATCGCTGCGTAGTCTTCTTTGTTCAAGACTGAATAGATTCAATTCTTTTAGCCTGTCTGCATACGACATACCTTTTAAGCCCGGGATAATTCTGGTTGCTCTTCTTTGCACTCTTTCTAGAGCAGCAATATCCTTTTTGTAACGAGGTGACCAGAACTGAACACAATATTCTAGGTGAAGTCTTACTAATGCATTGTAAAGTTTTAACATTACTTCCCTTGATTTAAATTCAACACTTCTCACAATATATCCGAGCATCTTGTTGGCCTTTTTTATAGCTTCCCCACATTGTCTAGATGAAGACATTTCTGAGTCAACATAAACTCCTTGGTCTTTTTCATAGTTCCCTTCTTCAATTTCAGTATCTCCCATATGATATTTATAATGCACATTTTTATTGCCTGCATGCAATACTTTACACTTTTCTCTATTAAATTTAATTTGCCATGTGTCTGCCCTGTTCTGAATGCTGTCTCGATCATTTTGAATGACCTTTGCTGCTGCAACAGTGTTTGCCACTCCTCCTATTTTTGTGTCCTTTGCAAATTTAACGAGTTTGCTTACTATACCAGAATCTAAATCATTAATGTAGATTAGGAATAGCAGAGGACCTAATACTGATCCCTGTGGTACACCACTTCTTACCTCGCTCCATTTTGAGGTTTCTCCTCTAATCAGTACTTTCTGTTTTCTATATGTTAACCACTCCCTAATCCATGTGCATGCATTTCCTTGAATCCCAACTGCGTTCAGTTTGAGAATTAATCTTTTATGCGGGACTTTGTCAAAAGCTTTCTGGAAATCTAAATAAACCATGTCGTATGCTTTGCAATTATCCATTTTCAATGTTGCATCCTCAAAAAAGTCAAGCAGGTTAGTTAGACATGATCTCCCTTTCCTAAAACCATGCTGACTGTCTCCCAGGATATTGTTACCATAAAGGTAATTTTCCATTTTGGATCTTATTATAGTTTCCATAAGTTTGCATCTAATAGAAGTCAGGCTTATTGGTCTGTAGTTACCTGGTTCGGTTTTGTCTCCCTTTTTGTGGATCGGTATTACGTTTGCTATTTTCCAGTCTGTCGGTACAACCCCTGTGTCAAAAAACTGTTGCATGATCTTGGTTAGCGGTTTGTAAATAACTTCTTTCATTTCTTTGAGTACTATTGGGAGGATCTCATCCGGCCCAGGGGATTTGTTTATTTTAAGAGCTCTTAGTCCCTTTAACACTTCTGCCTCTGTTATGCTAAAGTTATTTAAAATTGGATAGGAACAGGTCGACATGTCAGGCATGTTGTCCGTGTCCTCCTTTGTAAAAACCTGTGAAAAGTAATCATTTAATATATTTGCTATTTTTTTTTTCTTCATCTATGATTTTGCCATTTGTGTCTCTTAGATATTTAACCTCCTCTTTGAATGTTCTCTTGCTGTTATAATATTGGAAAAACATTTCTGAATTGGTTTTAGCCCCCTTAGCAATATTGATTTCTAACTCTCTCTTGGCCTTTCTAACTTCCTTTTTGACTTGTGTTTGCAGTTCCAAGTACTCTTTCTGTGTACTTTGTTTTTGGTCCCTTTTAAACGTTCTGTAAAGTGCCTTTTTTCGCTGAATATTTTTTTTAATTGATTATTTGTGTTACACATGGAAGATAATGATCCTTGCTGTGGACAATGCAGAAGACGGAGAAACAAAACCAATACACTTCTTTCCAAGCAGCTCCTGATCAGGGATCAGTTCTTAAATTAACATTCTTTACCCGAGTCATTTTTTGCCTTTGTTGGATTACTCTTTACACTTTGCTCAAGGTTGTCCCATGTGGCAAGATTTATATTTGATAGTCATGTATATACTGTATATAAATGCATATGTTTATTCAATTTCAACTCAAGGATATAGAGCAGCTTGATTTATGTCTTAATGTCACTCTTATTCTGAGGCTCCTGGTGAAACTGAGCAATTTTGATCTTGCAGGGCATTATATTAATCCCAGTGTATTGTTTTTGTTGTCGGATCAGTGACTTTAGCAACATTTGTTTACTGTGTGTGCTGCAACTTTAAAAAAGCAATCGTTTTGTGCTATTAAATGTCCCTACCTTGGTAAATGCCAGTAGTGAGCTAAATGTATTTTTATGGTGCTGTTTTAACAAATAGCTTTTGGTTTTGAAAGAAAGTCTGAATTTAGACTGATGCCCTGTTGAAATTGTATCAGATCCACCATTGTTTAGATCACATAATGAGGCTTCAAGGTCTACTGTATACTGATAAAGTAAAGTCCATTGAAGGATACATTAGGGAAGAATGTAGAAAAACAGATACCAAAAAAGTGTTTTTGTGTAAAATTGAGCTTGAAATAAACATTGACAGATACTGCATTTTCCCTGTGTTTACCTTACCTATTACCGGTAATAAGAAAAAAAGGAAATAAACCTGAGTGGTTATCTGACTGGCGACTCTGTTTTTGACTCCATCAGAGCTGTATAATAATATAGCAAGTGAGCTCACTGCTCACTGCTCAATGCTCACTGCTGCTCTTGTTCACAGAATGGTAGTACATTCTCTAGCTCCTCCAGGTACTTTGACAGCCACTCTAAAAATCAGCAAACATATATGTTCATGTTAGGTACTAGCCAAAGAAAGTTCCTAGTTTGCAAGTCTTGTTGGTCTGGTAGTTTGTTACTGTTTCATTCCAAGGTCATTGGGGATCAAAGCACGGTTGCAGAAAGACAATAAAATACGGGTTACAATTTATGGAAGTAAATCATTGCTTTAAAGAAACATAACAGATCTGTTTGTGTTCAAAAATGAATGCAAAGTAGGAAAAAGAACCTACACAAGTGGGCTTACATAGGATTCTGATGCCCATGACAAAAATAAATGTGTAGCAATAGATACTCTTAGTTGTTTTCAGCAAATATATCCTTATGGTACTTCCATTAAAGGCAAAGCAACTTCCATAGTAATTATTTCATTTTTGGTAGGGTCACTTGTAGGTGGTGAGATGGGTGATCAATGCTTTACTCTTAGCAGTTAGTGCATGTAGACATGTAATAAATAGCACATCACCACATGGAAGGTCAAGGTGGCCGTGCAGCCCATTTTGTTGCTGGCTAATCCATTTAAAACAGGATGGACTGGTATCAATGGGTAAACTGTGTCACTTGATCAGCTGTTTCTTTCCAGGTCTTGTTGGTTAAATTGTTTCTTAGTCTCCAATATGTCTTGACATATCACCTGGAATTCCTGAACAATAGTTGTGATGGGTCTCTTGAGTTGTGGTAATGCCTCTTTTGGGTGCAGCATGTCCAGTTTCTCCAATATGCTGACATTGGCTGGTAGTCGAGCCCTCAATTGATGTGCCATCTGCACCAGCATCCCCTTGCACTTCTCCTTCACTGATCCTACAGCCATTTTGTCTTTAAGTGTGTCTGCATAGGAAGTAAAATCATAACCCAGGTACATGGTTGCTGTAGATATGATATACATCTCAAAATTAAAAGTGTCCAGCTCTGAGGAGGGAAATTGCTCCAGCTGATTTGGATCAATTAGAAGTTTTAACACTGACTGGTAGTATAGCATAAGATCATAAAAAAGCTTGGATCTCCAGCTGAAATAATTGGTTCATTCTGTTCAGCTCACCAAGGGTATTTTTAAGAAAGATGAGCTACAGTTTATTGTAAGGGTTTGTCATCATTTCGTTGAGGAGACTTGCTGCATAGCACCTTTCGGAGTCCTTTGATATTCTGAAATGTAACCTGAGAGCATCCCACTGATCCAAAACCCTGGAAATGCTTTCTCCTCGACTGAGCAACCTGGTTGCTGCTGATTGAGTCATCTTTTTGGGGTCAGCACCTTCAAAAGTGTTATACAATTCCTTGTACAAGTTTCTTCTCTTTGCGTTGTGTGAGAACCAATTGTAGATTTCACGCACAAGAAAATCCAAATGCCTTGGCAATACTTCAAAGGCTTTGCTCCCAACTAAGTTTAATGAATGGCGGCTGCACTTCACCAGTGCTAAATGAGGGACCTTTTCCTTTAGCAAGGTGTGCACTGAATGGCTGCATCCTATCATTACGCTTGCCCCATCAACACCAATGCCAGTACACTTTTGCAGATCCAGGCCATCTTCTTCCAGTGCTATACATAGAGCTATTACATGGGATTCTGCATCAAACACTGGAATTAATTTAAAGAAGGCTGACACAATTCTCTTTTTTAAAGAACGGGTATCTGATCACATCTGTGAATGTTCATCAATGATAAGGGAATAAAAACTGTTACCAATATCTGCCAACAGTCCTTTGTATAACTCAGGACCCAAAACATTAACAATCAATGCAGTACACTCAGTGCAAGTGGCTTTAGAACCGTAGATTGGGGATCTAGGGATGGTAGTAGTTCTGATAAATGGTCAGCTGTTCTAATTGAACAGTGCTCTGAAGTGACAAGATGGTTTTGTGGTGACCAGGAAGGATATGGACACAGAATGATGCAGCGAATGTGCTATTGCGCCAGTTTATTGAAAATAAAAGGTTTAAACAGAAAAGAAAACACTGAACAAACAAAAATGCACATTGGCCAAAATAAATAGACAATGTCAAAAAAACAGTGAACGAACCAAAACAAGTATCGTGCGGGAAAGTAGCAATTTTTATATTTAGAATTATTTCTCCTGACACTGTCTCCCATTTTCTCCACACTGAACACCAAACCCGTGTGTGTGAACCACGCACTCTTTTATACAGCTGTACCAAGACTCGATTGCTAATCAGTCATTCGATTGAATCTCAGCACAGTCTGCACATGAACTACTTTGTGCACTCCCCGTGCCCAAATACTAATAAACATTTTAAATCACTTGTGCTACATAGCCCACATTATACAATAACACACCACATAAAACCTAAAACACAAAATATGCACAGGGGCGGGGCATGCCGCCGACAGGCCCATTTTAATGCTGCTTCGTTGCGTGCTCCATTAATGTTGACAGTAAAATATTGATGAATTGGTTGAAGTTCACCTGCTGCTATTTCATTCTGGGTGTTTGAAAGATGCTCCTGAGACTTTGGATGCACGATAAGATCTTTCTTGTGAGCCTGCAGCGACACACAACACAGTAAGCAACAGAATCAACGCCTTGCACCAGCTTAACCACCCAGTAAAACACAAATATAAATAAGTCAACAAAGAAAGTATAAAAGTGAAGTGTTTTTCCTGTATTTTAAGTATAATATACAACAGCTAATGGGTATTGTGGCACCAGTCTTGATTTAATCCGGCCCTTGGTTGTTTCACAGCATGCCCACGTAAATTAAAACAATTTTACTATTAACACATTTCTTAATTGTAATTGTGTTACACGAATGGCTTGACAGAGTACAAAAGTCAGGAAAAAACACCAGAACACACACAGATATATATATAGAGAGAGAGAGAGAGAGAGAGAGAGAGAGAGAGAGAGAGAGAGAGAGAGAGAGAGAGAGAGAGAGAGAGAGAGAGAGAGAATAAAACTTATTATGCTAATATTATGTAAGCTTAGGCCTGCTGCTGCTGGAGCACATTCAAACCATTATTAAGCTAGACATACACCTATAAAAAATGAATTATATACATTGGAAAATTCTAATTTAATGGAAATTTAATGGTAATATTTACACTGTAGTTAGAATGTTCATGTTCAACACATGCTTCCACTGCATCATGAAAAACTAAGCTGTAATAACTAATAACATTTACATGTACCTTTCATTTCCTGTTCTGCCTCCCAATTTTTTGGTATATAGCTGTCGAGAAGATTATGTTTTTCATAGCGTTATAAAGGGAATTCATTGCAGCTGAATCCAAGAATGTGTATTGTTGCACGTGCATTGCTCACCAAATATCTAAACAACTGCCTCGTCCCTTGTCCGCTCACCTAATTGCATCAGCAGATAGCAGCGTGAGCATTACGAGCTCAACCTGCCTCACAGATGACGCAATTGGCTACTGCATCACTGTCAGAAAGTAGGATAAATATGGTTATAAGGTCTCTAAGGAGCTAATTACAGAGGACATCAAATTTCCCCATTTTTGTCTGAATACCATGAAACCTTTCCCCCTATTTTTCCCTCTATGGCTTAGATTTTTCTGTTTGTGGTATCAGTAAACAGCTTAGCTGTCTGATATGACAGTGCTTTTAAAAGTCTAGTTAACACTCTTAGGTGGTTATGATTTGTTTTGTATTTGTTTTGTTTACTTTTGTTAATTCGGTGGTCCTTTGTTAAAAAGGACATCGACCCAAATAAGCATACAGGCACCACCCTGTTTAACCATGTCTTCTGTGGTCTAGAACGCTTATTTTACACAAGAACACTGTCAAAAGGTCACGGAAAAAGTGACAGTCACCAACAAAGAGACGGTTTGTCACAGTGGTTATAGAGCTTTTAATCTCATCCCACCAACAGGGTACTGTTTCAGAGAATGTTTTTGTTGGCTAGTACCATTTCTGTCTTAATATCAGTGCTAAAAGCCTTATTCAGCAAATGATCAAAATCACAAAGGTCAGTCTTGTGTGCTTGAATTAGTGCTATTAACGCATTTTCTTAATAGTGCTTTTTAAATGCATTTGGGGCATTTCCATGTTAATGATATAATCCATGCAATCCTCAAAGGTGTAGGACACTTGTTAGTACCTTCTCAATAGAGCGTTATTAAAACCAGTTATTTGAGTTTGACCGACAGCATTTACTTTCTGCCATATTGATTTCTAAATGATGTCTTCTTGATTGCCCATGTTTTGTACCTTGACTTCCATCATTTTACAGTTATTAATCTCTTCAACTAAAAGCATTTCAGCTGTAGCAGCACATACCCTTTAACGTGAGTGCTTGAAAGCTGGACCAAGACAAAACTGCCCAAAACTGTTTTATTATACAGGTAGTACGACTATAAAAGTATTAATTGTAGTGTGAAATTGTGATCACTTTAACTAAACCAGGGATTGTTTGAATGCTGATATCTCAGATGTACATTTTCTCTGTGCCTCAACATGTCAGGAAAAAATAAAAATGAACATTTGTAATCATAATTTAATGCAAATATTAGGGAAGTGTGAAAAATACTGTCGCCTCAAGAAAAACATAACCTGTGCACACAAGGCAATGACAACCTTAGCCAGTATGTCACTGAACTGAGAAAACGGGCAAAATCATGTGAATTTGAAGAATTAGAAGAATCCCTAATAAGAGGCAGAAATGTTTGCGGGATTGCAGTGTATTCTCTGAG
This sequence comes from Acipenser oxyrinchus oxyrinchus, assembly GCA_030684275.1. Lineage (NCBI taxonomy): Eukaryota > Metazoa > Chordata > Actinopteri > Acipenseriformes > Acipenseridae > Acipenser > Acipenser oxyrinchus. The sequence continues at coordinate 10,367,111 of CM060255.1, forward strand.
AGAAAGGCTTCTGAGGGAAGGTGATCTGACGCTCGAGAAAGCACTAAACATTTGCAGAGTATCTGAGACGACAAAAAGTCAAATTAAACTGATGAGTGAAGAAGAAGTTTAAATGCAAAAGATGCGGATTAGAGCATTTGCCATGAAATTGTCCAGCTGATAGAAAGCAATGTATGTGTAAAGCCACGAAAGTACACACAACTTTTCAGAGGAGCTGTAATAAAATCAAATGCCAAAGAAGATAAATGGAAGGTGAATTTAAAAGTTTGGGATGCAGTAGTGAACTTTAAACTTGACACAGGTGCACAAGCTAATGTAATCCCTGCAGGCTTGCAGAGGCAAGCAACTAGATAAATAAAACATACAGAGGCAAGCAGTTATAGAAAACCAAAGTAAGGCTGTCCACCTACACAGGAGAAAAAATAAAAGTTGAAGGCAAGTGCACACTCAAAGTGAACTGCAAGGATCAATGCCAAACACTTCAATCCCTTGTAGTTAAAACAGATGCAAAATCCATTCTATGAATAAGAGCATTTGATCATTTGAACCTAATTCAGAGAGTAATGGCTGTAACTGCATGTTCTCAGTGAGTATGAGGATGTGTTTCAGGGTACTGGCTGCCTGGAAGGGGAACATTCTATCAATTGACTGATGCAAAATACTACTCACCTTCTGCACCTTCAACACACTGTATGGAGGCTACAGATTTATGTGTTTACCCTTTGGCATCAATTCGGCACCAGAGGTTTTTCACAGAATGGTGACACAGCTGTTTGAATGAACTGAAGGAGTCAAAACCTACATAGATGATGTGCTTGTTTGAGGAGCTGCCATAGAAAAGCACGACTACAGATTGAAGCAAGTCCTGGAGAGAGCAAGGGAAAAGAGCTTAAAGCTGAAAAGGGAAAAATGCAAAATAGGACTTAGTGAAATATAATATCTGGGACATGTGCTTGTAAGTGATGGACGGAAACCAGATCAGAGTAAGATTGAAACAATAGTGTGCATGCCACCATCAGAATGCAAAAGAGGCCTGGAGAGATGCCTAGACATGGTGACCTACTTAGGAAAGTTCAGAAGTGAGAACATACTGCACCTCTAAGAGAACTTCTGAAAAATAAAGTAGCATGGCACTGGGAACAAAAACACCAAGAGGATCTGTCCAGTCTGAAGAGAAAACTCACCCTTGTTGAAGTATGATGATGTCAGTAAGCCAGTAAAGATTTCAGTGGATGCTTTAAAAAGTGGCCTGGGAGCAGTTTTATTGCATACGCTTCTAAAGAAATGACAGGGTCCTCGAGTGGCCCACCTGGTAGAAGTGCAGCCTCGTGGTGCGCAGGGTGAGTCATACAGCGCAGGTTCACGTCCTGACTGTGTGAAATAGGCTCCGAAGGGAGCGTCACATTGGCTCTGGTGCTCCCGTGGGTTACGGAGGTAAAACCGGCAGGGACTGTTTCTCCTCATCGCTCTACAGTGAACCCTGCTGGCCAGGTGCCCAGTGAGCTCATAGCTGACACCTGCAGGGCTGGCCTTTAGAAGTCCTATAGAAGTGGGAAGCTCGCTGACATCCGCTCTCGAGTTCCAGGGTGGAAAAGGAAGCTGGTTTGGTTTGGCTCAGAGAATGGCCACTGAATCTTCGGGTCTCCTGAGCCATGTGGGGAATTGCTGCAGTGAGGGGAAAAGCGATTAGGCATTCCAAATTGGGAGAAAATCAGGGGGAAAATTATAATTGGACACACAAAATTAAAAAAAATTAAAAATAAAAAGCAATGACAGAAACACAACAGTGCTGTGCACAAATTAAAAAATAAATGATAGCTATTGTGTTTGGGCTGGAAAGATTCCACCAGTATCTCTACAGCAAAGAGGTAAAAGTGGAGTCTGATTACAGGGCAATAATTAAAAAACCTCTAAGCAGTGCACCCCCGAGAATCCAAAGATTACTGGTGAGACTGCAAAAATACCAGGTCAAGGTTAAATACAAACCAGGTAAAGAAATCTATATAGCAGACACTTGCATGCCTACCTGACTCAGACAAAGATGACAAAGAAACAGGAGTGCGGATTCACATGCTGTTGAAGAACTTACCTGTTGCAGAAAACAAACTGGATGACATCTGGGAAGCAACTAAGAATGGAACCCTGAAAAGATTGCAGCAGATTGTACAAACGAGATGGCCTGACTCCTGTATAAATAAAAGAATACTGGAATTTTCATGAGGAAATCCACACAGCAGAGGGAGTAGTATTCAAAGGTGAAAAAATCATCATCCCTGCAACAATGAGAAAAGAAATGCTTCAGTGCATACATGCGAGCCATCTCGGAATAGAGAAATGTGAAAGCAGAGTGGGAGATACTGGCCAGGAATGGCAACACAAATCACAGAAATGGTAAGCCATTTTTTTTCACCATGGCATTCCAGAATTACTTATTTCAGACAATGGGCCACAGTTTTCTAGCAGTGAATTTAAAAACTTTTCAAAAGAATGTGAGTTCAACCACATCACAACAAGTCCAAGGTACCCACAGTCAAATGGCATGGTGGAGAGTACTGTGCATCCATAAAACACCTGCTAAAGAAGGCTAAAGCTGATGGACAAGACCCCTACTTAGCTGTGCTTGATTTTCGAAAAACTCCCCTAGATAACATGGAAGCATCTCCGGCTCAGTTGCTGATGGAAAGAAGATACAGAACCAAACTTCCAAGTCGTGAGTAATGAAGTACAGAAACTGTTTATACAAAGACATCAGAAGACTGAGAATTCTGGGATTTTATCAATAAACAATCGAGTAGAACCTGCCAGTCCTCCAAAAATAATCAAGTCACCATTTAGAACATCCAGTGGATGAGTGTTGAGAAACAACAAAGACACAGAGATGAGTAAAGGACATGACAAGACTGAAAATACAAATTTGAGACGATGAAAAAAAAAGTTACATTAAGATTTAATACTTTAAATATATTTTCTTCAGTAAGTCTTGTCTATAAGAAAAAAAAGAGACTGATTAAGAGACTTTGCTCAAGAATAAGAATGGGACTGTAGTAGTTTATTAAAAAACATGAAAAAGAGTGATGTGCATAATAAAGGGTTAAACATCCCAACCAATAGCAGCGTGAGGCAGTAGTTCATTGTGTGTGACACGGTTGTTGGGTTGTGTATGCATAAACAGGCACTTATATTTTGCTGTTAAACTTAAGCACCGTCAGTAGGTTAAGCCGGTCTTTTTTCATGGATTGACATTGCTCTGTGAAAATGTGACCATATGAAGAAACACTTCTTTCAGCATCCACAGAATTGGTAACAACTGACAAATATATTTTAGCCTTTCTTGCTAAATTGGGAAATAGTTATTCTGCATTTCTCCAAAATTCAGCCAAAGAAATTCCACTACCGTTTCCTTTTGCATACAGCTGATATCCCTCCATTTCTGATTTACAGTAAGAATCAAACCCTGGAATATAATCTAACAGGAGGGTTTCTTTATCCAAACTACAAACTTGTGGGTCGAAAATCTTTATTGCCTTCAGAAACTTGTGAGCTGGTTGAATAAAAAGTGGTTTTATTCCGCATTGATCAGGGTTGTAGTAGTTTGCAAATTCTTCATATACTTTGTGGAAAGTTTTAACACACTTTTTTTGACTGTACTGGCATTTGTGTTGTGCAACTCTTGTGCTAGTACTCTGTATTTATTTATTAATTCTGCAACTTACGGTTTTCAAACCTCTGTATAAGATCCACTAGTCCCTAAATTTCCTCTGCTTAACCAGAATACTTGCACTGTAACAGGAATTAGCAGAAGTCCAATTTCCCCTGCAGGAGCCATATATAATTACAAGATGCATTCTTTTATTTTCAACACACTATAATTACCTCAGTAGTAACCTGAATAAATGTTTTTTTAATTGTTTTAAATTGCTGGTTTATTTCTTTTCATACAGCTTTTTTTAATATAATACAGTGTTACTGGGTAATTTCATTTATTTTATTACGTTTTTTAGGTATGACAAAAATAAGGACAGTGTTGTCTGTATTTTATACCGGGTTTACCAATAAGTTACAGTGCACCGTTAAATTACACACTGAAGTGAGGTAGAGCAGGGGTTAAGAATCATTATAGTAGGTTAAAAAGCATCAATGAAGCTGTTTTTTCCCCCCCAACATATTCTATAAAGCGAATCCACATCAAAGTGTGCTTCATATCTTTCAAGTGCAATATGTGTGTGATTTTGTCAACTGCTATGACCTCTCATTATTTGGTTCCAACTCTCCACTGAGGGAGGCTTCCAGAGAGCTGCAATGTAACTGCAAGCAGCCTCTGCTGCTCTCTCGCACCTCCCCTCTATCGACTCCTTCTCCCAACTCTGTTGACTCAACTACCTCCACCCTTTTCTCGTCCCTCACCTCCTGCCTCGACTCCCTTTGCTTTCCCACCCCTCGACCTGCCCGCCTGTCCCCACCCCAGCCCTGATATCTGATATTTTGTAATGTGATACATTGTACTGTGATATTTTGTAACAATTGTAACAATTGTAACAATTGTAAGTCACCCTGGATAAGGGCATCTGCTAATAAATAAATAAATAAATAAATAATAATAATAATAATAATAATAATAATAATAATAATAATAATAATAATAATAATAATAATAATCAGGAATGATTTAAGATTCCGACTTATTCGTGCCTACTCTAATTTGGGAGGGGTAGACCCAAAAGACAATGTGTGGGATCTCTGGGAAAATGGAATGGTTATTTAAGCAGTTACTTGACACACCACATCAGCTATGACAAACTGTGAAGCAAATTCAACAATGCCCATGAATAGGGTTTCCACGGGATATCTGAACACAAGTCATTCAATAGGTAACATTGATAATATTATTATTATTATAGTACTGACAACTAATTCATATTGTGCATCTATTGCAGTAATATTATCTTGATTTTTTTAACTTGTGCTCAACTTACGGGACTGGTATAACGATGTTGCTGTAGTGATCTTATCTACATGGATGTGGAAGCATAAGACTAAAGACCAGGATGCCGAGAAGGCATATTGAAATCCCAGAACACCTTCTTCAAAACCATGACGATCCAGGGAAAACGGACAGGTGGCAACCCTACCCATGACGTGTGTTCCCATGTCTGCCAGCATGCCAACAATGTACTGTGGTCTTAAGGACTGTTGCAGCACCAGGAAAATAATAAATACCCAACAGTAAGCAGTAAATAGGTGCTGTTATTAAAAAAAAATGGAATGAGGGAGATCATGTTAAAATCATAATATGTATTTATGTTGCCAGAACCAGCTGTCTTTAAAATGACTTCTCTTTTGAATGAGCTTAGCATTTGTTCCATAATCATTGTACATATTAATTCATTGGTTTGTTACTGTAGGAAAATATATTTTAGAGAACATTTTGTTGGCTCTTTAATAAACAATATTCATTGAGCAAACCCTAACAGTATTTCTATGGCAACCATCTCCACAGATACAGGGATAAATGGAAGGAGAGAAAGGGAAAGAAAATCTATACGTGCTAGTTTTTGGATACATTAAACAATTGATATAGAAAGAAGGCTGCTAAAATTGCTAAACACAATGTACTCTTTCCTACAGAATGCGCTAGCATTTAAGTCATCTATATTAAGTCAATATTTTATCATTATAAATAAGTGTTTGACAAACAGGCTAGGCAGAGAACAGTGGAGGATATCTGCTTTTGAAATTAGATTTTTCTTAGATTGAAGAACTATGCTGTATAACCCCTATTACTGTATATAACTGTCCCTCTATCCCTTATTATAAAGCGTTCCCATGGTTATACTATGCTTTACCACAGTTTCACAATGCTTTGTTACAGTTTGCTGTGCTTTTACTATGGTAACTTTTGCAAGTGATAGCTAGGACCCAACATTTCCAAATCCAAATCCTGCACTTCACTCGTTAGTACCTTTACTATATGCAAATGCATGAGGTGGCCTGATACACTGGGCTGCGATTATTGTCAAGATTATCAGTATTTTGTTGATGACCTGATGTTACTGTACAAACACTACCAAAAACTGGTGATGAAATTAAAGGGATCACTCATATTGTACAGCGGGGAAGAAACCATACTGAAACTCATTACCAAAAACTGACCTCAAAAGTTTTCTTCTTTTTTTTTTACAAATTGGTTCATGACTAGAGCAAAGGCCACAACACATTTATTATTTTGAGCCTATACTTTGTGACAATTAGTGATGTATAAATGCCAACAAGCGGTTGGTTTATGACTACAACAATGCAGTAGATGTGTACTATACTAAAGTTAGCTGTATTTAATATGTTTGTTTCTTCAGTGGTAATGATTGTAGTGTAGGCTGGAGAGTCACAAACGCAGAGATGTATTTTTACTATTGACAGTGGGATCTGTTTTAAGATGTTTCTTTTGTTAAGTACTGTATAAACTAACTGATAAAATTAAGTTTGCAGTTCATATAATATTTTTCAGTTGTTTTAGAGAGGGTTTTCTGAACAGGGACCAAGCTTCTACTACTTTTACTCATGACTTTAACATGGTATCAAGAGCACTCTTAGGCAACACGACACGCCTAAGTATGCATTGTTGGAAAATGATGCTGCTGTACCTCAACCACCTATCTGAGCGATAATTTCACAACAACGCATACCTTGCCTTATTGAGATTATAAAGAGACCCAATCCAGTAGAAGAGTAAAACAAAGCCTAGTGTTGAGGCTCAAGAGATCCAGCCAGTGCACTGCTGTCTAGGAAAGGCCTTGTAGAAGATTGTTCAGGCAATCGGAGTGCACTGATCTCGAGCCATACGTTCATCTTCAGAACCTGAATTAGTTAGTCCTATCCCCAGAGATAGTTTCACCATCAAAATGTCAGCAGTATGTCAAAGTAAGTGGTGTCTGAAAGTTATTATTAAGAAACAGGTTAAAACAGGTTCAAATATAAAGAAAGCTGTGTACACATTTTAAAACAGTTTAAAAGCTAATTTAAAAAAAGCTAAACTAAAAAAGAAAAATGTCCCCATAAGGGGGATATAAACTAGAAAATATAATTTTTATTGTATTCATTCCAATTTTCAGAAAGGTTGAAATCCTGTTTAATACCAGATTCCTTCTGGTCAGCCTTCTACAAATTGGGGAGGGTGTCTGTCACAGGAACAAATAATGAGATTACTATGTCTAATCTGACTGGGCGAGCTATGACAACACTGAGGGCATTGGCCACATCTTAATATCTGCTCTATAGGCGTTCCTGTAAATGTTATCAGTATAAGAACACATGTATTTATCAGTACAACAACATGAGAGTTAACTGCATAGGGAGTAAACGGAGTTTTGTGGGCCTGTAGCTGAAATCACCTTTGGGGAATGTAAACAAACTGGAAAGCCAACAAGGTCACTCTGACTGGTACAGTACATTGCACAGAAGGCTAAACTATGGAATAACATTTCAAAGTGTTTAATTTAGTATAAAACTGAACATTTAGAAGATCATCTATTACACGTTTGGCATTGGTCCCAGGTGATATCATACCTTACTTGTTTGCAACAAAGCCCACAACACATTTATTATTTTCAGCCTATACTTTGTGACAATTCGTGATGTATAAATGCCAATAAACGGTTGCCAAATGATGCTAAAATAATAGTAATTTACAGTATAATGATCCTGTAATTGCAGTGCAGTCTCTAAAGAATTAGATTTGATTATCTCCATTGTGTGATATCCCCTGCTACACAGTAATTTTGAAGCTGTTCCTATGCTTTTCCCATTGTTATACTATGCATTTACCATGGATTACCATAGTTTGTATGTTTTTTTGATATGCTTTATCTTACCTCTCTCAGCTTGGCAATGCTTATCTATGCTTTACCATTCTTTCACCATGTTTTCACTATGCTTTATTGCGATTGTTTTTTACTATGGGAAATTGTTATAAGGGGTTGATTAATCCTATACTAAATGCTTCTCAAGTATCCACACTTTCAACAGCATCTGTTGAATAGAGAATATTATTTTAATTGTCCCACTGGGAAACTTAATAGCAATTTCATAATCTGAGATCAGGGTTAAGTTTAAACAAATATTCCCCAGGTGTGGATGTTTTCTGACAAATGTGTGGATGTGTGTTTGTATACTGTTCGACATATTGTAAGCAAAAAAAAAAAAGTAAATATACTTTAATGAATGAATTTGGTCGAAACTGTGTAAGTGTGGCCTGTAGCATGTAGGAAGTGATTAGGTGAAGTAGCAGTGTCATATAGTATTGCTCTGTAGCATGGAACTTGAAACATCTGTATATCTTCTTCTAGCGTTTCCCTTTTGAGATTTGCATATCCTGAGTAAAATATTCAAAAACAAAAAAGAGAGACCGCTAATAAGGTTACTTGCACTGATAAGGAACAAGAACACACAAAGTCACCAATAAAAAATACAAAAACAACATAAATTGACCTGTCCCTCTCCCTTTATTTAGTTCAATCGATTCACATCCCTCCCCCTCACCACCTTTTTTCACACAGGGGGGTCTATCATCTTGTCCAAAAGGCCAGGCAATGGGTCCTCAAGGCAGATGGGTGTAAGGCAAAATGTTTCAGCTTGTACCATAATTTATTGTCATCAAATAAATACCGTTTATAACTTCTGTGCCATGGGGGTTTTAACAGTGCAAACTTGCCATGGCATGCTTTTATAAGGGTTGGCTTGGGATCTTGTTGCACAAAATCAATAGTCACCCCCTTTCACCCTCCCAGCTGCATCAATTTGTTAATATAGCAGAGCAGCTTGCTCTCTGTGACACATCATTACAATATGTGCAAAAAGCTTAATTCCTTAGGCCAAGAGTGAATTTAGGAAAAGGCCCTTTTTTTGTTTTGTTGTTGATCATGACTAAAAATCCATCTCAAAGTAATACTGCTAATTATTTTTGTTATCATATATTTTTTCATCTGCAGTGGTTCAGTTCTGAATCCCTTAGTGTCCAATGCAAGTCACCAAAAAAATGAAATCTTAAAAGCAGTATTTTACTGTAGTCTTTTTGTAGTCTTTAAATTAATGAATGAACAGTAAGAAAATGGTTTAAAAAAGCCCTTTGGAAGTGTTCAACTGAAGCCATATGTTGTTGTTTGTTTTTTAGTTTTTTCAGTTTTAACCCAAGTCGAGATTATAATGCTATTGGTAACTGGTTTGAAAACGTTGAGTGAGCTATTGTCAAAGGAGCACAAGAGAGAAAATGAAGAGAGAATCTGAATATGCATATAAAAATGAGTGCTTTATCCCGGAGCACAGGCAGAATGAATGTACCAGCCTGGGCTTTTGTTTTTGCTCATTGGTCTCGGAGAACCCAATTTCCTTTCCAAAGCCAAGAGATGCTCTTCTGTTTTTGTGAATTTGACAGCCATCTCTTTGATCAATACATTGTCATGGTTGATGGCATTAGTCTCCCATCCCGTCATATAACTCATGCTCGGACCTGTCATGAACACATCTGCATCCGTCCGTCTGACTCAGCCTGTTTCATTCTAGGTGGGGCAAACATGAAAGAGGAAGCTGAAGAGAGAGCCGGGTAAACCGTTCAGCATATATGAGTTAATTGGCGGTTATAGAAAAAAAGAAATATCGTTCAAGAAGAGTGAGTAATCAATCTAGAGAAAAGCATATGGTATGGTTTGTGTGTAATGATAAAGTCTCATTGTGTTCCATCATTATTAGCTTGAAAAGTTATTCTCCAAGTGAATACAGTAGCTAGACTTGATACTTATTTTTCTCAAAAAGGACTGCTACTTGATTGGAGTATTTAACCAGTGTTTTAACCAGTTATTTAATCTGTTAGTGGTAGCCATCACAACATGGGCCAGCGAGTGACGTACAGTGTTTTTGGCTGACATGGACTGTTATGATTTTGTTAAATATTTTTAGATATCTAACATGAAAAAAATAGTGGGCTGTTTTGTTACTGCTAAAAACTGAAAACCCAAGTGTGCATATCGGTATGTCTATCTGATCACAAACCTAATGCAATTATGTTTTGATTATGTATTGAATGGCATATTTTGTAAGATGTGTTAAAAGTTTGTAAAACCATGGGAAAGCACAGAGAAGTATGTTAAAGCATTATCGAAAAGCATGGGAATCCGCAAAATTGCTGTGCATGTTTACAGTAGTATACTTCCAGAAGGGAAAACTGGAATTTGAAACTACCATGTTTAAGACTGTAGCTGGACAGAAGAGCTCAATTAGTTTTTGGAGCAAGTGACTTGTTTTTAATCTTGTTCTTGTAGTGTGTGTGTTTCTACAATATAATTGTAACCTATAAAAAAGTGTATGTATATATCTTGCTGAAAAGGACATTACTGTTATATAAAAAATGTGGTCTAATACTTACTGAAATTAAACCAAGTACCGTTTTCTATTATTTGTGAGAATGTTGTAGTCGGTGCAGTTAAAAAAAAAATTAAGATATTTTTGGAGGCTGCGCCTTTACTGGTAAAATTCTGCATAATCACACATGTTCTTTGATGGATTAAAAAATTACTTGCTAACATTTTGTTGAGTGTTTTTTTTTTCCCTTTGCTGGTCTTTAATGAGGACGAAACAATGCAAATTATGTGTTGATATATAGTTCTAGCTATATACCCCACTACAAAAAGGCTAGACTTGAGGAACTTAATGGAAGTGCTGGTGATACACATTAACCTTTGCTGCAATGCTCTGTTCCACTTGAGCTAACTTGTTTGTTTTGTTTTTTCTGCAGATTACGTATATCTTGATATCCACCGCCTACCGACCGTAGCATGGATTTGACCAATTGTACCAATGTGAATGGTTCCTCTGAAGAACCTACCGAAGGGCCAGCGAGCAAGATCTTCATATCCCTCACACTCTCTGTGCTTGCTGTACTGACGACGGCCATCAACTCCCTCGTGATCACAGTGATAATAGTGACTAGGAAGCTGCACCACCCAGCCAACTATTTAATATGCTCCCTTGCAGTCACTGACTTTCTGGTGGCCATCCTGGTGATGCCCTTTAGCATTGTGTACATCCTCAAGGAAACATGGATCATGGGTCAAGTGGTGTGCAATATCTGGCTCAGCGTTGATATCACATGCTGCACCTGCTCCATCCTGCACCTGTCTGCCATAGCTCTGGACAGGTACAGGGCTATCACAGACGCAGTAGAGTACTCAAGAAAAAGGACACCCAAACACGCTGCCATTATGATCTCGATGGTGTGGGTTATCTCCATTTTCATTTCCATGCCGCCGTTGTTCTGGACAGCCAACAAGGAGGATGAATGCCTCATAAAGCACAGCCACATTGGCTTTGCCATTTATTCCACCTTTGGCGCCTTTTACATCCCGTTAGCCTTGATCCTTATCCTCTACTATAAAATATACAGGGCGGCCAAAACCCTCTACCATAAGAGAAGCGTAAGCCGGATTGCAAAAGAGGAGATGAACGGCAACGTCTTGCTGGAGTCCACAGAAAAGAACATCCCATCCACCCTGTGCATCCCAGAGAAATCCTTATCCGAACCTTCCACCGATGGAGACAAGATCCACATCACTATCAGAAACCCCAAATGCGAAACCCGGAGAGATAAGTCTTGGAAGAGGCAAAACATTTCAAGCGCTCGAGAGAAGAAAGCAGCCACAACTTTGGGTCTGATTTTAGGGGCATTTGTAATATGTTGGCTACCTTTCTTTTTGAAAGAAGTCATCGTCAACATTTGCATGAAGTGCTACATCTCTGCAAACATGTCAGATTTTCTGACGTGGCTGGGATACCTCAATTCTCTCATCAACCCACTGCTCTACACCATCTTCAATGAGGATTTTAAAAAAGCCTTTCAGAAGCTGATCAAGTGCAGACATTACCTTTAATGCACAAAGGTGGTATTTCGGGGAAAAAGAATGTAGGGCTTTGGACTGCAGAACCAAAGCTATTTGAAATGATTGCTTTATTTACAGTATCTATTACAGCGACTCCAGATCCAAGCAAAATAAGGATCCCCAGCATAACCACAGAATTTGTTGTATTTGTAAAGGATTTATTAATTATATTGTTCTGCTTTTTTTAAATCAATATTGGTAACATACACAAGTTCTCTTTTTTGCATCCCCTTTTATCTACAGTTGTGAAAAGGTATGTTTTATTATTGATGAACCCTCCTATAAAGGGCAGCAGTGCAGCTCTGCGCTGTGCAGTCACTCCAATACCTGAATTATCTTTGAAGTAAAAGAAACAACATTTGGACACGGCCTTCCTCAATATTGAGACTTCACAAACAAATTGTTGGTGTTCTGTTGGTGTGACAGCATTGTTACTGTTTGAAAGGGAAGTACTCCAGATCTATTGTTTTATTTGGGGGTTAAGATAATACCATTATTAGAATCCACCTCTTCCCCAAACAAAATATTGCAAAATTTTGCAATACAAGTCGTTGAAGGGTTTCAAATGACAGTCAATGAAAAAAAAAACATTGTATACTTGTAACTGTGCACCACTTATCGCTGTATGATGTGTATTTTTTTATACCACTATTCATTCAACCTTCCACAACCCCAAACACACCACCCCATTTGAGAAAAGTGTCATAAATGTGTTATCAATCTACACAGCTTTAATTTAAAAAAACACATAAACCACACCTTTAAAAATTAGCATTGTATCTCATTCAAGTACTAACCAGGTCAAACTCTGCTTAGTTTTGACAGGATTGTGATTCTGCAGATATTAATTGACACTGCTGGCTTCACATTTGATAAACATATTTGTATTCCATGATTGTCTTGTTCTAAATGTTGTGAATGTAGGTCATTGTGTTACAGACACACGATTGGCGAATCTTTGTTATCAGAAACGATTCCATGGTATAAAGCAAACCAATGGGAAGTATGAAGTGTGGAGTGGGCTAATGCACTACGCTGTGCCACATGGAATGCTTTGTTTTTATTAATAACAGCCGAGAGGTCTTAAACATCAGGAAAGACCTACAGTGATATTTCAATAGTAACAGTTGTGGAAATGATATGGGAATTAAGTCAAGAGCTATCATAATTGACAGAGAAAAAGTCAAACCAGGAACAAAATGTACATTTCAAAGCTGAGAAAGACACAACTTCATTAAAACATTGGTAAGATATTATTATTATTATTATTATTATTATTATTATTATTATTATTATTATTATTATTATTATTTATTAGCAGACTCCCTTATCCAGGGCGACTTACAGTCATAAACAAGAATCACAGTACAACTATTAATACAATTAAGAGCAAGATAAAATACAATCACTTCGGTTCTAGCAAGTACATGACAAAATACGATTCAGTAACGGAGCAGATAACAGTGTCAGTGATAATTACATCAGGATATAATTAAATACAAAATACTACAGATTAAATTACACTTGACAGATTACAGTACTCTAAAGTACAGTTTTAAATGCAGTAAAATAGAGAGCAGATAAGAGCAAGTAAAGTGCATTTAAGGAAGAGTGATAAGTGTCCAGATGGAAAAGAGGAGTTTCTACAGGTGTTGTCTGAAGAGGTGAGTCTTGAGGAGGCGCCGGAAGATGGTCAGGGACTGGGCAGTCCTGACATCTGTAGGAAGGTCATTCCACCACTGCGGGGATATCTGATGGATTAAAATAGTCATATATAGAGCATTATACAAAGGAACAGAGCAGAGGAAAGGTGAGGAATGCGTAAACTGAGAAGATAAATCCATAATGAATAGTTTTATTGTTTACTAAGAATCAAGGAAGACAAAAAGAATAACATGAATAAATTCTTTCTTAAAATGTAAATATTCCACAGTGCACATTTAACATTAAAACCAAACCTTGCCAGGGAACTGACTATGAATGAATATAAAGGACAAGAATATCAATTAAGTGCATTCAAAAACATTCTCACATTTTAACAGCAAACATGAATTATGTATACTAACCACTTGAAGATGAAATGCTGGACTGTGCTAAAAGCTACATTTAGCAGAGCTAAGAGGACTTTCTGATGCATTGCATTAAATAAGTAGCAGCCATTAACTTGTAACTCACAACTGTTCAGAATGTTATGTTGCTATCAGCAACAACATAAAAACAAAAAGGGCAAGGCAGTTCTCAAATAACATTTGCTTCTATAATTGGATTAATTATTTATTTTGCAATCTGACTTCTAAAATGGGTGATGTTATGACTGGAGGTTTTCTTGCAATGTGTATTGGTGCAGAATGACTCTTTCGTTTGGAGTAATTTGTTGTGTTTTTTAGTCATTTATACTGCGTGGTTCAGTCAGACCTGGAACGATAATGAGTGGGTCTCTGCTGAGGAATTGTCGCGCATGTGCAGAGAAAACTGAACCACTCTGAACCTCCCTTTAGGATGCAGTATAATTTTGCTGCCATACTTCCACTTACTATATGAACATGAACATGTTCTGAAATCTTTTTTGACTGGATCCTGCTATCTATGTGTTATATAGTTTTAACCTTGTCTTTTGCTGTTGCGATTGATTCCCTTTCTAAACTTGCCCTGTAATAAAAGATGCTGTCAGAATTAGAAATTGAATTTTATATACTGGATATAAAACACATAACTACAAGTATAGCGAAAAGATAGATGTTTTTAGCATCGACTGCCAAGTAAGCACATTCAGTGGTGGTGCTAGGCATGAGCAAAAGTTTAGGGCCCCAAGCAGTTCAAAGGAGTTATAAAAAAGAAATGTTATCCAGAATTTAGAATTTTGTAGTATGTATTTTTTTTGATGAAAGCAATCCTGAATGGTGTCGAAAAGACCTTAGCCCTCGGGCAGAAAACAATTTAAATAAAAAAATGGAGATGGAATCCATACAAAAAGAAAACGGTATTTTATTATTATTATTATTATTATTATTATTATTATTATTATTATTGGTGTTTTTTTTAACTTTTAAATTAAAAACATATGATAATGTTATTTATAGTGAGCGTTCTAATAATACAGTGATTATTGAAATTAAAAAAAAATCTCAAGTTTTACACATCAATCTCAATGTGAATCTTTTTTCTCTTGCTAGATTTGCACCTTTAAACTTTTACAATTACTTTGAGAAAATCAGTAGCAAATTTTGCCCTTTGAAAATCACCATGTTACTGTATTAGCTAAATTAATTTCAAAATGTACAGAGTTGGATTCATAGCACTCAATTACAATATAAAGGTGAGTGTAATAAAAAAATAAAAACCATAAGGGGGCAAAATATTGCCGCTTAGGGCCCCAGTCAGCAAGCACCATCACTAAGTTCACTGCTTCAGTTATCTTTCAGCTGCACTGAATTACTGTATTACTTTTAAGATTTTGCTTACTTATTGTGCCCTTCACAGCTCACCCCTTCCTTACCTGGCTCAGCTCGTACCTCCTTTTGTCCCCAGGTGCTAGCTCAGATCAACTGAGGCTGGCCACTTGGTTGTGGCAAAATCTAAACAAGCCCCTTTTAGTGGCAATTCTTTTGGCTGTTAGTGACACTTTGGAATCCACTGCCTGAAGACATTAGCTCCAGTTCTGTGTTTAATGCACTCTGGCTAATGGCATTTAAGCCTGATGGTCTTGGTGTCTGGTGATGTGTCATGACTCAGCAGGATGGGTTTGGGTTTTCATATTTTCTTTTTTATTTGATTTTATAGTAAAGCAATTGAATGGGTTCCATCATGGAGTTGTTCTATTCTTTTTATGGTGCGTATGGGATAATTTATTACTACTACTATTATTATTATTGTTATTATTATTATTATAAATATTTTGCAATTTACCATGCTCCCCCGTGCTAATACTGTGTTACCGTTGATTTTACTATGCTTTACTATAGTTATTTATTTACATATGTTTTTGTAGTGAGGTGCAACAGCATTTGCCATTGCTTGCTCTTTAGTAGCAAGTAGTGTGAAACGCCACAGCATAATACACAGCTATTCTAGGCATAGTGGAATCCCTGTAAAAAGTGGGGCCGTCAATTCCACTGGTATACACATTTGTGTAATGTGTGTAATACACTAGAGCTGGGTTAATTAATCGAGTTACTCGAGTCGTCGCGATTATTTTAATACTCGACGATCTTTGTGGTATTCGAGTAATATATGCATTCATATATTATCTACATTCACGCCAGGTGCGTTCTCAAATAATAATTCCGATCAGCTGTTCATTCGGTCTGCTGTTGGCAGGAATACTGAACAGCAGATCGGTATTACTGATTTGGTTGCGAGAGTGAAGGCGACATATTAATAAAAGATTTTAAAAAAACTTATAGAAAAAAATGAAGATGGCAGGTTTAAAAAAAACACACACACGGATGCATGCACGCACACAAACACATATACATCTTCTGCTAACCTGACTACCCGTTCTCTTTTAGATCAATAAAACCCGTCTGCATCAAATTACAAGTCAGACGTATTTATTCAATAATACCCACTCAACCCTATTCGAAACACGATTTTGCTCATTTGTCAGCACTTTAGCATATGCAAAGTAAAGATGAAATATCCCAACCGTCTTACTACTCACTTGGTAAGTAATATTATTCATGTAAGAAGTCCGTCGATATAATATGTAGTACGATGCTGTTTGGTAACAGGAATTACTTGTCCATTTAACACTTGAAAATAAACAATATATTTCGCTCTTGTTATTGAATAAAGCAGTCGGCTACACTCCCGTAATTTTATTACAATCCTATCCTGCAGCGCTCTCTCTGTGTCACTTTTTATATCCTAGCTCCTGTATTCCTGTATGCAGTAACTAAGTTACCAGATAGGTCTCAGACCGTTTGTTTTGGTATCTCACGGTAGATCTTTCTCTGACACTCTGTTATTACCAATTCCCCCTCCTCCGACCGAAACACGCCCTCCTCCCCCCAACCAGACCACTGCCATTATTAAATGGGAAAAAATAAATTCATCAGAATTAATCGATTAATTGAAATTATTAATCGTATTTGTGATGGTTATTTAAATAATCACTCAGCACACCTCTATAATTCACTTTACTATACTATCATGGTATACCACAGTAAACATTTAGAAAGGGGCACTCTCTTGGCATGTGTTCACCTTGACTTATGGATCTCACCTCCATGATTATAAATGTAAATGAAAAACAGAACCAATAGGATCTGAACCAGTGCGGGTCCACAAGTGAAGTGCTTAGGGGAGGACAAGGTGTTCCAGTGTATTAAAGACAAGAGGGAAGGATATTGAAGGACATCAATTAGAAATCACCAGTGAACTTTTGTCCCTTTCTTTACTGAATAACATTTCACAGATCTGATTTTTTAACACAGTAAAATGATTTCTTAGAGAACTATGTGCCTGTGTGAAAACTGTATTATACCAGTAGATGAATAATGCTGCTTTCTTATTTTACCTTTTTGACGTGTCAAGCATAAAAGCTCAGAATAATTGGTCTATGCAGAATAAGGTTCTGTACCTGGTTTCATTGTTTTGTTCATGCCTCTGGTCTTCAGTAAGACAAATATTAAGTGATTTATCTCACAGTTCTTGGGTCTGCTGTTGACAAAATGCTCCAAAGGTTTTCCACTTTTCTTACTGCTACTGTCTAATGAGACTGTGGTCATTTACTGATTAAAGTCCTACACTGCTTCTGTTGTCCGTAGGGCTATTGAAGTATGGACAATGTGTGAAACGATGGTGTAAACGCTAACGTTTGTGTTTGCAGGTGAAGGCACATGAGAAGCAGACAGACACTCAGAAGCTGCAGCCAGTCTCATTTATTGTAAAATCTCCAGGATGCTTTGGACATAGTTTCATTCACACACATACCAAATACACCTAAGCTTTTCCCGGTTCATTTACTGGCTTCCGAATACAGTTGCCTCCACCTAACCCTCACACATCTGCCATACCCCGTCTTGCTCCGTCTCGCTCCATCAGCTGCGTCAACTCAACTGCTACTCTGATCTGTGCGCAGTGTAGGAGAGGAGATAAGTTCATAAAGGGGAAAGATTTCAACTATACCATCTAAGGTACAGTACAGCTTAACAATGGTTTATTGCAATAAACAACCCACTTTTTAGTTTTTTTTTAAATTACGTGTATCCTCTAGAGCTGTTTTAATCACAACACAGTGGGTTTCAAGTGGATGAAGGTTACCGTAATAAGCATTGTTTCAAAAGCCATGCATATTTTGCAATAGAACAAATGATTTTAAAGCCCATGTTGCTTTAAAAAGAAGGGATTCAGACTGGCATTGACAAGGGGTAGATGGCATTTGAGCAGTAGTTTACTTACCCAATAAAGTAACCTACCTGTAATACTCTGTAAATCCAATGAGAAAGGACAAAAATCATTCTCAATCCTAAATATGATTTAACATGTGAAATCCTTTAGTTCACATTAAATTTGGCTTGAGTATAAACTGCACCATATTGATTTAAAACATGGTGGCAGTATCTGAAATATAAACTGTTTAAAACATTGCTATTTGTTGTACCAACTTGACACCTACTGTAAAATTGTCAGTTTAAACACATTAGGGTTTAGTGTGCTATTACCTTTGATATGTTATCAAGCATTGCTCAATATTGTATTTAAATCCAAATGTTTTTCTTGTACTGAAAAATATTTATAGTCAATGTTTTGGTTCCTGTAAGAAACAGTCTGTCACAATTTGAATAAACCTGTGTCATTTTAAATATTTGGAAGGAGAAATATAAAATAAAAAAAACATTCACAATTTTTTTTTTATTTTTTTACTGCAGATAGGTCATGTTAAAATAATAAAAAGGGTAAATTTGCTTTTATTAATAAAGAGTTGCTTTTTTCTGATTTGAATTTTTTTTTATTTTGTTCTGTATAAGGTGAAGCCCACACTGAAATATCAGCTGTACTGTGTCTCTGCTGTATAAATATGGGATCCCGAGTGGCAAAGCTATTAAAAGCACTGCCGCTTGGCCAAGTTGCCTTTCAGGCAATGCTGCATCAGCCTTTGTGCTCCTGAGGGGTTATTGTTCAAAATCAGATTGGTCTAGCTCACATTATCCAGCTCCTACAACCACTACTGGTCGGACACCCAGCATGTCTAGATTGATCTTCAGTACTGATCGGTAAGTGGAAGGTAAGAGAAAGGGGGACAAAATTTGGACATTTATATCTATTTCTGCTTTATTTCTGTCACCTGATTGTTACAAGTAGTCAAACAAGCTTGCTGCTGGGCCCACAGTGTGACATGTGTACTGAGGCAAACCAGTTCTATTAGCATACACATGGTATTGTATTTTGACCTACTGCACAAAACAAATGCAGTAAATGCAAAACAGGCATTTAAGGATTATGCAAAACTAAGAATATCTTCATAAAAACAACACCAAAAACATGTTCTTTAATCTAACACCCTTTCAAATTATCCAGAACAATAAGAAATGCAAAGTGACATTGTTAAAGTATAGTCTCATTCAAGCAGGTACGGAGAATAGAAAACATTTACTTTAGGTCTGACAGAGACACCTAGGGGAGGAAAAAAAAGCAAATGAAAAGATATTATCATTCTCAATTTTTTTTTTTTTTTTTCCTGGTTATCAACTGACCAACATGACCAAAACCCGGTCATTTTGAGACCCATTGGTACTAAATATAATGAGAATATTTAGAAACAATTTAAAATGTGGTGTTTTTTGTACTTGTGTATATTTTTGTGTTGAGATGTTTTGACCTGAATTCTGCAGTTTCTTTGTGTATCATTAGAAATACAAAAATAAACTTGTTCCTTAATAAGCCTACCTGCTCTATAGATAAGAACCCTTTTTAATATTTACGAGCATCATAACATTGGGACAGAAAAAAAGGAAAATAAAAACGTAATCTGAATCCTTTTAGGAATGGCAATACACAGCAGATTGAAATAACATTTTTGTTTAACTTTGGGATCTTTAAAACATGACTGAGATGAAAGCTGCCAGAGGGAATAAGCAGGAAGATGACAGAGGCTGATGATTGCCTTCCGTTTTCATTACATTTTAGAAAGATAAAAATCGCTCTAGTGTGAATGTTTGTATTTAATTTGATTTAATTTCAATTGATGTCAATGTGAAGACTATACTCACTTGATTTTTCAGTTCAAGATTTTTAAAAAAGGCAAGAGTAAAAAAAAAGGAACAGTAATAAACAAGCTTTATTTATTCCTGTCATCCTAATCTTTGCACTAAAAATATTTCAATAATCAAAACCAGTCAGATTTAGTACAAATCTATTCAAAACCACCTCTCCCTAAAGCTTGGAACCATGTCGCTGCTGTCCTCTACTTTTTAGCCCTACTGCCTGGAACTTTCCTGGAATTCCAAAATCCGAAAGCGGAAAGCTGTGACCGCAGTTAAATGCATCCAGGCTTTTTGGTGTATTTATTTTTTAAATTGAGGGGGTCGCCTAGAGAGAAATAAAATAAAAATAAAAACACAAGTACCCCCCCCACCCAAAAAAAAAAAAAAAAAAAAAAAAACCCTTTACATTTGTGTCAGAGAATAACAATCTGCCTTCAGATGCATAATTTTCCATATTGCATAATAATTTCAATCAACACAAATTAAACGAATTTGTCAAAAAACATTGTATTCCATGTTTACATTTTCTCAATTCGGTTGATGCCTTGACGTGCGGCACTTAGAAAGCCGACAATACTGTCTTGCATTACATGTTTGTTACTTCTGGGATGTGGGTCAATATGTACACAGGAGACAATCAAAACGGAACGTGAACCAGGACACAGACCGCAGTTACTAGCAGCCATCCACTTTACCATTATCTGTATAAATGAATACAAAGTGTTAATTTAGTAATTGTTTATTAAAATGGAAGAGTTATCAGAAGTTCCATCATAATATTTAAAAACACCAATTTATTAAATACACATCTTAATACAATCGACATTTAAAAAAAAAAAAACCCACACAGACCCACCACACATCAGGGCAGTCTTCAAAACTAACTAAACACTACCCTCACCAATGCGCTCAAAACAAGAGTTGGTGACGACTCATTCCAAATAATGGTCACACATAATTCTTGCTTGGGACATCAGTGTGAGGATGGGACCTAGCAGCAGTGTAGCGGGCAGAGTAGTTCACATTCTTCTGTGGGCAGGAGCAGCACAGCAGAGCACCCCCCAGCAGCAGCAAGGCAGAGGAGCCCCAGCCGATGTACATGGAGGCCCCCAACTCGCGCTTCTGTGCCTCGGTGACCAGGGGGTTGTAGAAGTCCTTGATGACACTATTGGCTGACCAGCAGACTGGGATGAGGTAGAGCACCCCGGCAACAAGGAACAACACCCCAGACACCTGGCTAACACGGGCTTTCACAGACTCCTCCTCCACACAGTTGGTACACTTGGCACCCACTATGCTAACCAACAGTGCCAGTACAGCCAGCAGGATAGAGATGACAGTGAGCGCCCTGGCGGCTTGCAGGTCTTGAGGGAGGGCCAGCAGCGAGTCGTACACCTTGCATTGCATCTGACCAGTGCTCTGGACAATACAGTTCATCCAAAGGCCTTCCCAGATGGTCTGTGCCACCACAATGTTGTTCCCAATGAAGGCGGTGACTCTCCACATGGGCAGGGCACAGGTCACGATACCCCCCACCCAGCCTACCATAGCCAGGGAGATTCCCAGCAACTGAAGGCCAGCAGATACCATCTTGATAGGAGTGTGGAGCTGGAAAGCTGCAATAAAAAGACAAAAGTCAAATTCAAACTAAAAGGAGTCATCAGGAACCTAAGGGGGTTGGAGGTGTAATTCATATACCAGGCCAGATTCTGCTAGTCAATGGCATGTAATAAAATGTGTATTTTAGCACAGTGGCCATTTAAATATATGCAAGGTTTAGAAATATATATATTATATATACACACACACACACACACATATATACACACACTCACTAAGAAACACACTTGATACTGTCAGACACAGACAGACGATACATCCCCAGATTACTCTAGCTCAATTTAGGCTGAAGGACCTTAAGGTTTCACCCAATTGGGTAAGCAGTTGTAAAACATGCAATGTACAATACAGAAAGCTGTCCAGGACAAGTTTAAATCAGTTGGGGAAACCATGTCTATGGAAGGGCAATATGTCAGGGTTGAAAAATGCCTACATTTCCCTCCCTTTGGGCAGAGCAAGAAAGACCATTTAAAAAAAAAAAAAATTTAATTGAAGGCATTACATTTACACTTGTCCACTCAGATGTGTGACCTGTTGGGTCGAATACACACACTACAGCATAACCAAAAATGTATTTTCTATGTTCTGAGAAAGACAATCCGACTGCATCATTTTTATATTAAAACCGAGCGTTGATTTTAACTATCATTGAGTCATTTAAAATTAATGTTGTTTAAATATGTTCAACTAGCCTGTCTATGTCATTATTAGTGTACGAGGACACAGAAGATTAATAACATAGGTACTATCATAGATGGTTGTGAGATAGTGAAAGCAATACAGTTGCACGTGCTATATAGCAGTTACAAAAATAGTATTTTGCTATGACAGGAAGTTTTGCAAAAGCCACACATTACCCTAAACATATTAAAATACAAAACACATAAGTACAAATAAAATAACTAATAAAAATAAATAAAATATATATATATATATATATATATATATATATATATATATATATATATATATATATATATATATATATATAAATTAGCAAAAAAACTACTCACTTACGCGTCCGCTGCAACGATTAGTGGTCTCGTAAGAGTGACTGTGTGGCAGACGCTAGAAGGAATTTATAGTTCTGCTGGAACTGTGTCATTTGTGCACGGTCTTAGTAGACACACCTGCGGTCAATGATCGCACGCTGATCAGGCCCTTCAAGTTTTCTGATCGTGATTGTGAATTGCAATCACGTGCTTTCAACCTGTGTTTATCAGCCATTATGTGAATGTGTGTAAGAATAATATATAATGTTCCCTTATTCATGGTTTATTTCAGACGTTTGTTTTTCAAAATATTTTAAATACATGTATACGTAAATCAAAGTTGCCAAAAAAATATATCATTTTCTGAATTCAGAACTAATACATATTATATATTTTCATAAGGGTCTCTCGTAATCTGTATGATTGACATCACCTGTGTCTTGTCCGTGTTATTCAGAGTTGGCAATATCCCACAATCCCCTGATTCTGGTAGCTTGGTCAAATACCTCCGAGGATGGAGGTTGTTTATTTTTCACTGTGGTTTGAACAAGGCGCTCTTTTCGTTCACTGTAACAACACAACAGCTTATACTGCCTCACACACACACGTGAGTTTTGAAATACATACAGTATGTTTATAGTTGGTTTTTTCATAGGCATTTAGGACCGAGAATGTTTGTGTGTTTTTTTTTTTTAATCAATAATTTGCAATTATGAAAGTCGTCCGTGAAGACCGCACATTAAATGTTTGACTGTAGCGTGAAGTGAGAGAAGTTTGTATTCACCTAACCGGAATTCGCCATCTGGTGGTCAAATCAAAGTATGACTCTTCAGGCGGACTAATCTAAAAATAGTACATTGACCAGCTACTTTGAATACAGGAAGATTGGATATATTTTGGTAATGTTCTGTCGTAACACTGTTGTGTATTTATTTTGTATAAATAGGCTGGTTTTAAATGGCATGCTGGGGTACACCAAGTTCAAAATTGAATCTTCCTTTTTAATAAATTACCTGCCTGTTAATTGGAGAGATGCTGTAATACAAACTCTATGTAGGTGTGTTTTGGTTACTGACAAGAGAACCACTAGAACTAGATCACTGTCGCTCACTGTCATCTCTATCCTGCTGGCTGTACTGGCACTGTTGGTTAGCATAGTGGGTGCCAAGTGTACCAATTGTGTGGAGGAGGAGTCTGTGAAAGCCCGTGTTAGTCAGGTGTCTGGGGTGTTGTTCCTTGTTGCCGGGGTGCTGTACCTCATCCCAGTCTGCTGGTCAGCCAATAGTGTCATCAAGGACTTCTACAACCCCCTGGTCACCGAGGCACAGAAGCGCGAGTTGGGGGCCTCCATGTACATCGGCTGCGGTTCCTCTGCCTTGCTGCTGCTGGGGGGCGCTCTGCTGTGCTGCTCCTGCCCACAGAAGAATGTGAACTACTCTGCCCGCTACACTGCTGCCAGTTCTCATCCTCGCACGGACGTCCCAAGCAAGAATTATGTGTGAATCTGGACTTCCAGCAACTCTCCTAAATTGTTTAGAAAGTAGCTTGAATAATTGGATTTAATATAGCTTGTCTATGAGAGTGGTTTATGTTAGAATAGTTTTGTTCAGCTGCCTTAAACTGCCCTGTTATAATGCAGATGTTGAGTTGGAATAAAGGTATATTTTTAAAATGCAAAATGTGTTTTTAACTATTAATGAACTTCCCCTAAAATAAACATTTGATTTATTTTGTGACACTTTTTTTTTGTTGCAACTCTAGACCACTGAATCCGATGTCTCTAAGAAACTGGGTTGTGGAGTGTGCCACAAATCCTCGACAGCCCACCTCCATTGGGTAAACCTGGCCTCTTTCTCCTCACTGTTCTGCTTCAGCAGCTAGTTGAGCGTACCTAAGATTCTTCCTTTCATACGCCTCATCCACAGCATCCTCCCGTGACACTGTTAACTCTATCAGGTGAACAAGGCGTGCTGCTCTAGACCACAAGACAATATCAGGTCGAAGGTTAGTGGCGGCAATCTCCAGTGGGAAAATAAGCTGTTGTCCAACATCTGCCACCATTTTTCCAGTCTCTTGCAGCTTCCAGTTGTCCTAGACCAGTTTTGGTTTTAATACCTTTTCTGTTGTTCTTCATGTGTCATATATTGGTGGCAACCTGTTGGTCATGCTGCTCTTGTCTTCCAATGCTAAGGCCAAACATCGCAGCACCTGGTCATGAAGCCAAGTAAACCGTCCTTGGCTAAGACCCACCTTACATCCCGTCAAAATGTGTCTTAATGTAGCTGGCGATGAACACAAAGGACACCACTGATCTTCTCTTACCCATAGATTAAGATTCTGTGGTGATGGGAGAACATCATATGTTGACCTGATGAGGAAACTGATCCTGCTCTGTTCCATTGGCCATAGATCTCGCCAGTCGACCTTGCGTTGTTCCACACTCTCCCATCTCATCCATTCTCCCTGCTTGGCCTGGGAAACTGTCTTTACGCACTTCATCCTCTCCTCCTGCTTTTGGACTTCGTTGACTACCAGCTTCCTCCGTTGAGCTGGGGCTGCTTTGTGCCATGTAGGAGGAGCTGAACTGAGACCAAGGCCTCCTTTTCCATGCTGTACTTGCCCCATGATATCACTGATCCGAAGGGCAGCCTTTGTACCTTCCACAGCTTCATTTGCCGCCCACTTTCTTCCAGGTTTCAACACAGGTGCACGTTCGTCGTGTGACTCTACCAATGTAATTTCCAATCGAACCTTGGTGCACTGAACTCCTCGGTTAGAGCTGTGACTGGCAGCTGCAGTATCCCTTTACCATACAGTCCCACTCTGTTGAGGCAGCATGGAACTCCTAACCATTTCCTGACATATGTGGCCACAGCAGCCTCGGCAGTAGACCAAACTGAAAGCACCAGAGTTTAAGTTTGCCTGCTAAAGCGCTGCTGTCTATGCTCTTTAACCCTTGCACTGCTTATTGTCTCACTTCTCCCACATGAACTGTGCTCTTTAGGTCCCCATCATACCATTGCCCAAAACTTTTCACAGGCTTCTCAGACACTGAGTTGTTGCTTCACCATTAATGTAGAACCTCTTATCCACTACTTTACCTTTCATTATAGAGATGCTCCTTGACTTAGTGGGCTTGAATTGCATTTGTGCCCATTCAATGTTATTGATTAGTTTGCCCAATAACCGATTAGTGCAGGCTACTGTTGTAGTTATGATTGTCAAGTCATCCATGTATGCTCTAAGATTCCATTCCAGAAGCCAAGCGTTCTCCTCCCACTACCCATTTTGACGCCCTAATTATTACTTTCATTGCCATGGTAAAAGCCAGCGGAGAAATGGTGCATCCTACCATTATTCCAATTTCTAGACATTGCTATTTAGTGGTGAATTCAGAAGTTGAAAAACAAAAATGCAAATCTCCGAAGCAGGCTTTCACTAAGTGTGTCATTGTCCACGGTACACTGAAAAAAAAATCAAATGCTGCCCAAAGAAGCTCATGTGTTACTGAACCGTATGCATTAGCAGTAATGAAACATTAAAACCGACAGGAAAAATACGGCTTCTGATATAGTTAATGCCACATGAGCATGGTTTTCCTGACAAAAATACAGTATATAGATAGATAGATCCCTGAACAGTACTTCTTTTCTATCATTTTGACTTCATGAAAATAAAGCTTTTTTGGTTGGACAAAGAATACCTTTCTTGTTCAAGTTTCTTTGAGAGAGAAGAGAATCTGCGAGTTGTGAGAAACAAACATTAAAGAGAACATAGAGCAACTGGACTGTCACCAAGGGTAGAGTGAGCAGAAGTATAATCTGTGTAAAATTGACCCAGTTGGGACATAGTTTCTTATGCGTCTTTTTCAGCTGTACATTACATATAGCAGTATACCAAGAAATTTAAACAAAGTCCTTTGTTGTAATAAAGTGTTTTATTTAAAATGTAAAACATTTTTAGGGAGGCATAATACATGACAAACGTTAAATACTGATTTAGCTGCCATGTGTCACAAATTACTAAAATCCACCTATGTTAGAACACAATGCAATCCCTTCGTTAGATACAAAAGGATATTATTTATGCCTGGAAACACTAGCAATTATCAGTGCCCTAACCCAGAAGTCTGTAACAAAACTCCAACCAAAAGCGTCTATTCCAAGTTCCTTGAAATCCGAATTCTCACACATAATTCTTGCTTGGGACGGCCGTGCGAGGATGAGAACTGGCAGCAGTGTAGCGGGCAGAGTAGTTCACATTCTTCTGTGGGCAGGAGCAGCACAGCAGAGCGCCCCGCAGCAGCAGCAAGGCACTCGCGCTTCTGTGCCTCGGTGACCAGGGGGTTGTAGAAGTCCCGGATGACACTATTGACTGACCAGCAGACTGGGGTGAGGTAGAGTACCCCGGCAACAAGGAACAACACCCCAGACACCTGGCTAACACGGGCTTTCACAGACTCCTCCTCCACACAGTTGGTACACTTGGCACCCACTATGCTAACCAACAGTGCCAGTACAGCCAGCAGGATAGAGATGACCGTGAGCGCCCTGGCGGCTTGCAGGTCTTGAGGGAGGGCCAGCAGCAAGTCGTACACCTTGCATTGCATCTGACCAGTTCTCTGGACAATACAGTTCATTGATTCGTTCTGAATACTTTAAACCTGCCCCAACTACGGAGTGACAGCACATTCCTACATTTCTATTGGAAACTCCGCTTGCGAGATTTAAAACGAGGTTACAATCAGGATGGAGGCTTGTGAGCAGGATTTAAAGTTGTATTACAGTTAAAATACGGGAGGATTTAAAAAAGAATTGTGGCGAAATGTACAAAAATGCCTACACACGAAAACCCCAGAAGAATGTGCCCGTGACCATAGGGATTTCGTTACGGAAAACAGCAAAGGAAATAAGTTACAACTTAAATGTGCAAGTACTGTCGAGTTACTATATTTTGACACAAAAAAAACGCGCAAGCATTTTGGAAAGTAACCGAAAACACTAATTTCATACAGTATATCAAAAACGAAAGCCCCGAAAAAAAACGATTTACATAAAACTCGAAAATAGCTAAAAACAAGCACCAAAAAATACAGTTAATAAAACAGAAGCCCTAAACAACGTAGTACGAGCTGCAGTTAAAGTGGTCGAACGCAATGGACTGAACGCATGCCCATTTTGCGTTACATGGGGTGCGTTAAGTAAGTGAGCGGCTCAGTAAAATAATCAACTTAACGAATTGCTCAGTTCCGCTCCCGCTGAGCCGCTCAGAGCGCTCCTGAGCATTTTTCATCAGTGATCAGAGTGAGCGGACGGAATGGACACCTGCAGGAAACAAGTGGAGATGACAGGCAGGATTGACAAATGCGTTTGTCAAGAAAGATGAACTGGTTCCGACTTATGAAGTTATGTATTAATTGGCTAAATAAGATGGTAAAAAATTGTTGTTTTCGAATTTGTATCATTTCATTTTTTTTTTTTAAATATAGAGCTGTTTTATAGTTATTAATGTATTATTATTAGGCTTGTAGTATTAATATTATTCATAATTCTCATTATTAACGTCGGTATTGCCGGTATTAAACACAGCCAGATATAAGGTTCAGTCCAAACAGAGCGCCGAACTCAGCGAGGTACAGCAGGGGCCAGTAACTTCACACGGGGCCATTTTATCTACCATCACCTCAAAAACACAAACAAGCAAATAATTACTATTCGCCATTTTTAAAAGTCGCTCAGCGCTCTCGTGGAGCAGAGCGTTAAGTCATTTAAATCTGCTCAGTGTGCTTTCTGAGCGCTCTCACTCTGAGCGGCTCACTTACTTAACGCGCCCAAGGCATAACGACAGATTAGTTCAATCAGCGCGAGAGGAGAAGGGAAAGCGTTCTGTTCGTATTATTATTTATTTCTTAGCAGACTCCCTTATCCAGGGCGACTTACAATTGTTACAAAATATCACATCATTTTTACATACAATTACCCATTTATGCAGCTGGGTTTTTATAGGAGCAATCTAGGTAAAGTACCTCGCTTAAGGGTACAGCAGCTGGGATTGAACCCACGACCCTCCGGTCAAGAGTCCTAACCACTACTCCACTCGTACCCGCAGAGAACCGTGTTTTCCAAAAGCTCGGGGACCAGGCATTTAAACGATTCTGCCAAACAGAAATGTGGAGAGACGCATGAAAAGAAGGTAAACTGATGAGACAGTACCACAAATTGAGCCTTGAGGATGATACACCTGCGTGCAATGACATCATGATTATCAGATCAAGAATTTTTTGTTTTGTTTTTTGCATTAGGAAATGTGTATTTTTTATTATTTACTGTACTTTTATCTGAGCAGGTAATTTACACAGAAGGTAACTTATCATATTTCACAAAGCATTAACTACCGTGGACCATTTCTGTTTAAACCGAAAATGGACAGTTACAGAACTAGCAAGGAACACATGGTCCTCGTAGCTCTTATTTTAACTGCTAAATTGTTTTATTGTTGCATATGAATCGTGTTATTTCCAGTAACTACTTTTTTAATGAATGGATTTGATTAAATTTCTGTTGCAAACACACATTTGATTGTGATTAACAATACAAATAATTCAGACCCCATCCTCCTTACTTTGTACTACTAGGCTAAACTAATCAATTAACAAATCTTGGCCAATCACAAGGGACGTAAAATGAAAAAAAAAAAAATAATAATAATAATTGAGTGCAGACTTTGATTGACCTTTATAATCCTCCAATACGACGCTTTTAACAAAGTATTCGGCTCTTCGGGGGTAAACGGAGGTTCCGTGTGAGTTCTGTGCAATCAGAGTACTCGTTACGCGGGGCAGCAAGTAGCAGGACGCCTTTTTGGTGATTGATGTCTAGTTATGTCCAATCAAAGGCCACCACAGCGAGCACACTCTTTTGACTGATGGCTCATCAGTCCAATACACGGTCTTCAGGTGGGCGGTACGGAAGCGAGGTTTGCTGAGGGCTTAGGTGGTTGTACGCGCAAGCTGGGACGAGCAGCATGGCGGAAGAGGAGAGTGATCATGAATCTGAGAGACTGAGAGAGGAACTGGAGAGTTCTCTCGAACATGGCGTGAGAGACGAAAACGGGCTACCGAGCAAGTATTACTGTTTCAAATTCTGCCAGGTAAATTCATAAACAGCGAACGCGGTCTGTACGCCAAGACTGGTCAATTTAAGAGCCCCTTCCCTCCCCTCCCCCCCGTGTTGGGTTTCTCGTTAATGTTTACTTTCTTGTGATTCCCTTTGTAGTTTGTCTAGCATTTTTTTAAAAGTTGTTTTACCCCTCTTCGTTTAATTAATTATCACATACCTCCTTCTCGAAATTCCTGTTGCACTTTTTACAGTGTAACTACCATCGTCTCAGAGTCTGGTGGAGAAAGAAAAAAAAAAAATAGTGGATTGTGACAGTTAAATGCCATTGCCCAAATTTAAAAGCCCCCCTACCCTGTTTGTTTCGTTCTCGCCTGTTGGTTACATTAATTTTAGGGCCAAGGATAGTCGGTAGCACACTCGAGATTATACTAACTTATAGATGAAAACTATTTTTGTTTGACATTCTGAATTTTGAGTGTGTGTATAAACGGTCAAGTTTGTTACTTTCATTGTGAGGCTGTGGTGATATGGAGTAATGCTCGAAGAGTCCTGTAGTGAAATACCCGGATAAAAGCTTTTTAGCTTCCCATTTTGCCATAAAGAGAAGCAGACCATTCAAATTGCTTTCATACAATTTACTCTGTTGGATTTGCGCTGTATTCGCAGTTTGTTTTGCTTGAGTGAGGTGTCTTTGCAGCGGTGTGGGGGCAGTACCGTATTGACTAAATTCACTGTTGCAAAAGTAGTTATTTCTAAACATAGTCTGGTGAACAATTTAATAATGGTTTGACATTTGTTTTCTATATATATTTTTTTCTTGTCTTGAATGGTGCGACAGCTTCTACATGGAACAAATTTTATTCTTCAATTGAATGTTAATTCTTAAAAATTAATACGTAAATAACTTTCATAACTCGGCACAAACTTGCCATTATTTATAAATAAAGGGCATTTCAACCCTGTTGGTCTACACGAAGCTGAATACTAGGATATATAGAACAATGATAAAAATGGGTTGGCAGGAAACGTCATGCAAATTGGTATACCAGTATCTGACGTTGAATGCAATTTTGCACGCAGGTAAATATGCAACCTCTAAATACGAATGGGTTCAGGTCGAGGACTGAACAAAAATAAATAAATAAATCAAGTGATCAAGGTGGACAAGTACGTTTTTCAGATGTTGGTATTATAATATTAAACTAAAGAAATATAACCCTTGAAGATGGTGATAACACATCTACATGTATCAGCCATGAACTAGTCAGTCGAAATTGTTTCTTGAGTTGCCATGGTGACCACAGATTAAATATTCACCAGTGTAAAGAGTTTTATTGTGTGTTTGTTTTGTGCACAAAAACAAGCAACTTTAAATTGACCAACTGTTGTAATGACATTCTCACAGGTCCCATATAGTTTTGCTGTAAATCATGTTTTTCTGCACCAGTTAACTTTTTGAAGTGTTTTTTATTTATTTTTTTTTTTTTCAAAGTCTGAATCTTCTAGACAAGCTAGGTTTTTTAACTTTTTTTGGAAACTGTACCCCTTCTGTCTGGAGTTTTCAGCTCAAGCACCCATGTTACCACAATTGCAATAAAAGGCAGAATAATCTGATTAACACATTTCTTTTTACCTCCCTGTTTATTTAATATACCATTTTTGTCACAACAGTTTGGGACTGACAAACTGCTGGTTTAGGAGAGACTACCAAACATTTAATTACATGTCTGGATTAAGATAGTATTTGTAAATCTCTTTGGAAACACTTGTATTTGCTTTCTATTCAGCAAAGTTATTATAAACAATACAAAGTAGTCAGCACTGTAAATGTTTATCACGCTACCATTTACTTCGCATCTCCGCACAATTGTGTGCCATGTAAAATGTTTACAATATCAAAAACATTAGTAAAATGTTTACAATATCAAAAACATTAGCCTCAACATAAAACTATAATAACTAACATTGATGCACTTTTTTTTATTAAAGTCAACGTAAGTTATCCAAAGGGATTCAGTATAACTTTCTGTTGCTTTGCACTTTCTGTACTCTTTTGTGTTTTCTTCTTTCGTAAGAAATGTATTCATTTCAGACTCCAAAAACAAATTCAACCTGTCGCTATTTCTGGTAGTAAAATGCAGCCGCGCCTAATAAATTAAAACAAAAAACATAAAAATATGAGTATTGTGAGTATTATCTATGTTTACCAGAACGTTCATACTTTTAAAATATGTAGAATTAGTGTGCTTCACTGATTAGTATTCAATTATACTGCAAGTTGAAAACAGCAAAGTTAATGAGCAGCTCAGAGCGCTCGCATTGGTGGAATCACCAGACCTCGGCTTCACTCACCCATATCGGAGTGGAAATCCACTCATTCATGCATGCGTACAGATGGAAAGTACGGACGTGATAGATTCTGTGTTTTTTATTTTTTCTTCAGCGATTAACTTTAAGCTGATAAACAAAAGTGAAATATTTATGCACAGTGGTTTAGAACTACTATATAATACTGTAAAAAAAAAAATCAATTCAAGAACCTTATTTTTTTGTACTTTAATTTTTATTTGCATTTCTGAGTCGTCCTGCATACCCCGTGACCCTTAGAAGTACCCCCAGGGGTATCTGGCGTACACCCGGTTGAAAGCCCCTGTTCTAGACTATTAAATTAGTCTAGAACAGTCAACCTGTCTAACAAGTTTCGTGAATATTCTGTAAATATTTGTGAATAGTACCCAAAGTTACTATTCGTGGAAGGGTAATGTTGGGGTAAGGAGTGTACTGTATGGTTTAGGGGTGTAAATTGTTTAGAGTTTAAACGTTAGTAAAGTGTCAAACGTTTTTAATTTTATTAAGAAGCGGGTGTCTGCAAATAACGGCTGCTCAGTTTTTTTTTTTTTTAAATTACTTCCCGCCTTTGTCACGTGGCATCATTGTCATTGGATATCCACCTCCCAATGTCCAGCATGCTTTTGGTCACGTGACTAGTCTTCTACTGAAGCTTGATCTAGCGTTGAGGAGGTGGGGCCCAGACATGCAAGCGAAATGTTAGGAAATGCGATAAAATTTGGGCTGAAAACATAACACGGTTGATTATTGAGACGAACGCAAATGGCATGCAACCAATTTCAATTGTGGAGGATACCGGATTCCACTTTAATGTCTGTTGTTGAGCCAGATAATCAAAACAGATCATTATCGTACCGCCGATGCTCTTATTTCATATTGCTTCACTGTTTTTATACATTTATTTATAGGTCTTAATTTAGTAATTTATTTGATTTAATTTAGTTATTTTTGCTGTCAAACAACTGGGCTTTTAAGTAGGCCAAGCCTTCAGCTATAATGAAAAATAAAGCGTTTTGCTGGACACATTATTACAATAGTTATGACGAGTAACTGTATTGAAATTAATAAAGACAAGTCGCTTCGGCATTTTAAATGAAAAAAGTAAGACTTAGGATTTAAAAGCCCATTTAGTGGTTTCACAGAAAAAAAAGTAAATTAAACCAATTTTCCTATTAACGCGTTTCTCAGTTGTGATTGTGATACACAAATGGATTAACAGGTGTCCGTTGCATTTAAGGAGAGTAGAAAAGCCGATGTAAAAGACCTATATATAGACATATATGCAGTAATTTATAAAAAGCTATTTATTTTAAAATGCTGAGACCTTGCAGGTAACGCGCTTCTCTCAAGATGGCCAACTTTTGTTTTTCTCCTGCTGTCGAGACCGCTTACATCGATGAGGCATTCTACCCCCCTTACACAGCATCTTTTCAAAATGTTTTTATTTTGACATTTAAACTATGTATTTTTAAAAATTTAAACGTTTTATTACGTTTAACAGAATCTAGCACCCCTAGTATAGTTCTGACTGGGGAAAAGTGTAGGTGGTGCTCCAAACTAATCATCTCCGTTAATAAGAGTTATCTACAGTAGTGCTCTTTGCATAAAATGAATGCCTGGTGTAGCTAATACATCTAGCAGAAAAAGACCAGATTCAGCAGCCTGGTTGTATAATGTTGTTTTTTTGTTGTCTGTTTTTAAACAGGTAGTTGAAGAGTATGCAGGGAGATGGCAGGTACCTTTGCCTCAGCTGCAGGTGTTCCAAACTGCTCTCTGCTGCTTCACCAAAGGCACTGCCACCTTCCCAGCTGAATGTGAGCAAATACAGTATGTTTTGAGTAGCCTGGCTTTGTAAGTACAATTTCTTTTATTTTTCTATTGCATAATATTTAGAGTATATTTTAGCAGGTCTCAAATGGAATACTTGCAGTGTTCAAGGTTGTGCTTGATCAAGTTAACTCCACGCTTATACATATTTTTGAATATGTTACAGGACATGCTCGCAATAGACATTGCCTTGGTACATACATTAATCTGCTATGAATAGAGAAAGGGGTTGTTTTTCATCCACAGTTACCAGATTTTTTTGCAAGATAATCATTTAATGATCTACTAGTTGAATAGCTCCTCAATACAGAGGTTTTTTTTTATACATTAATATGCATTATACCAACGCACACCCTTAAAATGGTTTACACAGAGGTATTATGTGGTTTATTGTATTATGCTTTGTGTATATTAAAAAGTCATATTTTTATTTGAGAAAATACATGATAAAGTAGGTATGTCCTTCTATAGGGTATTAAAATCATTCAGCTTTAACTGTACATACAACAGATGATATGCAACTAGAGCAATTCAGAACAGGTTTAGCCAGTGCATGATTGTTTACAATACTGGCACCAGATCACTATAGTAGTAAATACAAACAAAGTGTTTAAACAGTTTGGAACAGGGATGGTGGATTTGTCCAGCCCTGCTTTCAGTGAAGGTTAGGATTAAAAACTAGTACATTCTGTGGACCAATTCTTAACCAAATTGATGTGATCCATTTATACTCCAACCAGTCTGTTACATCCTTGTAAACATTGCTCATCGAACTGAAGTGATTCAAATAGTGGTTCACTTGCAAGTGAACTAGGGCCCTTTCATACCTAATTCGTTTATGAAGATGAGATTTAGAATTCACTTGCAAACCAACTAAAATGTTGCAATTTTGCTTTGATTGGTTTTACACCAGAAGATCTCAAACAAACTGCATTTTTCCTCCAAGTGAGTTCAAGTTCACCCTCTCGACTGTAATCGCACCAGAATGCGTTTGTTTTCACAATGCAATTTAAGTGAATCTGATCGTCTGGATTTGTGCACGTGACCAAAATGATATCTTCCTGTTAATGCCCAGAGGATGTTCATTACTAAACATGGAAGGTTCTGCCCATGGATTGAACTGTGGGTTATGCATTACATCACCACCAGTCGTTTCGGTTTCTGTTGCATTGTAAATTCTAACGCGATTGCTTCCACACTGGCCGACTTTGAGTGGGAAACGCATGACAGTTCCCCCTCAATCGACCCGAGACCACCCTTTCAGGTGAACCCTAGTCCTCTTTGGTGCGCACTCTGATGCAAAACTAATATTTGATGTTTGACACCTGCACAAACAAACCGAACTTAGGTGTTAACTGAACTCGAGTGCAAATTATCCTTTCCAAACGAACTAGGTGTGAAAGCCCCCTAATTGTTTTCAGGTTTGCTTCGGTTCTTTTCACACCAGAAAAATTCAAGCGAATTCAAATGTTTGTTTGGTTCACTTGCAGCTTCATCCAGATTAGAGTTCTACAAGAGTTTTTTTTTTCTGCACAAGTACAAGTAAAACAGTACTCTGTTTTGTGTTTGTGTTGAAAACTGTACTGGGAGAAACTCTGTTGCAGGCTGTTTCTTGGAATTGTAATAATAATATGAGAAACAATGGGAAACAGTTTCTTTTTTATTACAGCTTTAATTTTTTGTTCTTCTGAAAGGAAAAACACCAACTACAATTATAAAAACAAATTAAGAATGCTAACAATCCCTAAATCAAATGTCACTGTTGGTTCTGTTTTGATAACCAATTGTAATTTGATGTAAATAGCTTTGAAATCCAGCACACAATAGTCAGTTTAACTTTTTTCTGTAATTTTACAGTTTCTTTTTTACATTTATTGTCTTCGTTTTGCGAATATGCATTTGCAGGACTTTATTTATTTTTTAAAATAAAATTAAGTACTGTATTGGGGTTGTTGAAAATGAATTGATTATTTTGGTCATTTTGGCAGGAGCTTCTTTGAGCTGCTGCTGTTCTTTGGCAAGGATGAATTCCTTGAGGATCCTTTGAAAGATATTATAGAGTCATTTCAGGTAAGGTGTGTGTGTGTGTGTGTGTGCGCATATGTACAGCTATGGCCAAATGTTTTGCATCCCCCCTATAGAATTAACAAATTTTGCCTCATAAATTGAATGAAACCTGCTGAATAATGTTATCTTAACATATTGAATTACATTCTGCTTTGTCATTTTCCATATACTTAACGAAAAACGGACTCATATTGATCATATCGAAATCTAACATGAAATACTGTAATACTATTATGGCTTCCAGTAAACTCTTGCAATACCATTTTTTTTTTTTTTTTTTAATTGTCTCCATCCTAAAATTCTAGGTGATGCAAAACTTTTGGCCATAGCTGTATATGCCTAATGTGCAGATTTATATTTGTATTCTGCAGTGAATACATTGTTATTTCTGCACAATTATTTATACATTTAAAATAACCCCAGAACTATAAATATATGTGTGTGTGCACTTATTATTATTTTTTAACCCAAAGTCTTGATATTTTAGACAGGTTGTCTCCAGACATGCCCCATAGCCAAAACGTGACTGTGTAAACAGATTGTGTATGCCATTGACGTCTTAAGTAGGGGGCACAGCTCATTTGCATACCTCTGACAATTGGTTAGATACAATCTCTCGGTAACAATCTACGACGGTAAATCGCATCAAAAACCATTACTGGCCAGTAAAATAACCAGGCAGTAGTTTTATAAATCACGTAAAACGTAATGTTTTTTTAAGGCCAGAAATTACAGGCATCTTTTATTAATATAGCCCCAAGTGTATAACGATGTGCATTTGAGTAATGTTGAGCTGTTTGAAATTTGACTACCCTCTTAGTGTTTTGCACTAAGATTATTTTTCTTAACCATTTTTACCTAATATATTTCAGGAATGTCACACTACTTTAGCAAGATACAAAAACGTGTACTTAAAGCTGGTGAAGCAAATAATTAAAGAAGGAGGTCCGTGGGAAAACCCAGTCTTGAAGGCAGTCCTCAAGGAAACTCCACAACCTCAGGAAACAGGTATGGTTTCTTAGCATTTAAACCACGTTATAGTTGTTTAACTTTTGTGTTTGTTAGATGTGTTAGGGATTATTGGGGTCAGGTGCTGAAAATGTGTGTGAATCAAGTTGGTTATACCTTTTTCATGAAATTCATCATTTTAGTGCTTCCTTTGTAGAACCCTTAATGCTTTTGTTTACTACTTCAAAATCAATAGCTATCTATTTATCTATAAAATATAAAAATATTTTGTGCTGAAACTGTGGTAGTGGAAAATAAGAAATGTTTTGATTCAATTGCCCATTGAAACTCTGCTACGCTGATTAGGGTTTACTCTAGGTTTTCTCCATACAATGATTCAGTTTATCAATAATTTTGCTTTGGAACACATAAAAGTTTTTCTATGCTTGCGTACTACTATTCTAAAATGGTATGTCTTATTTGTATTCTTTTAACAGTGGACATGTACTTGAACTCTGAAATCCCAGCATTTTTTGAAATCAGAGTCCGATATTTGCTTGCTTGTGAGCGTATTCAAGAAGCAGTGGCCCTCTCCAAGTGCTGCATACCCCATCCTGAAGTCGGCACAAACCTCTACTTCTATCAGGCATATTTAACGTGCCTTTTCAAGGCATCTTTACGTGACCATCTTCACAAGGAGGTGTGTATGTTATATAGACACTATAGTCAAAAAGACTCATAATAAGGCCTTTTTTACTTTGAGCCACCTCAGAGCTCCATAATAAGTTCAGATATCCAAAGTAGTTGGATACAAATAAGTCATTGCTCCCAGTCCTAAAGTAAAAGTAACCTCTAAATGTCACATCTGCAAAGAGACATAATGATGGTCAGGTCATGTCATCTCAGATTTACACAACTTTCACTAAATGTTCTGCATCCTATCCATGTACTGACTGAAAAATAGTTTTACTTCAGATACTTGAGGAATAATGGATGTCACCCTAAATCTCATCTTTAATTTTTAGTGGCCCATATCTCTCAAAATAGTAAAGCTAGAAGCTGACGGTTGTCTGTTAATAGACTTGGACCTGAACTAGAAATGGTATTCTTGTATGATGCTTTTATGCTACATTTATTGAAAACACTTTTGAATATATAGTTTAGCTGGGGGTCATGACACTAGTGCTGTATATCCACACCAAGCTTTACAGAACATTCTCTATCATCTAAACCATCGGTCGTGTCCCCACAGATGGCCGGGATCGACAGTAAGGATGCTGTTGAAATCATCTGTAATGCTGAAAGAGAGGAGAAGGATGAAGTGCTTTTGGGTCTATGCAGAGCATTCCTCATTCAGCAGCTTGAGACGGGAAACATGTACTATATCTGGTAAGTTTTTATAATCAGCATTATTGCCACTTCATGTTGATCCAAGACCGCAAAATACTGTCACAGTTTAAATCACTAGCAGGGAGTTGTGTAAGACTTGCATTGTGTAACACTTTGAGTGATTCCAGTTTTTCCAGACTGCGACTAAAATGATTCCTATGTAACTAAAAATTACTTTTTGGCAACTTTTTCATTTTTTTGCGGTTATGCGGCATTGCGGCAACACAAAAAATGCTGCCTTTTCTTTTAAAAACATGTCAATATGATGTCAGTATGTAAAGAAAAAAAGCCAGCATATCACATGTTTTAAACTGAAGGGGGGGGAGGGAGATTTCCCTGGCTCTGCTTTTTTTAAAATCATTAGCGCATTATATCGACATGATAGCATGTAAACATAGTTGGCTGTGTTACAGATCTCAGATCAGGACTTCACTAATTAACACTAGGATGCCAGCTATAGCATGCTGTATCTCATATAACTGTACACAAGTAAAGGTACAGTCACCAGTTCCATGCACAACACTTGCATTCTATCTAGGGCTTGAATTTTTTTGGGGGGGGGGCGGGGGGGTTGTTCAGTTTGGTGTGGTTTTAGCAGCTTTTATTTGGCAAAATCGGTTATTTTCGGTTATTAAATAAACACCATTCAAACACGTCCATTTTCAGTTTTTATAATAGATGGAATGAATGTATGTTTCAGTAATACAGATATATTATTAAAAAATATATTGCCAAAACCTGAATCTTCTAAATAGATGTTCAGGGGTGTTTTTTGGTTATTGGTTAAAAACAAAAACTTCAAGACCTAATTATATCTAAAATATAAACATTCTGAGTTCATTGCTATCATCAGCTACTATTAAATTGTAACCTGATTAAATCATAAACATATCAAAAAGACTTGATGCCTTTTTAACCCCCCTCCTGTTAGTGGTATGGGTATAGGATTATGTTTAGTATTTCCCAAAAATGTATATAAGGTATTCAAATTTGACAACATCAAATTCCAAACATTAATCCCCTGTAATGTTTAAATGTTGAAATTCTAAATATTAACACCCTAGTGAATGTACTATTAGGAGGATCCATCGTTCTGAGATTGTGCATATTGTAAAGATCCAGTTGCTTGACCAGATTTCTGCAAGAAACTTCCCTAAGTTATCCTGCATAAATAAACCTGTTTTTTGGCTTGCTTGCAGGGACCTTATCTTCATATGGAGCAAGCTTCAGCTTCGAGCTAATTCTTCCAAACAGGACTTTTTAGAAGAATGCCAACAGCTTTTGTTGGCAGCAACGAATGTTAAAATGATTTTTCCTTTCATGAAGGCCATTGAAACTGAAGTAAGTGCTATTTTCTGATTTTTATTTATTTTAAAAATGTTTTTTTTTATTAAACTTGGAAAGAAATTGTAGGGTATGAAATTGATGGGATTGTGAATCTTTATGGAAATCGTTAATGTTGATGGATTTTCACATCTGACTTTTTTCAGTTCACTTAACAAAACCGCTCATCACATTTATAGCTCAGAGGTGCAAATTAAATGTGGATTTAATTTGCAATTGTGTATTTATATTCATTAGCTAATTTTAAATGCTGTCCTCTTTTGTTTGTTTTTCAGCTTGGAGATGAAGGCTTGCAGGTTTGTGTGCAACTGTGTGCTTGCACTCTGAATATGGACCACCACGATGATCCAAACACTAAATCCCTGGTCTATAAAATCATTGCCTATCTTTTGCCAAATGACTTGGAGGTTTGTCGAGCTTGTGCCCTCGCAGTTTTTTTTCTGGAACGCAGTGTGGAAGCTTATACCACAGTCTATAATCTTTATACATTTCCAGATCAGGAGTATCATGTGGATCACAATTTGGTTAAAAATCAAGTACGTTTTGAGTTGCTCCAAATCTTAAAAAAAGGATTGTACTTTGACCCTGAGTTTTGGAACCTTATTATGCTGAAGAAAAAATGCATGTCCCTAATGGGTGACAAAGCATTATTGTTTGCCTTCAGTGAAACTGTAGAAGAGGATGAGCTGCCTCTAGTGGACCCTAATGTGCTGTACCCAAGAGTGTCACCGCCACACCATGTCAAAGAGGACAAGTTACTGAAACACCGTGTTAAAAAAGCAGATCAGAAGTCATCCAGACGATGGGCAAGACGGCTTGATTTAGCTGCAGAAGACAATGTCAGAAAAGTTCAAAAGAAGTCGCGGAAACGTAGACTCAAAGAAACAGATAAGAAATCACTAAGACGCTCACTCAGACAGCTTGATATAATTCAAGAAGGCCAAGCCAAGCTGCACGAAAAGAAAACACAGAAGCACACTGCCAGTCAACGGATTAAAAAGTCGCAAAAGCATCCTGTCAGACTGCATCATATGATAGCAGTGGAGCCTGTCCAAAAAATGGAAGAGTCGCCAAAACACCCTGTTGGACAACCTGATAAAGCACAAGAGTGTGTAAAACATCTGGAAAATAAGTCTCCACAACACCCTGTAAAACAAATGCATTCGCCAGAAGTCTCCATCAACCAATTGAATACAAAGTCACCAAAACATCAGGATGTGACTCCAGGAGACTCCATGAAACAGTCGGACGAGAGTGCACAAGGACCTGTTGAACAACCTGGTCAGAAGGCACCAGAAAATCATGTCAAGCAACTTCTTAAGATAGCAGAACACCCTGTTCAGGAGCTGGATGGAGCACCAGAAGTTTTAGTCAAAGAACGAGGTGAAAAGACAGTAGAGGATCTCATCAAACAGCCAGATAAGATGCCAGATGACTCTGAGAAACCAGCTAATGTGGCTCCTGAGTTAGCTGTCGTAGAACCAAATGCAAAACTAGAAGGCCGAGTGATCGAATCGGCCAGCAATCCAGAAGGCCCTGTTGCAGAACTAGATACAAAACTAGAACCCTTAAGGACACGAGAAGGATCAGTCGTTAAATCGGATTCTAAACCAGAACTTCCCCTTATAGAATCAAAGAGGGCACAAGAAGGCTCTGTCCTAAATCTGAATGTAAAACCGGAAAGTCCCCTTTTAGAACAGGATAAGTTGCAAGAATGCACTGTGGCAGAGCAGAAAATATCAGAAGAATGCAGTTTTGTAGAACCGGATAGGTCTCAAGAATTCAGCATTGAAGAACCGAATAGGTTGCAAGAATGCGCTGTGGCTGAACCGGATAGGTTACGAGAATATGCTGTGGCTGAACCAGAGAGGTTGCAAGAATGCGCTGTGGCTGAACCGGATAGGTTACGAGAATATGCTGTGGCTGAACCGGATAGGTTACGAGAATATGCTGTGGCTGAACCAGAGAGGTTGCAAGAATGCGCTGTGGCTGAACCGGATAGGTTACGAGAATATGCTGTGGCTGAACCGTATAGGTTGCAAGAGTGCGCTGTGGCTGAACTGGATAGGTTACGAGAATGCGCTGTGGCTGAACCGGATAGGTCTCAAGAATGCAGTATTGAAGAACCAGATAAGTTACGAGAATATGCTGTGGTTGAACTGGATAGGTCTCAAGAATGCAGTATTGAAGAACCAGATAAGTCAAAATACACTGTGGTTGAACCTGAAAGGTCACAAGAAAGTGCTGTTATAATACCAGATAAAACAGCAAATGACCTTTTTAAACAAGAAGAAACTCTGTGTGCTGAACAACCTGTACTGCGACTGCGGAATCGACAGAAAGTCATTAAAAATGCCCAGAAAGACAACTCGCATCTTGGTTCACCCAAAACAGACCACAGTGTTCCAAAGACTCTCTGCATATTGTGCAACAGGGAATTTCTTGGTGGCCATATCATAAGGCATGCATTGATTCATGCGCGAAAGGGTACATATTCATGCGCAATGTGTGGCCGAAAGTTTAAACAGCGGGTATGCTTGCAAAAACATC
The DNA here is from genome assembly GCA_030684275.1 of Acipenser oxyrinchus oxyrinchus. Taxonomy (NCBI): domain Eukaryota; kingdom Metazoa; phylum Chordata; class Actinopteri; order Acipenseriformes; family Acipenseridae; genus Acipenser; species Acipenser oxyrinchus. The sequence goes on from CM060255.1 coordinate 10,409,443, forward strand.
TGAAAGATCATATGAAGAAAATAAAACTAAAACACTCCCCTGATGGTCAACTGCCAAATGCATGCACTCCCGTTGAAAATGGAACTTCAGAGGACTTTGAACATGCCTTTTCTGAACTTGTACTACCAAAAAATGAGCATAAAAATCACAGGCAGTCAGAAGCTGCTGTTGAAAACTACACAGATAAACAAAATAACATTGTTTCTAAAAACCCAGAAAGTAGTCCAAACAGCTGTTTGAGTAGTCCCCCACTAAACTCAAATGACAAAAATACAGAAGATGCAAAGTCCAATAAAGATATGTGTCTAGTTAAAAGAGCTAACGGATCTGTCATTAAGCAAAAGAAATCTAGGCAAGAGAAAAGAAAATTTAGTTGTCCTGCTCAGGGATGTTCAAAGTCTTATAATGAAAGGTGGATTGTCATTAAACATGCAAGAAAGGCACATCCAGAAGACATGAAAGTCAAGGAGCATATCATGAAGTTACACAAAGGAAAGTGCTGGTACTGCCAAAGAGAATTTATGGATTCCAAGCATTTCCTTGACCACCTCAACAGACACACAGACAGCAAGAAGTACTTTTGTCTGCATTTAAACTGCAGTGAGCGGTTCAAGACCGCTGGTGAACTTCTTGCTCACGTAAAGAGCCACACAGTGTTACAGGCACAGTGTGCAGTTGATGGCTGCTGTGAGATTTTTTCTGAACTCTCCTCACTTCACGATCACGAGTGTCAGCATTATTCTGACAAAACAGTAAAAGGGGCCTCGGAGGAAACCTCTTCACCTGTCTTAGAAACTGTCTCTGAAACCACCTCAGAACCCAGCCCTCGTGTGCATAAAAGTTCCCTGGTGATAAATAAAACAAAACCAGTTGAGGACCCAACTTGGAAGATAAGAAAAGAGTCTACAAAGACTTACTTACAATGTACAGTCATGAAACCCAGTACGAATGCAAATCTAAACGAAAAAGTTTTGCCAGTGGCAAGCTCTGTAAACCAAACTGACATATTGGAAGATAGATGTTCTGCTTCTGTTTCCAGAGAGCAGCTCTTGAATGGTCACAGCAGAGAGGAGAAGACCTCCATGGAAGAACAAACTGGAAGCAAAGTGGATGCGGTTGAGAAGAAACCTGATCAACCAGAAAGCAAAGTGGAAGTAGAAAAAAAGGAACCGGATCCTCCCGAAACCCAAGTGAATGTTACCCAAAAGACACCTGAACATCAGTCTCCCCATGTTGATGGTGCTCCAAAAGATACCAGTCCCATATCCAAGGCACAATCCAAAAAGGAGAAGACATGCGGGGAAAAAACAACCCCCTATGGTTGTGTCTCAAAGAGACCATTTGTCAGACCGCCACCTTCAGCCTACCTTGATGAACAGTACATTAGCATGCCTAAACGGAGGAAAACATTGTCTCCAAAGGCAGAATCTAAAGCTACTAGACCAGAAATGGTAGTGAGTAAAAGTGTTCAGAGGCACAGGTGTAGCAAATGCTTCACTATATTCAGTGACTTGGAAACACTGGAGAGTCATCTTGCACAAAACAAATGTAAGATGCTATTTGGATTTGATTCAGATGAAGAAAGTAAGTAAATTATTTTTATTTCCCTAATGTAGTGAACTGTGTCAGTAGTATGAAAATACTGTAAATCCACAAATATTTGCAAGCCTTTTATTATGTGTTTTTTTCGCATATGGAAAAAAAATTAAACGCAAACATTTTTGGCACGAATATCAAATTCCACTAACAATACATAATTGCAACTGGTTGCTAACATTTCTGGAGCAAAGTAAGTTTTATAGGTGTGATTCTCCAAATATTTTGGTCACAAATATTTAGGCTTTACAGCATACTAAAATATATTGTGTTTAGGAGTCCCCAACAATAAAAAAGGAACTAAATATGTCTGGTTGTCTACTCTCCAGTAAGGGGTAATATTTGTTTGCGGCTACCGATTATTAATTGAAACAAAGAAACCAAAAAATGGTCTGACACAGTACCAGTAATCCAAGAATGTCCAGTTTGAGCAAATCGGAGTGACGGCCTAATAATCAACAGATTTTAATTAAGATTGTGTTAGATGTGCTCTCCTTGTTTTGGTTTGTATTCATCCATACAGATTTTCTAATTTTCCCACAAGCTGTAAAGAGATAGGGTTATGTTGTGTAAGGAGCTTAACCAGCACCTATGTGGAACCATATATAAGTATGCATGTCTCCAGTCTTCAGTACATAAGCAGTGGTCATGAATTGAACACAGCTAATGAGGTCCAGAGGCTGTGTGGTCCAGTGGTTAAAGAAAAGGGCTTGTAACTAGAAGGTCGCCACCAGCAAAATGGGTGTATGAAATCCACGTTTACAAAACTGTGTTTACATGATCCAGTAGGATGTGCTGTGTCATGTCAGCTTGAGGGGCAGCACCAATAACACAAATTAACCAAGAGCTGTATGTTGTTATTCTTAACTGATCATGGCTGTCTGTGGTTGCTTGTGTTGACTTGCCCCTTCCACTTCTTGTAAGAGGGAAGGGGAAATGCAGAGTTACTCTAACACCGCTTTTCCCTGCTTTTGTCATTTTAAGATCAACCCTAACAAATGCATTAACAAAGTTTTCTGCAAAGAACATATATATAGCCTGTCTAAAAAAAAAAAAAAAAAAGACATTCTTCGACTCGCCTATTGTTTAAACTCACTCAAGACCTTCAACTGAAACGGAGAATACCCTCAACTGTTTTTTTTTTTTTTTTCTTTCTAGCGTCTGGTCATTTTAGACTTATGCGGGGGAAATGCAGATCTCTTATTGGCTGATCACATCCCCTTCAGGAAACCCCTACTATTAAAAAACCTAATTAAAAAAAGTCATCTTGGATAAAGGCGTAAGACAAATGAACAAATAATAATTAGAGTAGTATGTTTCATTGTATAAGCAAGCACACTGTACGCAAGTGAGTGAGGCAACGTAATGTCATTTGACTGACGGTTTACTTGGCACTGTCTGGTCAGCAGAGAATACCTTGAAGGTCCTGACAGCACGCCACTGCTACCGATTAATCAACTAATGCCCATAAATTAACCAATCAAAAATTTGAATCGATTGACAGCCCGTGTGTGTGTGTGTATATAAATATATGATTTTTTTTTTTTTTTAATCGGTTATGTAAAGTGCTGTGTTAATCAGAACACAATAGGGACTAACTTAAAAGGCTAACTTGGCTGGTGGCACTACCAAGATAACATTTAAAAAAAACTTGACATGGTCCAGGAAGTTAAATAGAATATCCATTATTGAACACATAATCAGAATTATTAAAGGAGTAATCCATAAGATTTTTAAATTTTATTTTAAAATAATGAACTGCTCTGATGTTGACTTGAGCACAATGCTACAATTTTCTTCTTGTAGAATTGTTAAATTGTCCCGGTATTGCTGTTGTATTCAGATTTGTTTTATGTTTGTCTGGGACAAAAAATGAAGGCTGAAAACTAGGACAATCTCGCTTTTCCTGAGACGTCTGGTAACCCCAGTACAAAGTCTTAATGTTAAGACATACCCTGGTCCATGTTTTCCAGTTCTCCAACGCGGACTTTGAGCCTGCCAGCATTCTGAAGCTTGCACTTCACACAATGCAACTGTATTATCTGCATGATTTAAAAAAATAATAATAATAATCCGCAGTGGGGCTGCCCATGTCAGACGGACAGACGCGCATCCCAGGGATGCAGACAACTGCAAACCTGAGAGTCCCGACAAACCTTGTGTCCCCACGTCCCTGAGAGCCTTGGAACTTACCAAACAAATGGTTTTGCCAGAAAACTTCCCCCAAACACCCCACTCTTCACATTCTTTTGAAACAACTGACTGAATGAAGTTCTGATAATCTATTGAAAGAATTTATATATATTTCCTCTTTCCCAAACAGGTTACCCTTGTTTGTCGATTTCCTGTTGGTTGTCTTAACTTATACGCATTATGATCAAACCACCACACAATTATGCAGTATTTAGGCCTGTAGATTACTCTTCTGGTTTAGCATTGTGCAGAATATAAACTGATAATTATGGCTGTGAAGGGTAAGGAATCATGGTTGTTGATTTTCGGGTTGGGTTTGGGTTGGAGTTTCATTTGTTATTACCACAGCTTTCCATAAAAGCTGATTGGCAGATCATTTATTTTGTGCTACAGTCATTATATTCCCAGCCTTATGGTCAACACAGCAATGGCACTTGACAGCATTAAATATGATCAAATTGTAAAGTGACGGTCATTGCAGTAACTTTGTTCTTATTTTGTTTTTTTAACAGGTGTCTGATGGAGCCATGCCTAGCCAAGACTGAAGATGCTGTGCCCCATAATTAATCATTGGTTCAGATTTGGCCTTTGATGACAGAACTATCTGATATTACAGAAGATCTTTGTTTGGACTGTAAGAAAAAGCGCACTTTTTCCAATAACACACCACAGCAAGGAGAGCAGGGGAACTGCAAAAGATGTGTTCCAAGTCAGACCATGTTTAAGAGAAAAAAAAAATACACACACACACAAACACAACCTCAGAGGTACCCAAGTTATCTGTTTGCAGATCGCCAAGTAATATTTAAAATAAGTATTTAATTTTAGATCCATGTCCATCGTTTGTTAAAATTTAAATGGAAGCAAATGGGAGAAAAGGTTCAGTTGAAAGCTTGACCCCATCAGATTATTCTTTTTTGGGGGCAGAGGACGACCACCTGTAAAGTGCCTAGACCCAGTTGATCAGGTGCTGTTGTAAATTATTGTAATGTATTGGAACCAATCTGGATGTAGCAGGAATTGTGCTGACATGCAGAATGGACTGCCTTGGAAAACATCTGATCTGGAAAGTCCTCCAGTATGTACTGCTTGGGTTAAATAATACTGTAGTGTTTGTGATCTTTTCCTGTAGTCCTTGCTTTTTATTACAAAATGTAATTGCCCTAGCCTTCACTGCTTTCCAGGGAGCTCAAATTTGCTCACAGATTCTGACCATCTGTTTGCAGCAACAAACCCCATTTTACATTTTTTGTCTTAATGCAGCTGTTGTATTCGGACCAGATGCAAACAAAAAAACAAAAAAAACCAAACAAAACAGGACTGTTGGTGGCATGTGCTCAGCGATCAGAAATAGAGCCAGAAATTAGCTGTTAATGTGGGGAAACAACTCAGACAAAAGTCAGGGCTAATGTGTACCAATAGTGGACAAAAATCATATACACAGGAACAGTAGCTAACACTTCTCTTTCAGTAAGAAAGATGATCATCATTACAGACCTCAATTTAATATGGATCAGCTGGCCTATATTTGAATAATGCAATGTGAAAAATTAAAAATATATATATATAAACACATGGATAATGAGTAATTTCAAAGGTTTATTTAAACCTACTGTACAGAACTATGTCGGTGCGATAATTTGAGAGACTTAGAAGACCGAGGTTAATGCGTTGGCAACTAAAGCATTACTGAAGCATTGACACATGTATGCTGTATTAACAAATTAATGTCTAAAATGATCAGGTCTCTATAGGAGTAAACACATGTGTGTTTTTTTGGTTTGTGTTTTGTTTTGTTTCTTGTTAATTTATAGTAGCTTGTATATGAACACCAATGTCTCCTTGTTTGACTGGTTCTCATCTCCTTTGCTTTATAGCCATAATGTTCAAATAAGGAATTCCTATAGATGTACATGCAAGTAAGGATTTCTCCCATTAAAAAATAAATAAATAAATACATAAAATTAAAAAAAAAAAAACGTACTGAAGATGTTGCGTTAGGCAAGTTAGTCCAAGATTAGTGCTAGTTGGGATCTGTGAGCTCAGCCGTGATGGTTCCATTTAATAAATGGCATTTCAGCTTGCTACAGGAGTGATTGGTGCAAGATAAGTTCTACAAAGTCTCACCACACACACATCTCTTCACTGTATAAACCAGAAGGTGCTTGTTCATTTTGTGTTCTTGTCAGAAATATATTCATTGTGCAGTAGTTTCCCCAGTAAAACAAATGTGCTCAACAAAGGGCTCCAAACCTTAGCGGAGTGATCGGACCGTGCATATTTAGGATGGTGGGGATGTCAGACAGAATTGTAGATTGCCACTGTACCTGGAAGTATCAAAGTGAATTGATAGTGTGTCAAAATAATTGATATTTCAGTGGATGTCCCTTGTAAATAATTGTATAATATATATATATATATATACATATATACATATATTTAAAGCTCTTTCAGAATATTGATGTGATTACCAAAAGTTGTGCTCTCCTTAAGGTCATTGGCACTAAAGGCAAAGACAGAGAACCTCTTGAGCTGTGGTGTGCTGGTGATTTGGTACTGTACTTTATAAGATTTGGATGATTCCTACTGTTATAAATAATGCAGTTTCACACTCTAATGTTATTTTCACTGGTAATTTGTAAGAATATAAATATTTTTAATCCAAACAGAAACCTTTAAAAAGTGTGGGCTTCCATGTGCAGTGTTTAAGTATTACACTTCCTTTTTTTTTTCTTTTTTTCCCTATTTAATATAGCACTAAGTTGGGACTGAGCCATTAAACTGCAATAAACCTACAGTAGTCACAGCTGATTAAGGTCAATGTTCATTTTGTGCAAAGTTAAACTTTCCCAAGCGAGTTAAAATGACAGTTTTATACTTTATTTGGATTTGTTTAATAAACTGTCTTTGTTGTTGATAAAGGCTGATTATTTCTAATTGTATTTGAGAATCAGGAAAGACTTGTATACTGTATCAAAAAGCACATTTTCTTATTTATTGTAGTGATACCATCTGTGTGATGTTCTCCAACATTTAAGGCTGGATGGAGCATTGTAGTCAGATCAAATAAATACATTTTTTATACTGTGAACTCTTAAAATGCTCTCAGCTAAAGGAAAAAGTTATTTAAAGTGCATTCATTATATATATATATATATATATATATATATATATATATATATATATATATATATATATATCATAATTTATAATATAATAATTTTTGGTGAATTTACCTTTTACATTTAATTCAGGGAGCCACGGCAGACCCCTATTTACGCACTTTTGCTATTTGCACACGTTGCAAACATGACAATGAAAACATGTCAACATTTCCCTCTTGGCTGACCTTCTCATGGTGATCATCTCCTGAGATCTTCAGTGAGAGGAAGCTGCCTTGCTGTGTTTATGGTAAACGGTTATTCATCCGGAGTGAAATTGTTTAATAGAAATAAAAGGCTGCTGCTTGGTATACACTTGTATCACCATTACAGTATGTTTCCAGATAGTCCCCACAATACAAAAATCTGGTTGCTCTTTGCTTGAGAGTCTGGAAAAGAGCAACCAGACTAATCGCAGGGCTTAAAGAAATTAATTATGAAGGTTGAGTGGATTATTCTGTCTGGAACAAAGGAGAATTAGAGGAGGCTTCATAGAAGTCATTAAAATCTTAAAAGAGGTTGACAAAGTTAACTAACCAATACTAAGAGCTGGACCAGAGGACAGTTGGAACTTAAGTAGAGACAGAGTTCAAACAGAAAGTCTGAATAATTCTTTTGGATATGACTTGACAAAGCTTTGAGATCAACCAGCTACTTGGAACTGGACTGGCACTGATGGCCCAAATGACATCCTCTCATATGCCAATTTTATGTTCTTTATAGCAATTGGAGGCTGTCTGACCTTATGAATGCCTTTAGCACTTTTAACCATTTGGACACAAACATAACACATTCTACTGCATTCAAACAGATGTTTATTTAATAAATAATTTGCTTATATATATATATATATATATAATTACAATTAAAAAGCATCATATACTATATATTGCTTAAGAGTTTACAGATGTGTAAATGATATCATACTAAACTGCATGCTAGGAGTATTATAACTGAAACAAGTAAAAATTTAAGGTACATTTAATTATTCAAACAGCAGTAGATCTCATTATTAGCCCTCATAATTATTATTATTTATTTGTTTATTTAGCAGACGCCTTTATCCAAGGCGACTTACAGAGACTAAGGTGTGTGAGCTATGCATCAGCTGCAGAGTCACTTACAATTACATCTCACCTGAAAGACAGAGCACAAGGAGGTTAAGTGACTTGCTCAGGGTCACACAATGAGTCAGTGGCTTAGGTGGGATTTGAACCAGGGACCTCCTGGTTACAAGCCTGTTTCTTTAACCACTGTGTGTGTGTGTGTCCTCAATAAAATGTGGGAACAAGTACTAGAAAGAGCCAGTTTATGATTGTTGGGGGGCATTGGTACAGTCCATGCCACTTTATTGGGACACCTTGGCTGCCCAATTAAACAAGGCATTTGAGATGCCCTTAGTCACTTTTTTGTTTCTAAATGAAAAGAAAAATAATTAAATCACATCACATTATGATTAAATGTTAAATACAGAATTGTACTCCTAAACAAAATGAATCGCTGTTTTTTATTTCTACGTGAAATGAAAAAGAATGAAATCAAATCTTATCACAAGGCGAGGTCACCTGCAATGTTGACACGCCAACTTTCTTTGCAACAGCAGCCTGAGAAACCACAGGAGACTCCAGCTCCTTCAAGAGTTCAAGGTGGTTTACGCAAGTCAGAGTAATCACATACTCACTGCCCTGTGCTACGCAAACCAGTCTTGCTCTGAAAAGCGATCTCCATTCATCATTTAAAAATACTACATCCCAGTTAAAGGAAGTGACATCCCAATTGAACAACATAAATAGCATTGAGAAGAACCGTTTCCTAGAGTTGATCCCATTTAAGCAGAAATCCCGATTATCAGGATCCCAATTAGAATTAGACGGTGCCGACTGTATTAAGATCTGCCATAGTTTTTTAAACATTTCTAATTGGAAAAATAGATTTAGAATCTAGTCAATAAGCTATCTCAAATCAACTTAATTTACTAATCCTTATGAGATTAATATTTATGTGGAATAAAAATCAGTAGATGCTGTAGCTTTTAGACAATTGGCTACATTTTCTCATGACAATTTAAATATGTTAGGCTTGCAGTCACAAAGGTGGCATTCAGGTGAAATAAAATATTTTACATTAAAAATTAAAATTAAGTTTAAAAAGACAGACATGCATAAAGCTCAGGGTCTAAAACTCAATTCAGTTGTGCTATACTTCTGAACGGCCAGACGGTTTGGTATCTGATTTGGAAGACAAAATCTCAGCGGTTGATACCTAAAATCTGAAAAGTGTACAAATCTTTCTATAAAAGAAATTAAATGCATCAACACAGACACATCCAACAAATCCTCCATACAATGTAGACTAACAACACTGGACTTGCAACTAAAGTGGTTATATCAGTTTTAGGTGTACATCATTGAGGTATTAACTGTCATGCAGGTCAATAAGAAGGCACTATCATGGAACAGGGTAAAGAAGATCCTAATAGGGTGCTGGACATAATAAAACATGCGATGGGCACAGATGAAATCAATGACTACATGCCAATGAACATGCTAACAGTAGCACTAGTATCACTTTTAACCAAGTACCTTCCTTATCTGTGCCAGAAGAATTATATTATTCTACAGTGACCCTGGAAGTAACACTATTGCCAAAGTAAAACAAACATTTTTTGTTTTTTAAACCTGCTGACTGAAGACAATATACAGTAGAAAGTTCTTTCCTGAGTCAAAAAGACCATTAACAAACAAAGAAGTGGGCGAGTTTAAAAGAGTTTAATCTTCCTGCCTGGAAAGCAGGCCTGCTAGCTACTGATGGAATGGTCTAAAGAGGCGATTTGTGTTGCAGTTACAGTATTTACAAGAGTGAAGAGTTATATATTTATTTCACATACAGAATCCCTAAAAATAGATTAGTTGTCTAAACAAAATAGATCACTGACCCTGAATTCAGGAGTTTTATATCTGTCTGCATATTCTGAGTCTGTATGGCTTGCCAGGTGTTTTGTTTTTCTTTATTGTTCTGCCTTGTGCTTCTCAGTGTGTTCTGCTGCCACCCAACGATATCATGCATCAGGAATATAGTTGTTGGCCAGATATCTGCATTCAGAGCTTATGTTGCATGCTGTGTTTCTTTTCAGTCCTTTCCGTTAGTAGACCAATCGTAGGGTAGATAGAGAACTGTGTAGCTAGCTGCCTGTAGAAGGGCATCCAGTTCCTTTTTCTTTGGAGAATTTCCCATGTGATTCAGGATCCACTGCAACAACTACAGGAATAAAGAAAAACAGAAAATTAGAAAATCATCAAAAGACTACAGTATCTGGTCAGTGCAGTATACGGATGTATTGCTCTTTACACATACAATGGAAATCATATTACTCTGTCACTTGCATTCTAAGAACCTCATGCAGTCAATGCATTCTACACACTTGTAACAGCCTTCCACCCCCACCTGCCCAAAATACACCTTCATGCATCTGCAGTTTCACTGTTATTAACAGAAACACTTACATTTTTTTATTCAGAAAGAGGAAATGCAGCATTTTAAAAATGACATTTAAGCGATAGCAACAAGATGCATTGAGTGTACAACAAGAAAACAGTTAGTTAAGGATACTACAGCTATGGCCAAAAGTTTTTAGAACTTTAGAATGAAGACATAAGAATAATAATTTTAAAAAAACTATATAAACATAATTTAGATCTTTTATTTAACATCATGTAATCTAAGAAACTGCAACACGGTATTGCAAAAGCCTACCGGAAGTCATAATAGTAGTACAGTATTCATGTTGGATTTTTGAAGTATATGGAAAACTACAAAAGCAGTATGTAATTCAATATGTTAATGTAATATTATTCAGCAGGTTTCATTCGACTTTGCGAAGCAAAATTAGTTAATTCTATAGGGTGATGCAAAACTTTTGTCCACAGGAGCCTGTTGTCTCAAAGTACACCAGATGCACGCTCTAGTTTAAGGTGCTGTTTTTTAAGTCTAAGTCTGACTTTAACCAAATAAGTCACCCAGGTCTGCGATTTGTTTATCCAAACTACAGCGCTATCGCAGGATTACAGGGTTTTAAATCCCAATGGAAGTGAATGGCAGAATACAAAAGTGCAGCTGAGAAAGAGAAGTCCGGTCTGTCTGTAAAGACACCATGTGCTGTGGGTGTAGCCAGTCATGAATATTGCTTAATATTAGATCAGTTACTGCTTTGATTGAGTACCGCTATTTAGATGCTTCAGGACTGGCTTACAATACACAGTAATGCAGATCGCACACAACATTCACACCTTCTCGTCTGTGTCCCCGAAATCAACCTTGTACCATTTGAAGATCTGACTCAGCTGCACTTCTCTCTTTGCAGAGTTTATCTGGCAGCCGTCGTCGTTTTCCAGAAAAGCCTCTGCTGCTGTCCTGAGCTGGTTGTCAATATCCTGCAATCAAAGAATAACACGCATGTTTTCACGCATGTTAATATTATAGCCAGATTTTCAAGCCAAATTGCAAGTACAATGCTACAGAAAAGTGCTGGAGACAAGCATTAAATGCCTATTTTCAGTGAAGGGCAATTAGTGAAAATTTTTTAAATGTTTTTCAACTCAGCCGTGCAGGACCAAAAGACCCTCGGCTGTTCTCAGATTAATTCTAATAGAAATATTAATACAATCATAAAAGTCCTTTGACTTTCAAAGGTAATTAGTTACCTTAGCGGTATAGGTTTTAATAGGGGGGCACCCTTTTGCACCACAGTTTAAAGCAAAGTGAATAAGAGGTTCGACATCGGGGAGAGCAATCTGTAAGGAAAGCAGAAGGGATAAAGTCACCACCATATTGGAGGGATTGTAAAGAACAACATTACCAGCTATGAATTGTGCATTACAATTGGCTAGATATTGCACTATACATCACATTATTCTGCTGTAGTTTTAAACATGACATGCAGTGTTGAGTTTCCAGATTGTGGAACTGTAACACAATATTTTCTAAGCCATAGTGTTCAATTTTGCAACATTTCAATTACTGTAACATGACTACTCTGAATAGTGCTTCCACTGCTGGTTTCGAAACAAAGAATAGCTGTATCAATAACAGATGTTTCACATTTTGGATTCCACCACGGCTTTAAACAGCGTTACTCATGACTGAAAAAGCAAGCAGCAAAAGTACCAAAGAGCTGACCTGAAGGCGAGGATCTCCCTTAGAGAATGGTCTCATCAACTGGGCAACACCTTTCCTGTTCCCTCGAAGAATCCCGTTTTCAATGTCTTGAAGTGTAAACACTGCTCCTCCAATCAGGTAACTTACATAGTTAAAAAACTACAACCAGAGATAAAAATTGAAAAAACAGCCGGTCATTGTTCAATGCAGTGTTGTTTGAAAATCCCTATTCGCACAAAACAAAAAACCTAATTTGGTTTATTGCATTTAAGCAGAAAATCTACAGGTCTACATACCCTTATCTGAGTTATTTCGATCTCGGTTCAAGTTAGCACTACCTGCATCAGTGTTTAGGTCACTGTGCATATTAATTGAGGTCGATCAGATGCTGTGATCCCTTGTCATTTCCCAGTCGATTCTGATTATACAGCGGTATTTGTTCACATACTCACTCTGTACCTCTGCCACATGTTCTTCGGACAGCCCATCTTCATGTGCCCGTGGATGACCAGGGTGTTGTAGATGTTAATGAAGAAAGCCAGCTTCTCCTCCCTGCTCATAATCTCCAGTTCCACGCGCTGCAGCTGAATAGCCAGCTTGCAATACTTCTCAAACGTCTGGCTTTTGGCCATGGCCTTATAATCTACAAACTAGGACAAAACAGTTTCACGCAATTCCACAAATCAGCCCAAACGCTTTCCACCTTATAAATGTCAAGTTAAAGTGATTGTAGCTAACAAGACACTTCCATAAAGTGTCCATGCCATGCACATTCACTATATAGGTCTCTCATTTGTAGCTTTTAAACAAATCCTTGTTTTATCAAACATGCATTTTCATTTAAAACATGATATAGAGTATGGTAAAAAAAAAAAAAAAAAAAGTGAAGTGTAACAGACTTCCTGAAAGGCTGGGCAAGCAAACTGTAGAACCAGATATCATGTTTTACAACGAAAATACATTTCTTTCGAATTTGCACAATATAGTGCCTGGCAGGTGGGATTTCTTAAAGCATTTTGTTAGCTACAACCACTTTAATGCTCACACTATTTACCTTGCCATCAGCTGAGAGGTGATCTGCATACAGCTTAAGAATCAAGCGTCGCAAAGCTTCGGATAGTTCAGCAGCTAAACGAGAATAGGAGTGAGCTTTACTGTAGGACGTTTAGGATTTCAGAAGACAGCAATGTGTCATCTCTCACTTCTGCATTTTATACTGTACCACTTTTTTTCACACAGGTTCTGAGAAATGAAATTAACGGCTTTCCATCATTTTCAACAATTTTTTGGGCCAAATATGACATCTAGTTGACAAAGAACAAAATACCTTGGTCCTCATTAATATATTGTTATCTCTATATTATACTGTTCAACAACCAGGCCCTGCTCTCCCACAGTTTTATATGGGGTCGGCTGTTCTGGTATAACTCAGTGACTCCTGCTCTAAAAGCACTGACACTGCAGCCTTGCTCTCAAACAGTGACCCCTTTCAGTGGAACACAATGATTATTTCAGACAAACAGAGGTAAATAAATACATAACTTTAAAAAGTTGTAGTGTAATAGTGATAAATACAATTGCTGTGGCGTGCTCCTCAGTCATAATAAAGCTCCTTGTTCAAATAATCCTTGTTCAAATGTATTAACTCAGGACTTCCATTATTACCTTCTAACACGCCCCAGCAATGCCTTATCCCTTAATAATATCTCTTTCATATCTCTCAGGAACACCTGTGCCCTGTCAATTTCCAGACCCTTTTCCTTCATCAGGCAATCCACCATCTCCTTCCCAGAGAAGGTACTTTTGAGCACCTTCAGCGCATGTGGTTTCCTATTATACCACTTTGCTTGAACGCCACAACCATGTCAGCAAAAGCATCCCTTTCACATTTAAACTCTGTTGAAGATGATAAGTCAATGCTTTTAAGGGCATGGCAAATATGCTGTGGCCTCTTCTATTTGTGATTGTTGAGAAACTCAGATTTAGACAGCATTTATTTAATCAATGAAAGACAAACTGTACAGCAGTACAAACATAGTATAATGTACAAAGTTAAATCAGCTCAAATGGTATAAAGATAAAAGGTGCTTTACAGTATTGAACACATTCCTCGAATTGAAGACCCACAGAGTACACAGACCTCAATCGATGATCTGAATTGCTTAAAGAGTAAGTTGCATCAGCTTAGATTTTCCCAGGTTTGTTTCTCCTCTCTTTATGATATTTCCAATCAATCTGAGTGGTTACATAACTACCCTAGTACTGTGTTTAATTCATTTTCTGATGTACTCGGTATACCCACTGTTTTGATCTCAGTTCTGAAGCAGCTCTCAAGTTGTAGTTGCCAGATTCTCTTACACCATTGACATGTAACTCAGGCTTGATCAGCAAAGTATATCTTTAGGTATAAGAGCCAGTGCTATCTATTCAATCAATGTTGCTTTTCTATTGCTGTACATATTTTCTATTGCTGTACATATGCATTACGTGTACACAATACATGGCACTGGCTTTTTAAATACAGCCACTTTGAATATCCAGCCTAGAATTTATGATCTGCTCCAGAATTAAAGTCAAAGCACTTTAACACAGTGTGTGTGAATATATCTATAGGTAGTGGACAAAAAAATGGAAACACCTGGGTAAATGAGGGACATCAAGTATATTGAAAGCAAGGGCTTCCACACAGGTGTGGCGCATGTTTTAATTAAGAAAATAACATCCCAGCATGCTCAGGGTCATGTATAAAAATGCTGGACAGGCCTGGTTGCCTATAATTATGGCTAGCATGGCTGCAAAAGGAGATCTCAGTGACTTTGAAAGACGGGTGATTGTTGGGGCGCGTTTGGCAGGAGCTTCAGTGACCAAGGCAGCTCAACTTGCTGATGTTTCATGAGCAACAGTGTCTAAGGTGATGTTGTTATGGAACTCCGAGGGAAAGACATCATCAGCAAAGGGCAACAGTGGGCGGAAGCGCATACTCCAGGATCGTGATATACATGCATTAATTGAAAGTGCAAAACAGGCGAGCAACTGCAGATCAATTGACTGCAAATTTCAACCTGGGGCGCGATAGTTACCACTAAGAATAGTTGGTAAGATTAAAAAAGGGGACCACAATATGTTAGAGTTAGTCTGAAAATATATACAGACTAACACTTTGCATTGGACAAATCCAGCAGTTTGTTTTAAAAGGTGGTAATCAATTACTTTTAAGCTGAATGCAGTATTTTTTATTAACTTTTTTTAAAGTAATTGATCACTCATTAAAGGGTCTTTTGCCCTTCCTTAATAATAAATAACTGTAAGAAATTTACAACGCTTATGAAGGAATTAGCTGAGATATTTCCACGAGTTTCTTACAGTTTAACATCAAAGCTTTAATACAGATTTTGTTGTTGCTTCTTTTTAATGTTCTAACATTGCAGATTGTCCCCCTGATAGATTCCATCATGCAACAAAGTTTCAGTGAAACACAGCAGTTGCTTCAATTAAATACATCATTCTATTGCCTCTAATACAAACCCCCTTCTTTGTGGTCTCCATCATGCTCTTTGCTTCCTTCGACCTGCAGCGGAGGTGCGTCTAATAACAAAGGCTCTTCTTTTACTATATTTATCAGCTTCTGGAGCTCCTCTGCTGGCTGTAAAGACAAATCAAGACAGAAACTCAAACAGCAACTTGGTATGGGCCTGAAATATTAAGAGATATCTTAACTAATGCAGTCGTCTTGTCGTTTAGATTCACTTTGGATTACTTTGTCCTTCTGTCATCACATCCTTGTGAAAAAATAATAATTGTCTCTCAAAATCATGTATACATCAGAGTTTAACGATTATGAACCTGCCCCCTGGATGTGCATCAGTAAAGACCCACACACTAGGCGCGATGCGACAAAATAAATAGGACTGAATCCTATGTTTTGCAATTTCTTCGCGCAACAACTAGGGAATTGAACAGAGAACAGCTTCAATGCATGTGGTCCACCTGGCTGAAGAAGTATCCAAAAATAATACTTGCCATGGAAAAATACCCAGAGCTTTATGACAAAGATCACTGCAATTAAAGATACACAGATGAAAGATAATATATGGGAGTCCATTTATTGCCATATATGTTGAAATACCCTCATAATTTCCACATCATGTTGACGAATATGATGTATCAGTCTTGATTATAGTTTTGTTAATAGCATTTTTTATAGTTTTACAGATCTGGCAATTTTCCAATATGTCGCATCTCGTCTGTCGCTTCAGATGTGTGTGGTCATGTCACTGCGAAAGTATCTTGTCCCCAATCGTATTGCGTGTGTACTGGCCTTAAGAAATACCAGTTGTACTTAGTATAATAGGTTTTATTTACGCGCTGCTTAAGTGGTTGTCCTTCTCTCGCTCGCTCTCTCTCTCAATTCAATTTTCAATTTCAATTGCTTTATTGGCATGACTGATTTTTTACAAGTATTGCCAAAGCAATGATGGGTAAATTCCATCTTTACAATGAACATTTAAAACATATGTAAATAAAACAAAAACAACACAGTACTTCAAACACATCACAACAATAATAAGAAGAATAATGATATACATTTATATATGTATTCTATAACATGTATTTATTTATTTTTCTTTTCCTCCCTGTGTGAGGAGCCTTCCCTTATATTCTTACATTTTGTGCACTGCAGTAAAAAGTGTATCTCTGTCTCAACCTTATTGAGCTGACAGTGATCAGACAGCATGTCCTCTTTGGGCAGCCATGTCTGCCTGTGTCGGCCCTTCTCGATGGCCACGCTGTGCTCACTGAGCCTGTACTTTGTTAAGGTCTGTCTCTGTTTACGGTTTTTAACCCTGGTCTCTCTCTCCCCCCTCGTAAAGTACATAAGACTCGGAGGCAGTTTGTTCGGTCAAAGGCACAATTATATTCTCCTTGTTTTAGAACATTACAACTTAAACAGAGCCAATACTGTAAGTTAAACAAAGGACGCGTTAACACTCACTGCATTAACATTTTCCGTAATGGCGTCTTTTCCCCCTCTCTTTTCTTAACTTTTTTTTTCGAAACCAGAGAAGTGACATATATCCAACAACAATTAATGACAAAACCCACTAGTGGGCAGTATTTAACCAAAACAGTTATAACCAACTATTGACTCGTGGGCAATTTAACCAACAACACCAACTACTATAGCTTACATTGGTGTTTAGGCATGACTCGGAGCTCTATTGAGGCCACAGGTACGCTTTAAACGTAGTCACCAGAAACAGAAAACGATTGACTGGATTTTAACAAGAAGAAGAATGCATTAGTTTAGATAACTCTGCATTTCATACCCATGGCGACGTTCTCTTCAACGATGACAAAGGGCACAGTGATGGTGAATGCACAGTATAAGTGCCGTGGTACACTTTTATCAGGGTAAGGCTGCTGTACAATACTCACCAGTTTCTGGAAGTCGTCGTTGCCCCCGACGTGTATGTTATTAAAAAATATCTGCGGTACGCTGCTGCGGCCAGTGAGCTCTCTGATCTTCTGCCCCACAGCGCTGTGCTCATTCACATCCACCTCGCAGAACGGGAGCCCCAGGTCCTTTAGACGGGATTTAGCTCGCAGGCAGTGCGTGCAGCCCACGATCGTATACACTGTCACTCTGCCTGCCAGCCTCCCTGCGCTTTCCGAGTCTGCTTCCATCTGAGAGGCTGCAAAGAAGAAATGCTGACTTAAAAAAACAAAACAAAAAAAAACCATTTAGTTTATAGGCAGTGCTTCTTTGTTTTAAAATGCTGCGTCATTCCACATGAATAGTTTATTTGTTTTGCTCTGCAGGCTGTATCAGCACCACTTCAAAGGCAGAAAAAAGAGAGAAAAACTTGGAAGCACCAACTAAAACAGTGTCAATACAGTGTAGGACACAGCCATTTGTGATTCTTTTTTAAAAGAAATTTCTAATCAACGTTAACAACAATGTTAATTTGCTGCATTAGTTTACATAACTAATTGGTTGCATTAGTTTACATAATCCACAAACGGAAATACTGTACTCTAATGTGTTGTGGTGAGAAAAACAATAACAGCAACCGAGCTACTGGGTGTGGTTGATAAAGTACATTATCTAATTTTCTAGGATACCTACATATAGCCGACATATATGCATACATATAACGGTAAAGGCCAATTGTATCTACATGTATTTATTAGAACGTTAAGGCGTTGAGATTGACTTGATCAAATCATACTACGCTAGTATAAAACACACCTGGCTGGATTTTATTAGAGCATTTTACATCTATGTCGAATCAGCCTGGATTGCATCAACTGCATGTTCTTGAGGAGCCTTGATAACCACGAATAGGTGGTGCACTGCCGTTCCTATAAAAACGCTCTAATAATAATAATAAAAAAAGCCGGGGTACACGTTGATCAAATCGACCGCTTTAAAATAACTTAAATCCAAGTTTTTAAAATCCATCGTCAGTTCAAAGATAGCTCTGTACAGCGACACGTACAGTCACGAACCAGCAACTGCACAGCTGCAAAGTCAAAAGAGTCCCAGTACGTAGCAACCGCATAGCGCAAATGAACATGATGTACATGCAATGATTGAAAAGCAGTAGCCGATACCATAACAAATACATCGATTAGATCTGAATCTAATCAACCTGGACTCTTCACCGGTATGGATTGGCGAGATTCCAAAATATATGTACCGCTGTAGGGCCAGAAAGTGGTAGATCGTCAGTACTCAGTACATCGCTTATACCATTTTATTCACACTAAAATATCGAATCAAGCAATACACCTATTGCACTACAAGTATTATTGTGTAGTGTAGTCTTCCAAATCACAATTAATTACCATCTGACTAGAGTACTGTACCACATTTACATAATGACAATTATTCCTCATCGACTGGACAAGCAATGTGATCCAAATCCAATTACACTACTCACTCACACAGGACAGTCGGCGAGAACAGTGCAAATGTACATATTAATAATGCCCAGTTTACTCTTGTAAAGTCAGCACATTGTAAGAAAAAACAAAACAAAAAAAACAAACATTATTTTGTATTATTATATTTTCTACACCTTACCATCAGTTCTGTACCAAGAAGCTGTTGTTGTGCACCGCATCGAGCTTACATTGCAGTTCCTGCATGACATTGTTATATTCGGGATTCCTCTGGGTCCTATCGTCCACCAGATTTCACAGAGCAAAGCGGACGAGGTTGCATGTATTGCAGATTATACAATGAAGGATCATGTCAAATTCGATCGGCATTCACCAAAAGCTGTACTATTTAAATAATACTGACAATGCATTTACAACATAATTTTTAATACAAGTATGTACTAACAATTATGTTGTACATAAAGTGTATTATTTAAATAGATACACTTTATTTATCTATTTAAATAAATATTTATTTGTTGTCTTTAGTTATTATAAACAGTCCAGGTGGAATAATTATGTAAAATGTTTTTTGTATATTTTACTAAAAATGAAGATTCTGAAGATTATTTATCTGAATTTATTGGTTTGACCTGTCCATTTTTTTTTCCAGTACAGAAAATTATTTTACAGCTAAACACTCAAGGCCTTCTTATGCTGAACCAAAACTCTAGACTGTATTATTCTTCCTAGCATTATGTATTATGATTATGGGATAAGAACATACTAATAAGGTAAATATATTTTTGCAATGTTTTCTGCATATAGATACCAAATTCTGCACTAAATTCACAGGGGGGAACACTACACATTTGTATTTTAGAAGGGATGTATTGCTTTGACTCTACTGGCATTACCACCACATCTAACAAAGGCCGGCTAAAGGAATACTCAGAAGAGAAAGTTAAGTTCTGTGGTGGATAGTTTCTTGCCAGCACCATGGCAGCTCAAATTGAACTGAAGACATCTTCTCTTCTGCTCTTCCATTATAATAGCAGAATAGCTCTTCTGGAAGAGATAAGGGTCATTGGAGTAAGGAAGCAGACTCTATTGCTATTCCAGAAGAGGAATGCACCCTTAGTGTTCTGAATCGTCCTAAAGTTACATAAGAGAATTTAAAAAGTAAAGTATAAAGTTACATAAGAGAATTTAGCTAGTAATGTATGACTGACCATGTCGCTGTAATCTACAACAGCAACCAATGACAACTGTGTGATTACTGGTTGATTTTACTTCCAGTGACATCACAAAGCTCCCTCGGCATAAACAACATCACAATCTGCTCTCTGAATGACATCATAATGTACGACACTGTTTTTATTTTTCCCCAAAATGTTTTACTATCACTTTACCTTTAGCTGTAGTGGTATATTTCATTTCGTTAATGGAGCGACGAAGTGTTAACCTAAATTAAGAAGCGTTTTTAATTTTCTAATTTTTTTTTTTTTAAATAATTGGAATTTAAGTGACCAGGAAATGGTTACAACAGCGCCTCTGTGGTATTTTGTAATATCGACATCGATTTAAGCGTTTAGATTTATGGATCAGGAGCTGTCCATTCAGAGCCACGGTAGCTGCGTGCTTTGGTACGTATATTTTCTATTCCAAGCGCTTAAGGTAGCCTGTATTTGTTTACTTGAAAGAGTAATTCAAACAATCCGAAACCGCAATGTCGGATAAAGGAGAAGTCGATTTAACAGGAGCCAAACAAAACACGGGAGTCTGGCTGGTTAAGGTAAGACGTGCGTTTTTTTTTAAAACCTGTGTTTTAGTAAGACGCGGTTTTTATAAGTACTCTGTATGTTGAACGGATGTGCGGTAGTACGGACGGTACTCTTCACTGCATTACCATTCAGGAGATTCATAATAATACATTACATATCTTTAAATTAGATTTACTTAGTTTTGGATTTTGCAAGCCTTATCGTCAATTAAAAACTATCCACCTGCAGGAACCAGCATTAATATACAACTAATCGTATGTCGGTATGGTACAGTATTATTCCAGTATTGACAAATGTACTTGAGAATTGGATAGAAAACAGTGTGTCTTAATGTTTGAAGTAAAAACAATGGTCAATAGTTATCCGTATGTGACTTTACATGCTACTACATCATATTACACACTGCCTGCTTGATTCCATGACTACTTTGAGATTCAGGTACAGGGAGGAACATGTTATATGCAGACTGGTTGAAGCTAATAAAATAATTTCATAAATCTTACCTGCTGTGCGCTTCAGTTTGCCACAGCTAGGTCTGATCACAGGTTGGTAATAAAATTGTGATTGTTAAATCAAGAAAATATCCTTGTGCATTATCCCCATGTAGTCCAGCATTCCCCAGCTGAGGGAGGGAGGGAGGGAGGGAGGGAGATAAAGAACAGGTCTACTCAGGGGTAGATCTAGGCTTGACTGGTTCACTAAATTCTTCAAGTTACACAAAATCGCTGTGACCCCTCCTCACCTCAACACATTTATAACATACTTTGAGGAAATGTTTCTTTGGAACACATTTGCAATTAAATTTAAGTAATGTACTAGGAGTAAAACTATAATAAGTAAAACTTGGAGCTACAAAATATGAAAGTAGTTTAAACATTTTTAAAAGCTTCTGCCTGTTTTTTTTTTCTACTTTCTCTATAAACTGAATCAAACTGCAGATGTTTTAGTTTGTTGCATCACAAATTCTAAATGATTGCCAATATTACTGCTGCTTTGTGGAATTCTGATTTTTCTTGATATTCAGTTTTGTAACGCTGAACCCCAGATTTTTAAAGGACGTGTGTAACCTGTCAGGTTTCTCTACATATTTTCCTGTTTTTCTATAAAAAAAAGTATACAGCATTTACAGTAGGCTCCATCATCAACTGCGGAATAAAGCAACCAAGAAAACTGTGAGCCATTCCTTCCTAAATGACCCAACTTTGTTGTCTGATGTCTTCTTTGGGAATTCATATTTCTCATGAGGCTGCCATGGCTCCATGAAAAGCTCACAGTGCTTTTCATCTGAAGAAGACTATGGCCCAGATATTCGAAGCGATGCGCAATCCCCTCGCAAAATTTGTGCCTCTCAAAAATTAGTGCTTTTGCACAAAAACTGATATTTTCCAACACGGCACAATACAGTTGCGTGATGTTGGAAAATAGCATTTTTTTTGCTCAATTCACAAATATGTTTGTGCCTCACAAAACCACCTGCGCATTCATTTCCAATATAGCAGAAATGCACAAGGGCTATGGGTGAATGCACATAATTGGAATACTACACAATAATGGACTGTTAACAATACCCTGCCTAGCAGCTATCATAGGTGTACAGTACATACCAATATTCCTCAGACAAGTCTACACTCAAATGTAACTTGCAAATGGAATGCGGAATCAAAGCTCAATACACATCAGTAGCATTGGCACCCCGAAGTTCCATGCCCACCCCCACAAATATATAAATAAGCTACTAAATGGAGAAATGAAACAATGGACCACAGGATAGTGTAGGTTATTCAACATATAACTTAAATAAAAATATATTGTAGCGACTTGCTAACTGGATGTCAACATGAAGGAGACGGGACAAAATATCTCTGTTGCATCAAACTCAAACAGCAACCTTGCACTATAAATAAACATATTTACAGAAGTGTGGACTGTAAAACAAACCCACAATGCTGAAAACACTACTCTATTCGGAAGCCCTGAAGACGGGAATCTCGGCATGGAGCCGGCCAGGAACGCTGCCTGGGGATGCAGTCTGCACATGTGTATCCCTTACTCATACACCTGCTGAAAGCCCCTTCCAACTGCCCCCCACTCACCATGCCCTCTGCTCCTACCGCACCTGTATGGCATAGTCAATAGCATGGAATGCAAATCGTGGGTGTCAGTATGCTTCTGATATCAATGAGAAATAAATAAAAATACTTTATATAAAAAAATAAAAATTTTTTTTTAAAAAAGTCAGCAGTGTCCTTATACCTGAGTGTGGAATTACCGGGTGAGTGGCATGAAAAGGAAAGAGAGCCTTTGGAGAATGCAGGGATATTATACAGATTGAGACCTTGGGCACTACGGCGCTTTGCCAATGTTGCTGAGGATAGGCAACGCATGTAATGGAAACATTCTGCGCATTGCAAGCCTGTCACGCTTATCGCAAAACTTTTTTCATTCAAATTTGGCCTTCGGAGCAATTAAAATAATTTTGTGCACATGCATCCATTTGTATCTAATGATTTATCATTATCACAGGCATTAGCATGGCTAATAAGCTAAATATTTAAAGGGCCATCACAGACTACGGAATTCAAATAGATGTATCTATGCTGTGCTGTTTGCTGGGAAGTGAGTTTAAGATTTCTCTACTTATGTCTCCATAATTTTGATTAGTGTAACACAAATATGAGTACATGTTACCTATTCTAATTCATTTACATTTTTTGACTTTCTTGTTTTCTGTTACAGTACCATCCTTTTTTTTTTTTTTCTTTCTCAGTATTAGCCGTGATCCCTCTTATCAAACCGCTATTGCTCGCTGTCTGGACTGAGCTGATTTTTGTACTGTTTTTTTTTTTTTTTTGTAAGAACTGTAAGTCACCCTGGATAAGGGCATCTGTTTTAAGAAAATACATACATACACATTAACAACAACAACAACAACAATTAATATTATTAATAATCCAGCTGTTTTTTAATAGCCTATACATAACTTGCTTGACAAACCTGGGGGGCAATTAATTCAACTTAAATAAAGCTGGCTTAACAGGAAGTGGAATAAGAAAGGAGCACCTTTTGTACATTTTACATTCAAAACGCTGACAAAATTTATGAATACAGTAATCAGTATCCTAGCCTATTACTGTATAAGCAGTGTCTTTGATATTGAAATCTATGTGAATGCAAGGTAAGGAGGTGCAAACTGTTGCTTGATCGATCTAGGGTTGATATACTGCTGTATGTGTCTATTAAAGTAAAGCTTTCCTGCATTATTCAGGTAGTTGTTTAGTATCTGCCGGCTCGGTCTATGTTACATACCGACAGTATGTACTGTGATACCGTGCTGTAGCCTACTCTTCATTCTGTTTTGGGAGTTATTCTTTCAGCACCAAGAAAGCGTGCTTGGGAAAGTGATTAGTTTTCTTTCGGTCCGAAAGAACAATCATGATTGCAGCTTCCCTGTTTATTTTTTAAACATGTATTAACACTAGTGGTGCTGCTATCACAATCGTTCTTTTGAATATAATCATTATATAGATGTGGATGGAACCTTGTATGATCGCTGGGTGTTTTCCAGTGTTGTAGTACCTCGGAAAGCGCCTGCATTTCACTTCAGTGATTTGGGTGAGTGGTGGAGTGATGTGCGCAGAACTAAGGCTTGCTTTTTGCCTTGCAAAACTGGTTTTGTGCTTGGCGCATAACTTCGAACATGACAGGATCTCGCAAATTGTCGGCCACTCCCGCCAAATTGCGCTATGCATACGTTATATTTGTGCACAACGCAAAACGAATTGTGGCACGCAAAAAGAAGTTTCGAATATGGCACATTTTGCGCATTCATGCAAAACCATCTGCGCCGTGCACAAACCTTTCGAATATCTGGGCCTATGTGTTTTTACAGTATAGTCAGTCCACTGTCATTTAGGTGACTATTCTCAGCAGAAGTTCAAATCGAGTTAAAAAGTTTAATCATTTTTATATATTCAAAAATAGCATTCAATATGGTAAATGGCAAACTAGGTTGGCAAAACTAAATCGAAAAAATGTATTTTTAAACAAACATTTTTGCCAGGGAAAGTTTGTCATAAAATGCTTCTAATTAGTAAACGTGCCTTTTCAACAAGTGCTTGATCACAAAGCAGACTCACAATAATTATATAAATTACACAACACAATTTTTTCTAATCAGCTAAAACCTTAGCGACTTTTTTTAGTAAGTTTACAAGATGTATCTATTTAAATGTCAGGCTAATTTAATAATTAAGCAGTACAACTTATTTACTAATTTTCAAAAAAGGGAAATAATACTTTAAAGGAGCAAATAAGTTTAAAATATTAGTCTGAGCCTTGCCAGAGACTCTTGGCAGAGCTGTTTTTATTTCTTTGTTTTGTTTTGTTTTTGTAACCAATAGAAGATTGGCCTTTTCCACAGCAAGCCAATCAGAAGTGATAGGGGTGGGACATAAACACTCCCTAGGTCAGCTATCTCAGAAGGAAGAGGTTAAAAGTGAAAAAAGCACCAGCGTAATATGGTTTTTAGGAACACATCACATTCGGAGTACTACATATTTAAAATAATAAATGAAAAAGTCTTGAATGTCAAAAGTGTGGATTGTTGTTTTTTTTTTCTTATTGGGTCACATGAACCGATGTGAACTAGGCTGGGACCAAATCAAAACTTTGACAAGCTGCTAATCGAACTTAACAAAACTGTATTTAATAGCATTTTCTTTTTATGAGTAGAAATAATAAAATACTTACAAAAAAAAAGAAAACGCTATTAAATATAGTTTTGTTAAGAGCGATTAGCGTGTTGTCAAAGTTTTGATTTGGTCCGGGAACTAGTCTGAATCTGCGTCTACTACTGTATTATTATTATTTAAACATTTTTTTAATGCAATTAAACAAAAAATATACTTACCATAGCATGGATAAGCCTCACCCGAGTCTGTAGGTTGAATATTTGTTAAGAATTGGTTTATTTTTTCATAGTCTGATGACATGAGTTTGTTTTCTTCTTTACAGGTTCCAAAGTACCTTTCCCAGCAATGGGCCAAATCAACAGGAAGAGGAGAAGTGGGAAAGCTAAAGATTGCCAAGTAAGGCCCTGTCCACTCTATGAATATTAAACCACACTAGTGATTAAACCTGCTTTCAAATGGGTTAATACAGTTACTATGTACACTACAGTGTCTTTAGAACTGCACTTGAAACCACCTCCGGAGATAGTCTCAAGGGTGGTTCTGATTAATCTGCTTTATTTAGTGAAGTTTACTTGTATAGTGGACCAGGTTAAAACTGTTTGAAACAGTTTTGAACATTTGAAAATACATTTAAAAAAAAACCAAATGTTTCTTTGGCTCAAAGAAAAATAAATAACATGTCTTTTATGTGAAGCTGTACTGAGCTGGCACATTCCAAAGAGGAATTATAATCATGGCTTCTACAGTAGATTTTATTAAATGTAATTATCAAATATGGACAAAATAATTATTGGAGTATCACAATTGTGGTAAATAATGATTGCCAAACTACTAAGTTCATCCTGATTTTATATATATATATATATATATATATATATATATATATATATATATATATATATATATACAGAGAGAGATGTGTTATGGAATAACAAACAGGGTTTATTTATGACTGCATTAGCTGTATATATATATATATATATATATATATATATACAGTGTGTATATATATATATATATATATATATATATATATACAGTGTATATATATATATATATATATATATATATATATATATACACACTACCGTTCAAAAGTTTGGGGTCACTTAGAAATTTCCTTGTTTTCAAAAGAAAAGCAAGCATGGTGGAGGCAATGTGATGGTCTGGGGGTGCTTTGGTGGTGGTAAAGTGGGAGATTTGTACAGGGTAAAAGGGATCTTGAAGAAGGAAGGCTATCACTCCATTTTGCAACACCATGCCATACCCTGTGGACGGCGCTTGATTGGAGCCAATTTCCTCCTACAACAGGACAATGACCCAAAGCACAGCTCCAAACTATGCAAGAACTATTTAGGGAAGAAGCAGTCAGCTGGTATTCTGTCTATAATGGAGTGGCCAGCACAGTCACCGGATCTCAACCCTATTGAGCTGTTGTGGGAGCAGCTTGACCGTATGGTACGTAAGAAGTGCCCATCAAGCCAATCCAACTTGTGGGAGGTGCTCCAAAAAGCATGGGGTGAAATCTTTTCAGATTACCTCAACAAATTGACTAGAATGCCAAAGGTCTGCAAGGCTGTAATTGCTGCAAATGGAGGATTCTTTGACGAAAGCAAAGTTTGAAGGACACAATTATTATTTCAACTAAAAATCATTATTTCTAACCTTGTCAATGACTATATTTCCTATTCATTTTGCTATATTTCCTATTCAAACTCATGTCATGTATGTTTTCATGGAAAACAAGGAAATTTAAGTGACCCCAAACTTTTGAACGGTAGTGTATATAGAGAGAGTGTGTGTGTGTGTGTGTGTGTGTGTGTACCGAGCATCAAAAGAAACTTATCACTATTATAACACATTTATTTTCTTTTTAATCACTCGATCGTTCATCCTTGACCATGACATGCTTGAGTGACTACGACTGAAGCATATGCACTTAATCGCCTAATTAGTGAGACAGTTGATTGGACACTGGATATAGAGTGATTTCAGCTGTTGAATTAAGCTTGAATAAAAGCATTAAAGAAAATCACCAAGAGTGATTGGGAGACCAAGAGTCACAACACGTGCCCAAGATCGACAGATCATTTTGCAGCATCTTCGTGATGTCATTTGTTAATCAGCACAATAAAAAGTCACTGCATCTGCTCTAAAACAGTGTTGTCATTTTTCTATCACGTCAAGTGCATTTCTTTTGATGCTCACCTATAAGTAATAAGTTTATTTTGATGCTCAGTATATATATAATCTATATTTTGCAGGATGTTTTAGATTATCATCCATAATTTAAACACTCAATAGTGCCGAAATTAGAAATATTAGAATAAACTTCATAAATTCACTGCCAAACGAAAAAGGCTTCTAGTCAAAACATTTGTAATTGAATTTAAGTTTCTATTACATTGATATTGTGCTTCGTGTTTTAAGCCTCTGTTGTGAATCAGTATTAACACAATTTTTCTTTACTTCTGTTTTGCAGGAATCAAGGAAAAACAGAGGTAAGAAGTGACTAACGATAGGCGCTGATTTTCTTTCATCTTATGCCATAGAAAATGAAAGAAAATGGGGTTTGAAATGGTTGGAATTACTTTAAGGAAAGTACTTTATTGCATGGTGTTTTGTTAGCCACTGGATGTCACTGTTGTCAAATTGTAATTAATTATAATTGCAGGCAGTTTAGCAACCCTTATTTATATTGTCTCCACAACCAGTGATTTTTATCGGGTGATTAAGCAGAAAGAAACTAAATTAAAAACAGAAACTGAGTGCAATCCACAGATGATGGATTATAGAACACAAAATGATTATATTAGAGAGAAGCTCCATCCCTTTCCCTCTGGCTTTTGTCATGAGTTCTGTTCTGTATGATTCATTTTGGATGAAGGAGCCATAATCTCCTCTATAAGAGTACTGAAAATGCTTGCCAATTCTTAAAGGTAAATTGCTTACATTTGTCTAACTTTCAACAGCTTGCAGTCCACTGGCAGACTCAGAAATGTTGAAATGTGGATTACTGTTACATTTTAATTGCTTCACAGTAGACAAATAAGATAATTAGCTACTGCTGCTGTTGAGAAAAAGGGACAGTCTGTGCAGCTCAGTGGAGTCAGTGTGTTGGAAAGGGAAGGTTAGCCTTGTTTTAAATATAGCTCCAATTTGGCATTTTAAAGACCTCCTAAAATGCTTAATTTCAGAACTCATATTTACAAAACTGGGAAGTAGTCAGTTATATATATATATATATATATATATATATATATATATATATATATATATATATATATATATATACATACAGTACTGTGCAAAAGTTTTAGGCAGGTGTGAAAAAATGCTGTAAAGTAAGAATGCTTTCAAAAATAGACGTGTAAATAGATTATATTTATCAATTAACTAAATGCAAAGTGAGTGAACAGAAGAAAAATCTACATCAAATCCATATTTGGTGTGACCACCCTTTGCCTTCAAAACAGCATCAATTCTTCTAGGTACACTTGCACAAAGTCAGGGATTTTGTAGGCATATAGTCAGGTGTATGATTAACCCTTTGCGGTCCATTTATTAATTCTGCGTCAGGCTCGCCAGGTCTAATTAATTTTTTCACGCGCAGTTAATTTTAGACGCGCTGTTTAAAATTATCAACAAAGCACTCACTAGGGATCTCCAGCCCCGCCCCACCCTTTCGTTTACTATCGCTTTCACATATGCTACCAAATAAAAAATAATAATAATAATAGTCGTACATACCGATCAATCGTCTCCTGATGACTCGTTTTATCACCAAACTCCTCAATAATGCAATCCAAGTCATTATTTTATTGCTATAACATCTCAAAAAGCTCTGCAAATGTCCGTGATAGTCTCTGTGCGCTGATACTGTACTCCCAGCTTGTTTCCATCGCCCGCCCCATCTGATGCCAATGGGGTACTATGACTATTCATGAGATCGCCTTTTTTTTTTTTTTTTATCGGCTTGTCTCGGCTCCTTTCGTTCCCACTCGGCCATTGAATGGTTTTCTCGGCTTTTTCCGTTGAAAACCGACTTTTGCGTTTTTGCGTTTTAAAATGATGTCGGACAGGGTCCGACAAAGGACCAGACGGGAATAATTGCAATGTCGGACCCAGTCCGACAAAGGACCGCAAAGGGTTAAACAATTATACCAAACAGGTGCTAATGATCATCAATTCAATATGTAGGTTGAAACACAATCATTAACTGAAACAGAAACAGCTGTGTAGGAGGAATAAAACTGGGTGAGGAACAGCCAAACTCAGCTAACAAGGTGAGGTTGCTGAAGACAGTTTACTGTCAAAAGTCATACACCATGGCAAGACTGAGCGCAGCAACAAGACACAAGGTAGTTATACTGCATCAGCAAGGTCTCTCCCAGGCAGAAATTTCAAGGCAGACAGGGGTTTCCAGATGTGCTGTCCAAGCTCTTTTGAAGAAGCACAAAGAAACAGACAGCGTTGAGGACCGTGAAGCGCAGTGGTCGGCCAAGGAAACTTAGTGCAGCAGATGAAAGACACATCATGCTTACTTCCCTTCGCAATCGGAAGATGTCCAGCAGTGCCATCAGCTCAGAACTGGCAGAAAACAGTGGGACCCTAGTACACCCATCTACTGTCGGAGAAGTCTGGTCAGAAGTGGCCTTCATGGAAGATTTGCGGCCAAAAAGCCATACCTCCGGCGTGGAAACAAGGCCAAGCGACTCAACTATGCACGAAAACACAGGAACTGGGGTGCAGAAAAATGGCAGCAGGTGCTCTGGACTGATGAGTCAAAATTTGAAATATTTGGCTGTAGCAGAAGGCAGTTTGTTCGCCGAAGGGCTGGAGAGCGGTACGAATGAGTGTCTGCAGGCAACAGTGAAGCATGGTGGAGGTTCCTTGCAAGTTTGGGGCTGCATTTCTGCAAATGGAGTTGGGGATTTGGTCAGAATTAATGGTCTCCTCAATGCTGAGAAGTACAGGCAGATACTTATCCATCATGCAATACCATCAGGGAGGCATCTGATTGGCCCCAAATTCATTCTGCAGCAACGACCCTAAACATACAGCGAAAGTCATTAAGAACTATCTTCAGCGTAAAGAAGAACAAGGAGTCCTGCAAGTGATGGTATGGCCCCCACAGAGCCCTGATCTCAACATCATCGAGTCTGTCTGGGATTACATGAAGAGAGAGAAGCAACTGAGGTTGCCTAAATCCACAGAAGAACTGTGGTTAGTTCTCCAAGATGTTTGGGCCAACCTACCTGCCGAGTTCCTTCAAAAACTGTGTGCAAGTGTACCTTGAAGAATTGATGCTGTTTTGAAGGCAAAGGGTGGTCACACCAAATATGGATTTGATTTAGATTTTTCTTCTGTTCACTCACTTTGCATTTAGTTAATTGATAAATATAAACTATTAACATGTCTATTTTTGAAAGCATTCTTACTTTACAGCATTTTTTCACACCTGCCTAAAACTTTTGCACAGTACTATATATATATATATATATATATATATATATATATATATATATATATATATATATATATATATATATATATATATTACACAGCTAATGCAGTCATAAATAAACCCTGTTTGTTATTCCATAACACATCTCTCAAAAGCATTTACCAATACATCAAGCTTCTGTATTTTCTGTTTCAGAATCAAGCTGCAGTTGCTTAGCGTAACTTACTGTTTGCACCTCATTGAAAATGTAGCGGTTAGTAAATGAAATTGAAATGCTACGGTTAATTGATTGCTGCAGTAAATTGACCATGATGTAATTGGTTTCCCCCAGGTGTCCTTCGCACTAAACGAAGAGCTGACTAATATTCAGGATACAGGAGAAAAGTCCACCACAGTCAAAGCACCGCGTGACCATCCCTTTACAATGCAGAGTGTGGGAGGACAGACCCTGGCAGTCTTTACAGAAAGCTCCTCAGGTAAATCAAAAACCTCTTATTAGTAGTGCAGAAGAAAAGGTCAGTATCAAGGTCACCTCGGAGGATTCATTGTTATTTAATTTGTATTTCCTGAAAGTAGTAGAAGTAAGAGCAGAAGCATTTGGCTCGCGTAGACCCCATTCACACTTGCGATTTAAGGTGCTGCCTCAGGGCAGCTTTTTCTCATATGTAGATGCTCCGAAAAAGAAAAGGCAGCCCAGGGCTGGCCTAGATTTAGGCCACCATTTCGATGTGGCCTGCAATCCAGAAACAGGGCAGGCCTTTACATATGTATGAACGCAAAGCAGACTAAGGGGCGCCTTTTCGTATCACATGACCAATTTGATTATGTGGCTCAGTTGAAACGCCCGTACTCCCACACGTGCGAAAGGTAAATAGAAAGGCGATTGCTCTGCTAGCCAAGATGGCAGTGGATCGATATTGAATGGTAATTATTTCTACATCATACAACTTTAATTATAAAAATATTAAATAAAAATAAAATCTAGCGGGTTCAAGTTCAGGTTGTTTCTTTCACATATGAGCCGCAGTGCATTCATAATGAAGCTTAATTTGTCACAAATACCTTTTCTTCCTGTTTAGTAACTAAGCGAGAAATATAACAACTGCGGGATTGTGGATATCAATAATGATCAATAATGCTGGTGACTTGGCATATTCAGCCACCATTGCTTATTTTGCATGCAATGATAAATGCTGATCATTTCTTTAGCTGCTTGCTTTTACACACACAAAATACTGTTCTCATCCACAAATATTAATATTATTATTGTATTTATTGTTAATGTTGTTCTACTGGCGATAGAGCAGTGGTTTATTGTGTGTTGTGCATGTTGTTGAGCAAAGTGTATTTGATATGTGATGGTGTTTTGCTGTATTTAGATTAGGGCGCTTCCCTTAATGAAGTTGCCGTAGCTGTACATGTGGGACAAGGGTTTTGTTATAGCCATATGTTCGGTAGTCTTCCAAGAGAAGGGGTAATGCTAATGTTCAGTCTTTACTGGTAATGGTTAGGGACTAGAGAATAATAATGACAATGATAATAATAGCGAGTAAACAATAGAATAGTTTAACAATCATGTTTGTAAACAAAGACGGTATTCATGCAGGTTAAACAAATACGTATAAATGAGAAGAAACATGTATAATGCAAAATACATGAATGTTTATTGTAAATGGAATGAATGTTAAATACTAGTTTACTTTTCTATGAAATGATTTCTCTGTGGGTGGGGGGGTAAGCTCGGACTGTCATCCTATTACACACCATAACATTAAGTCAAAATAGTCTTATATATATATACACACACACACAGACAGACCATAAAATTGCTACTGTGCTGCATTGAAAAAAAATATATTAATAAGAAACAGCTGCTACAAATCTAAGATTACTGTATGTCCCGGTAGCTCTTCCATTCTGAGTGCAGGCTGTTGTTCCATTAAAAAAAAAAAAAAAACAATTCGCCACATTTTAGGCCTGCTTTTCAGTCACATATGTGAACGCGCAAAGGTGCCTTAAACCACAAATGTGAACGGGGTTGCAGACCCAAATATGAGGCGGCCCTGGGCCAGCACAGTAGTGTGAACAGGGTCATAGTGATGGACACCTAATTTCCATGAGCACCCACTACCCACCCACTGACTCTTAAGAGAGACAAAACCATTGTGTGTGTGTGTGTGTGACTTTAAGATGATGCTGAAAGGAACCTCATGTAAAATGGATTTAGGTTATCATGGTAACAAAATAACAAAGATGAAAGCCTGCATTAAGAAGGCAGTGGGTGCTTTCTACAAGTGTGAAAAAGGGGTTCTGTAATGTTTTCGCATACTTGATGACTTGTGACCTTTTAGTATATTTTTCTCCTGTTGAACTGTAACTTGATTCAGACCATAGGCACCTAACCCATAGAGCACAGGGGAGGCAAACTATATATTTTGCCCCTCTACTTTGTTTGCTCCATGTAAACACACTCTTATTCTATATTTTGTTATGGTAATGCAAAAAACTTTTATTTTTTACAGTTGGTTATTGGTTATCAACATAGAAAATTATTTCAAACTCAGAAAAACTGATGAACCCTATATTTACGATACTTGATTAAGTTAAGCAGAGATTGTATATGATTTTTGCGGCTGAGGTTTTATAAAATTAATATGTGAATTATGCATACATGTAAAAAGTAGCATTTCAAAAACTGTGTTTGTTAACTAGCCTCAAGTTGATCCATCTGGTAATTGACAAGTTGTAAGTGAAGTCATTTCTGAATTTCTTTTTCAGTCATCATTGGCCACTTTCACCCATGAATATGTAATCAAAGACTGCTAGCCAAGCTTTTAATTTGAATTTCTAATTGAATATCTGCAGCGTTGTACTTCAAAATCTGTAAATACTGAAGTACAGAAAATAAGCAAAGAACCAAAAGATGTCCACCATAGGGATAAGGATAGCAGCAGTAATGCTGCTAAATTAAAGCATTAGTTAACAAAATAATCAGATTAAATCTGATCTGATATGTATTGCCATCATTTGATAGATCTCATAAAAGTAACACATTTTATCATATAGGAAAATGTGAGGGTAATAAATCTTCAGTATGGAATTATTTTGTTAGCTCTATTTTCCTAAGTTTAAGAATAGTTCTCATTGACATTTTTTTCATATTAATTTGCAATCCTTTGCAATGAATTACGTACTTTAATCAGTAGAATCGTGTTTTTTTTTAATGGAAAGAAAAATAGAATAAGTGATTAGCTAGATATTGTGAAGTTGTTTGAAGGTCTACAGTATGTTAATAATTGATGACTACAGACACTATTGCTGCTACCTTCTGTTAAGCTGTGTCTGCTTCTTGTGTGCTGCATAATTGCACAGTAATAATTCTTGTGCAAAGAAACACATTTCTCTCCAAGTATGGGGCTTTAGCTATCTCTCTATTTTTCTATTTGTGTTGACTTTTATATATTATTGCTTAAGTTTATTGCCAAAGCAGTTTGATGCTGTGTAATTTATTAGTGCAGAGGTACTGTGTTCGCTTGTATTTGAATAATGCCGTGCAACTGATTTATCTGTAAACCTTTTGTTGAAATGGTGCAAAGGAATGATTTGCATGCTCTGTTCTGTTTTAACTACACCTCATATCAATGAAGCAGCAGGTTAGGATGATCTGTATGTAATTGCTCCACTCACTCACATTTCAGCCTCTGTTTGATTCCCTTTGATCTGTGACTTCAGTGCATACATGTATCCTTTCATAGCCAAGGGCCTTCATTTTAGCTCATATGATGTTTTCACTTGCTACATTTCAATCTGTCACCCAGACCATTTTTTTAATGCGATTTGAGGTACTAACTTTAAACTAAGGTTAATTTGAATAAATCGTACGCTTTGTTTAACGATCACCCTGTGTATAACGAGCATCTCTTGTGTACTACCCTCTAAGAATCACCATAGTATTCTCAGGGTTTCCATATTTCAACTTGTTATGCGCAATTAGCCAGTGTTTGTTCTACTAATTCATCACAAATTAATTGCATTTAAAAAAACTATTTGTTAGGTGGTGGTTGTTAATTCCAATGTGACAGAATCACATTCTTCTTTAGAAGGGCAGTCAGAAATAAAATCTGACGGCAGCAGTTTGGTTGGTGAGCCTAAGCTGCTTTGGTCCCTTTGGGTTTTAATTAGGGTTCTTTGTTTTCGCTTTTTATTTTTGAGTAGTGCACAAAATCCTGTAATACAGCACATACCCTTTTTAGAGGTAATACCAAAAAAAATAAAAAATAAAAAATAATATGAACTGGTTAGTAGTGCAACAGGTTGCCGGTAAAGGTGGAGGCTTTGCTGCTTTATGTGATTTAATATCTGAAACAAAAACACACTGGCAATGTGAAAAAACTCCAAGTTATCAAAAGTGCCCAGCCATTTGAAGCGGAGATATCAAAAACACAAGTCAAGTTTCAAGAAACCATTGGGGCAACCTTGCCCAGCACAAAGCATATAGGCACAACTGTAAAACTGATGGGGGCCAAGGTTGCCCCAATTGTTTCTACTAACTTGGCTTGTGTTTTTGATGCAAGTTCGCTCCGCTTTTATTGTGCCTGAAAAACACATGCCAAGTTAGTAGAAACAATTGGTGTTTTTTCCAATGTGTTTTTGTTTCAGCTATCACTTTTTTCACTCATAACGCGCGCACACACACACACACACACACACACACACATTACGGGAATAGCAAAATTGTTCAACCTATATTGAGGCAATGCATTGCCGTTTTGGATAGGGTAAATGTAAATAGTAGCCTAGTCTGTTGAAAGGGTTAAGATGTGAATCTGTGTGGTGTAGCTGTTATGTAGTTGGAGTGAAAGTATGACTAGTTTGGGTTCAATAAGGTATATTTGTACCTTCTGTGTCGGTCAACTTCAAAACAGTCTTGCAATTATATATTGGATAAACCAGGAAGGGAAGAGCCCGAATGGGTCAAATGGCCTCTTCTAATTTCTTATGTTCTTAGATCTAATTAATATAGGTCTACCAGTGCTGCATTCAATAGGCAGAGTGCTCTGCCGTGGCGCTACGTAACATAAGCTAGCTCTTATTGAACAGAGAACTTTCAAGATGGCAGAAAACACAGCACTAGTGTTGTTTGTGGGTGAATTTATGGAAGATTGTGCAGAAAATCTGCTGTTTAATGCCTCTATTGCACTTGCATTGAGAGCCAACACCATGGCTTCAGCGGCAGTGAATTCAAACACATGCAAGAGTCCTGTACGGATTGGAAACTACGTTGAGAGCATTGTTCCTCAGTACTGTGATTGCTGCATATTGCATGTTTTATTTACAGGTGGCTGCAGTGCAGTTTACGCTTGCAATTAAGATGTTTCTATTATAAGGAAGTATTGTTGTACAGCAAAATATATTTTTTTTAAACTGTCCAAAAATAGAACAATATTTTTTAAACTAGTCAACCCAGTAACATTTTATACAGCAAATAAAATAAACAACTTTCCAAAGAAATTATTTCTTCAATGATCCTTTGAATACATCTGTGAATGACTTTAGCAGTTAGTTTCTTTGTTTTGCAATCTTCTGCGTTTCCATGAGCTCCTGCATCTGCCTTTTCTGTTCCTCTGCAAAGCCTTACAATTGAAATACCACTGTTTGTTTGTTTGTTTGTTTTTTCTCTCCAATATGATTTAAGTCTTATAATACATATATAATTTTGTATATAATGTGTGGCGCTTGTATATAAGGAGGCTGTGTGGTCCAGTGGTTAAAGAAAAGGGCTTGTAACCAGGAGGTCCCCGGTTCAAATCCCACCTCAGCCACTGACTCATTGTGTGACCCTGAGCAAGTCACTTAACCTCCTTGTGCTCTGTCTTTCGGGTGAGACGTAATTGTAAGTGACTCTGCAGCTGGTGCATAGTTCACACACCCTAGTCTCTGTAAGTCGCCTTGGATAAAGGCGTCTGCTAAATAAACAAATAATAATAATAATACTTATACTCTCCACTCTCTGGATAAAAGGTACTGTTGTGGTCAGTTTCTGTTTTTTGGAGTATTTAATCCCATTTACGATGTCTTGCAACAACCATTTAGAATGGTCTTTGTAAAATGGGGATATTATCATTTCATTAATTTAAGAAAACAACTATATATAATACAGATTATTACTTCTTGAACAGGATTCTGCTCACTGATAATAATTTGTTTTGGGTGAGATTGTAGAGGTGTGTTCATTATTTCTGCCAGCAGGATTGGGCTTGCCTAGAAAAACAAGGTATCATATTATTCTCCCTGAGGCTTGGATTGCTGGGCAGACATCTGTTGCTGTAAAAGAACAATTTGATCATTTAAAAATCCTTTTATATAAAATGATAAACTGCTGTAGTAAACAACTATGATGTATATATGCCCGATGACTAAATATTTAAAAATTTATGCAGCATTCTGTAGGTTATGCTGTTAATATGTTTACCCACAAATTGATTTAAAGAAAATATTTCTTGCTGTTCTTAAACTGGCAGAATGCTAAAGTAGCTGTCAGTCTGTATGCATCATTACCCATGTAAATGTCATTTCTTTAAACATACATGTATGGCAGAATATTAAACAAAACTAAATATGTTCCCTAAAAGGATCTTTTTGTCTTTTAAATAAAATTATGTAATAAGAAAATATATCCGTGTTCACTTTAATGATATTGACCAACAGCCCCCTCCCCACCCCCTAACAAAACCGATCAGTGGGTAGATTTTTTGTACTGTAAGGGCATGCATTAACCTATACGTTTTAAAATATAAAAGCAAAAATAAGTTGGATTTGTGTGCACCTAATTATAAGACTAATATGCTACTATTTTTGCACATACTCAAATGCGTGAGATAAACAGTACAGCAGTTTGGGCCAGGCATTTTATTACACAACAAATACAAATAGCGTTACAGAATACGGAACACAACAAATTTATATTTTCGTAACGTGGTGATTTAATCCTGTATGTTTTATACCAGTTTTCACTACCTTTCTTCATCCTGCAATCCTCAGCTGCAGCTGCAAGCTGATCAGCCTGGTAATCCTGCCTTGGCTTCAGCAGTGTACTTTCTGTAAATATTATCTGCTGCTGCTAGCATTAGTACGAATTGGGGCTTTTGAATAATTCTGAGCTGGTATTCAAAGCTGAATAAGCTATTAAAATGGATGTCTTTGCTTAATAAAGATATATAAATCTTGAACCATTCTCACAGATGCCAGTATCAGAATGCTGCTGTGGTAAGAGAGAGAATATTGATAGTCCCATCTGAAAGCTATGGGAAACCGTATAGCCCCGACATGGGGCTGCTGCTGCTGCTTTACTGCACGTAGAAGAAATTCTGTTCTGGTTTTTTTTTCTTGATTTGTTACTTAATGAAATGAAGTCCCTCGCAGTGGACGATTGACCCTTTGCTGCTGTCCAGGCTGGTGATCAGACGGAAGCCTCTCCTGAAAGCCATCATGACGGTCTCAAACTTTAGTGTCTCCAGGGTGCACACAAAGGTGTTGTCCTCCTTGAGTACCAGTCGCGTGCCTGTCTCTGACTTGATGAAGTGCCGGAACTGGACGGCATTGGATGAGATGGCAAACTCCTCCGGGAAGCCGTCAAGTCGGCTCTTGGACACCTGCACAATGCGCCCCTTGAGCCCCTCGATGAAATCTGGGTCGCTGCAGAACACCTTGAGCCCTTGAGAGCGCTCGTGACTGTTGATCACCTCCAGGAAGGTGGTCTCTGCAGAAGACCCCCTTGTCCGCTCGTGCTCCTTAATTGCCTCTGCCAGCCTCTCCAAACCGTAAAACTCAGCCTCTCTC
Source organism: Acipenser oxyrinchus oxyrinchus (assembly GCA_030684275.1). NCBI lineage: Eukaryota > Metazoa > Chordata > Actinopteri > Acipenseriformes > Acipenseridae > Acipenser > Acipenser oxyrinchus. Next base: position 10,448,213 of record CM060255.1, read on the forward strand.
ACAAGCAAGCCACACTCCTGAAATCCTTCCGGCAGAATTAGCTCCCCAGTTCGCAAAAAGTTCAAGATGTGTCGGAAGAGGGGACCATCTCTGTCGATAAAGGGGTTCCCTTTGGAGTCAGTGGGCACACCCTGTCTTTTCCTGCTGGCCACTTCATCCAAAAAAGATCCTGGGTACTTGGACAAAGTCTGCTTCTGTGTGATGTACAGGTAACCCCCAACGTTGAGGGTAACCATCAAAGGGAGCACCTTGCAGTTCTTGCTTGGTTGAAGCAAATCTGGATTGATGTGGTTTAATTCGCTTTCCATTCTGCTGAGCTTCAATTCCATTGCAGGGTTGCCTGGTGCTTCCAAGCAGTGCAAGGAGTCCGACCTGCACTGTGAAGCAGCAGTAGCTATGTGCGACTGTGTCGAGCAGAACAGCACTGGCAGTAAACAAGACATGCAAATGCTGGCAGCATTTCTTGAGCTGACAACACAGCTACACTGTAGGTGGTGCATTAGACTAAGCTGTGCGCTGTCGACATCAGAATCAGATGAAGAGGTAGGGGGTTGGGAGACAAGCTTTTAACCCTCTATTGAACCTGGTCTCTTATGTTTTTCTGCTACACTGCAGCAATTAAGATTCTCCTGGTGATGAAAGGTGATATTCAGCTGGTGAGAAGGAAGGTAAACGTGAGCCTTAATGAGCAGGTTCCCCTTCCTTTTTAAGGTTTTAAAGTTGTCATGTTGCCCTTTCGTGGTTTTGTGTATTAAATAAGTACTGCAGGGTGTGTGTGTGTGTGTGTGTGTGTGTGTGTGTTTTAATAAAAGGAAAATGTTTTTTTTTTTGTGTAAGGAATCACTGATCTGTTTGTGGAAAGCTGGTAAGTTTCATTTGCTGCATTTTCATTTATTTCTTGTGTACTATACCACAGCAGAGCCGGCAAGAATAATGTATAGCAAGCATTGTTTATGTTCTGTATACAGTATCTGTACCTATACAAGTCTATTGCGTGGCATCTGCAACAGGCTACACAATTTAGGGACAGTTGTTAAAACAGGCCACTGATGCAATTGTGGAAGGAGAGCATTGTGGAATATTCACTTAAGTTTTGTAATCCAATCAAATTATACCATAATTTCAAAGTTTTAGATACTTGCTGAATTTACCAAGATAAATCATTCAGGCATGCCCTGGAAGGTGTTGTGATGTTCATCGTTTCTCTATTTGACCGAACTGATTATTCCTAAATCCTACCATTGGAACTCACACATGACCTCTGAGTACTCAACCTCACCTGACTTGCCCATCAGATAAGAAGCGGAGTCATTTTCTCTATACATATTTAATACCTGGATTAATCTGATGTACGGTAACAGACTCCAGAATTCACTACTGTTTAATTCAGTGTGTGCAGGTATTATTTCATCTTTACCATTTAAAATGATCATACACAAGAATTACAAAGCGAGTTGCCATGTAAGGTTAAGTTTCAAATTCTTATGGTGAATTTTTTGTAGTTATTGTAGTACACCACCCACTCGATATATCGCGGGTGTCGGGGTCCAGTATAAATCCGCTATATTTTAACAAGGGCAGCAATACAGTGTTTCCTTCGTTGCTGTCATTTTCTGTATTCATTTGTGTTGGTTTTATCACGATGGCAACAATGTTGGCATTACTCAAGGGGGCAAATGCATCCACGTGTCTGCACACATAATCTTCACTTACATTAGTTAGGCTCTCTGCGAGTTCTGCAACAGCTGCTTTATCTGTATCCTCAGTATCTGCACTTGTTATTGGTATCACGTCTTAGTCAAAGGCATTTTCCAAACCTATCATCCAGCACTTTGATTGATTCTTATCCGGCCTCAGCAGCAATATACCAATATCTTTTACTGTTAGCTCTTTAATGGCTTCTTGGAGAGTAACCTGTTCATCAGCAAGAAGTCTGCAAAGCAGCTCTCGGCGGTAGTGCGCTTTAAAAGTTGAAATCACTCTTTGGTTCATTAGCTGGATCTTGCTGGTTGTGTATTTTGGTAAGTACACAACCTTCATTTTGCCATCATTCATAACAAGTTCGGTGCGAGGCAGTTATCCAACAGAAGAATCGCCTTTTCGAGATTTTTACGCTGCAAAAACAAACAGGTTTGAGGCACAAATGAATTAAAAAAACCATGACTTGAATATGTGGCTGGTCATCTAGGCATTCTTACTTGCTTTACAGATCACAGGCAGATTGTGCATATAACATGGTGAAAACAGCATGGGTTTTTACTCTTTCCAATGAGAAGAAGCAGCAGTTTGTGCTCCCCAGTTTTATTAGCTGTAAACAGCACTGTGACACGATCCTTCATTGCTTGTAGCTTTCTTTTTGCTGATCTTCCATCGAACACTGTGACTTTCAGGCAACAATTTCCAATAAACATCACCTTCATCTGTTATAGATCTGTTGTTCATTATATCCACCGGCTTGTATAATCTCCTTCAGTTCTGCTGGATAATTAAGATTGTTGTTATTATTTGTTTATTTAGCAGTCGCCTTTATCCAAGGCGACTTACAGAGACTAGGGTGTGTCTATACATCAGCTGCAAAGTCACTTACAACTACGTCTCACCCAAAAGACGGAGCACAAGGAGGTTAAGTGACTTGCTCAGGGTCACACAGTGAGTCAGTGGCTGAGGTGGGATTTGAACCGGGGACCTCCTGGTTACAAGCCCTTTTCTTTAACCACTGGACCACACAGCCTCCTGGTTGTACAAACCAGCTGTATAGTGCTTCATCAATGTCATCATTCTCTGCCATTCATGTTCATTTTCGCAATAAGCTTTCTTTACTGTCAACTTTATGAATGAGTGCTCTGAGTTTCTCTTCATCTTTCATACAGCTGACTCGCCAACTTTCAAATCACGAGCAACATCCACTTGCTTAGCTCCACTTTTCATTCGCTCAATAGCTTTCAGCTTTTCTTCTACAGCTACGTTCTTTTGTTTTGACTTTTTCCTCCTACATACAGTTTGTATGCAGCCAGTAACGTTTGAGCTCCGTACAGCAAATTCAACCGCCAAATGATCGATCTAATGCTGTGAATAATATTTAGAGGCATGCGCAGTTAAAAATGTAAAAATGGGGAGCCAACCCCAAGACGCGATATATCTGGACCTGCAGTAAAGCAAGGGATGATCGAACGAGGGGTGGATGCATATAGATGGAGATAAGAATATCTGTGTCGTAGGTTATTACAATGTTAGAAAGGAAATATTGTCAGCAATTGCAATTTTGTCTACAAAAGTTTAATGATCTGGCAGCAGCACCTAAAATAATGCCTTTGTTCTGCATTGATGGTAAATAATGAATTGGGTTCACCCTGACAGTCCTTTTAAATATTGTTCAGTGTTCTGGTTATTGTCAAACTGTTAACCTAAATCGACACACTTGAGCATCTAAAGCTGTGCACATTTCCTAAGCACAGTAATTCTGCGGGGAGGTCACTCTGTGTGCACTGTGAAATGAGATTACAGTTCCTTCTTAATTGGTGCTTCAACAGTTTCTAATGACTTGTCGTATTCAGCTGATCAGGGACCACTAGCAAGATGAGCAGAACTGTTTAATTAGGGTAGTGTAGTAGTCTTTTTATTTACCCTTTTTGAACATATTCTCAGACGCTTAGCTTTCTGAGGTACTGAAAGGGAGTGAAGAAATAATTTGAGTATGAGCATTTATCGAAGCCCAGATAGAAAGCATCACATTGATTATTAAAATGATGTCCAGTGTTAGCTCTGCACCCACTCACCGGAATGAACAAATGACCATTCCCTCCCCATTTAATCTGTAATTGGCACTGTAAAAAATGTTACTGACCAAGCACATGGTGTATCAGTGTACGTATCGATAACATTTTTACATTTAAGCTGACAAAACCATGTATAAGTGGGCAACTTGCATGGTCACACGATGAAGATTGGCGCAAACTAAAAAGGATAATGCTAGTCTAGCAAGGAGTACATACACAGTTGGAAATTGGTGACAGGCAGAAGGTAGAAGGCACTTTCATACACAGAGTAGTGATGGTATGGAAAGGGTTACCATGCCATGTTGTTGCTGCTGAGTCATTGGGATCCTTTAAGAGACAACTAGACACAGTTCTAGATTGTACTAGAAACTAGACACGTATTGGTAGGCATTTTTTTGGAAAGGTTTACATTTGTTCATCAAGCTCTGGAGAAGCTATGCAGATCAACCTGGTCTCGCTGTATATCGTGTGTTAGATACTGTGGTTTCAGTAATATCAGATGGAGGAACACGTCCAGCCCCAAACCGAGCAGCAAGCAGAGAAATTAGAGGAGCAAGGTGCTTATAAATGGAAGCTAATAAAGGAATACAATTAGTCTTGTTCTCTTATAAGAAGAAATATTGATTGATCTGTATTTCGGGCACAGAAGTGATGCGATTCATCTCTGCAACACTCTGTAATTAGTGTGTGGATTTTAATCGCTCATCCGTGTGCAGAGACGGATCGCTTATTGTTCGCGCTGAAATGAGGAGGGCATTACCCTTATGAATCATTATCTAGTTAGATAAAAGATCTGTATAGCTCTGCCAAATCCTGTAAAATAATGTGTTCATTTTGTTCAGTCACCTGCAGACATGCACCTCATGCTAATAGGGTCTCTCCCTCCGATGAAAAACATTTTTAGGGTCCTTGGTCAAAAAATGGACCATTATTGTGTCTCGGATTCTTCATGGTGAACGTGATAACAGGCTTAATTTTACACCAACTTTATCATGCACTCCTAGCCTCCTATAGACGTTTCGGATTGCCTTTGGCGGTATTCTGATAAACTCTTTCCAGGTACTCAATTTAGGTACTCAATTTAGGAGGTACTCAATTTAGGAGGCTGTGTGGTCCAGTGGTTAAAGAAAAGGACTTGTAACCAGGAGGTCCCCGGTTCAAATCCCACCTCAGCCACTGACTCATTGTGTGACCCTGAGCAAGTCACTTAACCTCCTTGTGCTCCGTCTTTCGGGTGAGATGTAGTTGTAAGTGACTCTGCAGCTGATGCATTGTTCACACACCCTAGTCTCTGTAAGTCGCCTTGGATAAAGGCGTCTGCTAAATAAACAAATAATCCTCTGAGTATTATGAGGACACTTGGTATGTGCTGGTATAAACTTTAGTTTATTTTAGATTGTATGAGTTAAGGTTGAATGCATTCCCTCTTTTTTTTCTTTACTTTTTTTGTTTTTCTACTGGCCTGGATGCTGATTAAAGTGGGTGTGCTGACATGTTTATTCTTTCTATTTTGCTTCCAGCACTACAAAACATTTCACTATTCATGTCAAGATCAAATAAGGCTTTTGGCTTTTTAAATTTTTTTTTTTTTTTTTTAATACGGTCCCCCTCACAAGATCTATGTCTACATTAATAAGCACTGATTCTTAGTGTTGTGCTAACCAGTGCATTTTTTAATGCAATATTTTCCAGTGATATGAATAATACATTTAACCCAAGAGGTATCTTATATGTTTTTCAAAGTGATCTTCCACTCAGGATCTCAAGTCTCATGAAATGTTTGAGATACAGCCTTCATATTTTCAGCGGTAGTGAATCACCTTTGGTGTGTGATTATGGGCGTCATCTAATGAACATTTACCAATTTGTCCCAGTATTTATTTATTTATTTTTAACGCTGCTGCTGTAGCACTGCCCAGTTGTGAAATGTGAAAGGCCTGTGACATTTCTGATAATGTTGCTCTTTAGTGGTTTATTAGAAAAGGTCTGTATGCTGACTATTTTGTACTGCATAAGATGTATTCCCAGTGCTGTTCAGAGCCATTTTTTAAAAAATTATATTAAATTTTGTTGAGTCTGCGCTGCAAAGTACAGACATTCAAAATCTAATTGTAATAATTACATTTCAGGAACAAAGCTGCACATTTTGTAACAGGATTGAAATGCAACAGTCTTTCAGAATACTTTTTGGATGGTGAAGTCCTATCTTTGTGAATTTTGTACTGCCCATGTATATAAAATCCGCCACAGGCTTCCACAGTACTGCTTTTTACCATTCTATACTGTAACACTATGTAGTAGTTTTTGCTTTTCTCTGGCCCGGTGTTCCTGTCACACTTTGAGATCTCGAAAGGGCAATTGTTGTAGAGGGATTACGGTACCAAATGGTACAGATGAAGTAACCTACACCCCATGACTTTTTAATTTGCTGTGAAGGTTGGTTTAAAGGGGTTGTCTCCACAACACACGTATTCCATTTCACTTGACCTTCTCACCAGAGAGTACCTCTCAAGAGCTAAGTGGATGCAGGTTTCCTAGTCCCAAGAAGCGGTTTCTTTTTTATTAACAACAATGTGATTTTACTGTGTTATTATTGGCAGAACTATCATGATGTCATATTTTCTCTTTCCTCTCAATTCCAACCCTCAACCTTGGTAGACCAGCTCTATTAAAAGAAAGACTGGACCATAAGAAAACGCAGCAGGCAAAACACAACTATCCTTTATTAACCATAGTGCAATTGAATTGCTGTCATCCGAACAAAATAGCTCAGCTGTGTGTAATGAATTAAAGTGACTTTGATGGAGGGCTATATTATTGAGGTATATTTCAGAATTTCATGACATAATGTTCCCTTGCTATGTGTGTTTAAGTCTTAGACACATTCAGGAGTTACAATATATATCAATGTTACGAGCATCAAAAATTTACTCAAAGCCTCCACTAGTGTTTTACACTGTTGTAACAACTTTGACTGTTATTAGTACAGCTTAGTTTGGGTGAGAAGAAGCCAAACTTGTCATTTAGCCATCTTTAATTCATATTGATCAGAATCTTCAAAAACTTTTGATCACAACAACTCAAAGTAGAGTATACATGAGCAGCTGATCTGAAGTGTTATAGTAGCTAATCCATCTCATTTACCCAGTGGTTCTCAATAGGGGGGCGCGAGAAGCGTCCAAAAAAAAGAAAAAGTAAAACATTTTTTAAAATATATATATATATATATATACGTGACATGACGTTCTTTAGATGGCGCTGGTTGATTCTATGGTTGTATAAACCCATCCCCAATGTCTAAGACTTTTTGCACAGCAGTGTATTTTATATATATATATATATATATATATATATATATATATATATATATATATATATATATATATATATATACAGTACTGTGCAAAAGTTTTAACAGGTGTGAAAAAATGCTGTAAAGTAAGAATGCTTTCAAAAATAGACATGTTAATAGTTTATATTTATCAATTAACAAAATGCAAAGTGAGTGAACAGAAGAAAAATCTACATCAAATCAATATTTGGTGTGACCACCCTTGCCTTCAAAACAGCATCAATTCTTCTAAGTACACTTGCACACAGTTTTTGAAAGAACTCAGCAGGTAGGTTGCTCCAAACATCTTGGAGAACTAACAACAGTTCTTCTGTGGATTTAGGCAGCCTCAGTTGCTTCTCTCTCTTCATGTAATCCCAGACAGACTTCGATGATGTTGAGATCAGGGGCTCTGTGGGGCCATACCATCACTTCCAGGACTCCTTGTTCTTCTTCACGCTGAAGATAGTTCTTAATGACTTTAAGCTGTATGTTTGGGGTCGTTGTCATGCTGCAGAATAAATTTGGGGCCAATCAGATGCCTCCCTGATGGTATTGCATGATGGATAAGTATCTGCCTGTAATTCTCAGCATTGAGGAGACCATTAATTCTGACCAAATCCCAACTCCATTTGCAGAAATGCAGCCCCAGACTTGCAAGGAACCTCCACCATGCTTCACTGTTGCCTGCAGACACTCATTAGTGTACGCTCTCCAGCCCTTGGTGAACAAACTGCCTTCTGCTACAGCCAAATATTTCAAATTTTGACTCATCAGTCCAGAGCACCTGCTGCCATTTTTCTGCACCCCAGTTCCTGTGTTTTCGTGCATAGTTGAGTCGCTTGGCCTTGTTTCCACGTCGGAGTTATGGCTTTTTGGCCGCAAGTCTTCCATGAAGGCCACTTCTGACCAGACTTCTCCGGACAGTAGATGGGTGTACCAGGGTCCCACTGTTTTCTGCCAATTCTGAGCTGATGGCACTGCTGAACATCTTCCGATTGCGAAGGGAAGTAAGCATGATGTGTCTTTCATCTGCTGCAGTAAGTGTCCTTGGCCGACCACTGCGTCTACGGTCCTCAACATTGCCCGTTTCTTTGTGCTTCTTCAAAAGAGCTTGGACAACACATCTGGAAACCCCTGTCTGCCTTGAAATTTCTGCGTGGGAGAGACCTTGCTGATGCAGTATAGCTACCTTGTGTCTTGTTGCTGTGCTCAGTCTTGCCATGGTGTATGACTTTTGACAGTAAACTGTCTTCAGCAACCTCACCTTGTTAGTTGAGTTTGGCTGTTCCTCACCCAGTTTTATTCCTCCTACACAGCTGTTTCTGTTTCAGTTAATGATTGTGTTTCAACCTACATATTGAATTGATGATCATTAGCACCTGTTTGGTATAATTGTTTAATCATACACCTGACTATATGCCTACAAAATCCCTGACTTTGTGCAAGTGTACCTAGAAGAATTGATGCTGTTTTGAAGGCAAAGGGTTGTCACACCAAATATGGATTTGATTTAGATTTTTCTTCTGTTCACTCACTTTGCATTTAGTTAATTGATAAATATAATCTATTAACATGTCTATTTTTGAAAGCATTCTTACTTTACAGCATTTTTCACACCTGCCTAAAACTTTTGCACAGTACTGTATATATATATATATATATATATATATATATATATATATATATATATATATATATATATACACAGTACTGTGCAAAAGTTTTAGGCAGGTGAAAAATGCTGTAAAGTAAGAATGCTTTCAAAACAGACATGTTAATAGATTATATTTATCAATTAACTAAATGCAAAGTGAGTGAACGGAAGAAAAATCTAAATCAAATTCATATTTGGTGTGACAACCCTTGCCTTCAAAACAGCATCAATTATTCTAGGTACACTTGCACAAAGTCAGGGATTTTGTAGGCATATAGTCAGGTGTATGATTAAACAATTATACCAAACAGGTGCTAATGATCATCAATTCAATATGTAGGTTGAAACACAATCATTAACTGAAACAGAAACATCTGTGTAGGAGGAATAAAACTGGGTGAGGAACAGCCAAACTCAGCTAACAAGGTGAGGTTGCTGAAGATAGTTTACTGTCAAAAGTCATACACCATGGCAAGACTGAGCACAGCAACAAGACACAAGGTAGTTCTACTGCATCAGCAAGGTCTCTCCCAGGCAGAAATTTCAAGGCAGACAGGGGTTTCCAGATGTGCTGTCCAAGCTCTTTGAAGAAGCACAAAGAAACGGGCAACGTTGAGGACCGTGACGCAGTGGTCGGCCAAGGAAACTTACTGCAGCAGATGAAAGACACATCATGCTTACTTCCCTTCGCAATCGGAAGATGTCCAGCAGTGCCATCAGCTCAGAACTGGCAGAAAACAGTGGGACCCTGTTACACCCATCTACTGTCTGGAGAAGTCTGGTCAGAAGTGGCCTTCATGGAAGACTTGCGGCCAAAAAGCCATACCTCCGACGTGGAAACAAGGACAAGCGACTCAACTATGCACAAACACAGGAACTGGGGTGCAGAAAAATGGCAGCAGGTGCTCTGGACTGATGAGTCAAAATTTGAAATATTTGGCTGTAGCAGAAGGCAGTTTGTTCGCCGAAGGGCTGGACAGCGTACACGAATGAGTGTCTGCAGGCAACAGTGAAGCATGGTGGAGGTTCCTTGCAAGTTTAGGGCTGCATTTCTGCAAATGGAGTTGGGGATTTGGTCAGAATTAATGGTCTCCTCAATGCCGAGAAGTACAGGCAGATACTTATCCATCATGCAATACCATCAGGGAGGCATCTGATTGGCCCCAAATTTATTCTGCAGCATGACAACAACCCCAAACATACAGCGAAAGTCATTAAGAACTATCTTCAGCGTAAAGAAGAACAAGGAGTCCTGGAAGTGATGGTATGGCCCCACAGAGCCCTGATCTCAACATCATCGAAGTCTGTCTGGGATTACATGAAGAGAGAGAAGCAACTGAGGCTGCCTAAATCCACAGAAGAACTGTGGTTAGTTCTCCAAGATGTTTGGGCCAACCTACCTGCCGAAGTTCCTTCAAAAACTGTGTGCAAGTGTACCTAGAAGAATTGATGCTTGATGCTGTTTTGAAGGCAAAGGGTGGTCACACCAAATATGGATTTGATTTAGATTTTTCTTCTGTTCACTCACTTTGCATTTAGTTAATTGATAAATATAATCTATTAACATGTCTATTTTTGAAAGCATTCTTACTTTACAGCATTTTTCACACCTGCCTAAAACTTTTGCACAGTACTGTATATATATATATATATATATATATATATATATATATATATATATATATATATATATATATATATATATATATGCACATTTCTTTAGACCATAACTGATAACTGAAGTTCAGATAATTCTTTCCAATATTACATTTTTATCCCTCCCATTGTCGTTTCTTGGCAATAAACAGTTGCAAAAGACACATTTTCTTGTGTAATAGTGTTACTGAGGTTCACTGTTACATTTGACTCAAGTAGTTAAATAAAATAAATGTGTGTTATATATATTTGTAAAATGCAACATTTTAGTGTTGTCAAATTAATGAGTATTATAAAAAAGTAGCCTACTTTTCACACAGTCAGAAGCCACCTATCAGTTAGTTCCTCCTTTGCCGAGCACGATCCATGCCAGTGATATTTCATTTCAGCAGCTCTTGAAACCGCAGATAATGACTGGGAGATTGAAGTCTCCAACTGGTGGGTGTTACCTTCCCCTGTTTTATTGGCTCCTCAATTTGCAGTCAAGACACTGCCTTGGTAGTAGTTCAGCTAACAGAGATTGTGATTGGTGCCGTTTTTCAATTTGTTTAATGAGAAAAAGTTACAGTGACCTTCTGGGCTACTGTTGGTGCAATGTTGAGGGCCCAAAGTAATATTTGGTGTCTACCGGCCACCAAGCCATCGTTATTTTTAACCCTGTTTTTGTAATGCATTGTGGTGCCAGTAAATGGGTATTGTACAGGATTTTAGAACATGGGCTTTTTATTTCCTGGCATCTCATTGGCTAGTACCCTTGGCAGGGGGTACATTAACTTTCAGTAGATGACCAGGAAATAGAAAGTACCAGCAGAAGTGCCTTTTCACCTGGACAGATATCCTTGAGCCACCTACTCGGTGAGTTTTAAACCACAAAACTTGTTTCTGTCTTTTTTGTTCCATAAGTTGCCCATTTTCTATGCACAGATCATACCCAAACTGTTACAAAGCAGTGATAACACTATAAATGTCAGACTCAAGAAGAACCTTTGCGTGCTTCATGTTCTTCAGTGACACAGGGAGTATCTGGATATCTTGACTATATTTCTGTTTGCATAATTTATTGACTTCTTGAAATTGGCCTTAAAATGTAACTTTTCAAAATATTCACTCCTCTTTTTTTGTATCTCTTTTGAAGACAAACTAGCATTGGAAGGGGTGGTGGTGCAGCGAGCCGAATGCAGACCCGCAGTCAGCGAGAATTACATGAAATTAAAAAGGTTGGTGGGGGGACTTTGTAAACAATCCAGACTACTTGCAAGTTTTTAAACATTATATATTTAATAGGGGTGCAAAAATACTTTCTGCATTGATAAGTCTACAGTTTGCATTCCAGAAATTGTTTACAGTTCTGTTTGTGAATTTGTTTGTGATTTTTCAATGATGAGCGAGACTGTGAGTCATATTTTATTAATTCGGTTTTTGTCTAGGGTTAAAATGGTCCACCCCAGATATATGTATGTCTAGTAAAAATATATTCGCAGTCTGCCTGTATTGTCCGAATGATCCAGCTCAGCTGGAATGAAATGCGATTTTCCTTTGAAGTAGGGGCTTTGTTCTTCTGTGCTGATGTGAGATAAGCAACACTTAAAACAAACTCTGATCAAGCACCTGGTGAGTCTGGCATACACAGCAGGACAGACAATACCCCATCTGCTGTGAAAAGGAACTTTATTACCTACCTCTTAGATAGTGTTAACTGGTGTGTGTTCAATAGGCAGAGTGCTCCAGAGCGTTACGTGGTGCTTTCTATTGAACGACCTGCACGTCGAGAGTGCTTTGTGACGTTAGCTAACATTTTGAGGAGCTTACTTGGTGGGTGTTTCAAAATGGTCGCGGTACAGTGCCAGTGCTGTGGCTGTGGTGTAATTTCCCCACATAACAGTATGTCTACATGGAACAAGTATTTAGAATATTAAGTATTTGGAATACTAGAATATTCCGAATGCTCTGTATACATGCAGGCGCAATTCTCTTATTCCTTTCATATTCTGCGTTTACATGGTAAATGGAATATTCCTTTTATGCCAATAACGTTTGCTACACACTGCAAACCAAGAGTGCTGATTGTAGTAGAATAGTTTGTTTATTGTAAAGAGCTGGTGGTGTGGACGTATATATTTCTGTTATTTGTTTTTGTTTTTTCAGATATGGAATCTGTGTTTTGAGATTGTGTAGATGCTTGTGGGTCTTAATTCAGTGCAATGTTTTCACGCAGACATGCACACTTATGTCTTTATTAATATAACAAGGAGACAGATTGAAGATGAGTTGCCCCTGTTTAGCCACGCACATCATCAACAGAGCCTACTGTAAACAAATGTACAGTAGAATAATAACCATAGTAAATAAACAGATAAAGCAAATACTGTATGTCTGTGTATATATAAATATTTATGTCATCACATGCATAGTTGCTTTTTCAAAGAGCATTTGATTGAATTTCTGTTAGAGAGCTGTAATTGTATATAAATAAATACATAAATGTATGCTGTTTTTAAATTTAGATGTATATTTGCAGATCTAGCATGTATTGATAATTTGTTTTCTGTATATTCTGTTGTACTCGGATTGTAAGAGCATGTTATACTCTATTTATACAGTGCCCCAATACCTACTGGTGAGTGGCACTTAAGAAGTTTTGAAAAAGAGAAATACATAGATAATATGTATGTGATGGCTAATATATTATAATGTGATGACAGACTGAATCATGAATCCTCCTTCATGGTTTTTTTCTGCCATCCATTTAACACATTAAACACTTCTGCACATCTCTGTTTCTTGCCATCAAGCTATTTTACAACTTTTATAAAATCCTTAATAAAAGTGATGTCTCCTCATCAGACGAAAAGTAGCTGTGTTTTGTCGCCATGTTCAGTATTTTTTATTGCACATGTCTGTTGTGGGTTACGCTTCATAGTCGGAATATGCTGTTTATATGGCTTTATATTCCACTAGTATTCTGCATACTAGTGGAATATGCCACTGTCAATATTCCGAATATGCGGAGGTGGAATATTCCTCTTCATATTCCGAATATGCTGTTTACATGACGGAATATATATTCGGATTATTCAGTATTCCGAATACTAGTGGAACATTACTAGCCGTGTAAAAACACTGATGTTGGACTTTTTGACCAACATATCTCTGTGCATTCTTTTTCGTAAAAAAAAAAAATCTGTTAGTTTATTTAATTGACTGTTTCCTTTTAAACAAAGTGAATCTGCAGCATCGCATGAAACATTCGAAATGCTCAGCTTGTTGTTGTTTGTTCGGTCATCCTTGCATTAAGGAATATTTTCTTAACTGCATTTAAAAAGAAAAATAACGTAGGAATAGCACTGTGTTAAAGGTGAACTGCATGTAACGCTGTGTAGGCTACACCGAAAACTTTAACCCCTTTGGCAGAAAGGGGACGTTGGAACAAGAAAACTTTACTAAAATTAGATACTTCTGCAGTGTTACATTTCTGTCTAACCAAGAGCACATTATAAACAAAATTATATTTGTATTATAAGGAATTTCGAGGAACCAGATGTCCATGGATATACATCTGTAAACCACACTTGCACCATATATATATATATATATATATATATTTGTAATAAAAATACGAAACAGATATTTTAAAAGGTTGATCAGTATTTAGTTGTCATTACATCAAAAATGACTTTTAAGTTCATGCAATTAGCCATCTGAACTTGGGAGAAATATTTCTTGGACAGATTGATTTTATACAGACAAATATACTAGATTGTGCTGTGTAAACCTTCGGGGGAATCTAGATATGTCTGTTTCATGTGATTCCAGTTGTGATGCAATCTTAATGGTTCTTTTGCAAACCCCAAAAGAAGGCTACGGAGATTCTTGGAATTGGGACATTGTGAGCATTGTTAAATGTGCAAAAGTGTTTTTTGTTTTTTTTTACCTAAAGTTATTTTCTACATGTCTAGAAATTGAACAGCGACTTGCTGAAAAATGTAGAAGAAATTATTCCCTAGAAATTTGTTTTTGTTGTCAATCTTCATTCTACATTTTTTTCCTCCCTGCAGGATGATTTATTATTTATTAATTTGTTATTTTTAATACAAGTTAACGTATTATACCAAAAGAATAAGAAAAGAAACTTGAATGAATGATTAATGAAGTTGTTTTTTTCTCTCAATCAGGTTACAGATAGAAGAGTCATCGAAGCCTGTTCGTCTGTCACAGCAGTTGGACAAGGCAGTAACAACCAACTATAAACCAGTGGCAAATCACATTTATAATGTAAGAGCAAAATACTACTGTGCCATTAAAGCAGTAACATTTTTATGATGTCTTTCATCATGCTGTAGGAGGAGGAATATTAAAACAGTAAATCAATGTAGACAATGTTCTAATTGATTTTCTGCAATATTTAGTATCTAGTGGTAGTTGTGTGTCCTGTAGAATATATGCAATCTACGGATACAAATGACTGTGCTATATTGCAGCAGCGGTGTGATCTAGCTGCTTTTGTGTGGTGTTTTCCTGCAGGTGGAGTACGACAAGAAGAAAAAGGAGGAGGGGAAACGTGCCCGGGCTGATAAACAGCAAGTCCTTGACATGCTCTTCTCAGCCTTCGAGAAGCACCAGTATTACAATATCAAGGATCTGGTGGACATCACCAAACAGCCTGTGGTGAGTATTGCCTGCTCGAGGATTAAACCATGCAACAAGATTGCTAAACAAATAGATCTGGCCCAATGTTTTTCCCAACATGTTCTGTGTTGTTTTATTGCACTAATAAGCATGTATTCAGGTCCTACAGTAATTCCTGTATTCTTTTTATCTGTGGAATGGCCCTCTGCTCGCAGTCTGGTTTCTTGTTTTGTCAGTATTTGTGTACTGTTTAGCTTGGACCTGTGCTGAGGGCTGTTACAGCCCATCTGCTGCTGCCCCCTATTGGTGTAGCTTAGAAAGACAGATTTTTACTTTCCTTGAGGCCTGCATGTGAGAATATGTATAACCAGCTCTCCAGAACGTATAACCAGCGCTCCAGATAAGGTTTTGGGTCATTTGAGTAATTTACTCTGCAATTTAAACACTGTGTGTAAATTGTATTTTGTGTGAGTAAAATTCAACATTACTCGCAAGTACTTCCAATAAATACAGTACATACTGTAATGCTAACTTAGGGGGTTTGCATTAAGTACAGTATTGCATTTTAACTAATGTTAATTTGAACAAAAACTTGGTTTTATTTAGTCCTCCTTAATTAATATTATAGTCCGAGAAGTTGCTACTCTCAGTGTAGTTAGCTACTACGTTCACTGAGTCTTCTCCCACTAGTACTCGGCCGTTTTGTTTTTTGTTTTCTGTAAATCTTCCTTTGTCAGTCTCTTCTGCTCTCCCTTTCCAAGTCGACAGACACGCTCCGTAAAATTTAAACAAACAAAAAAAGTCAAGAAATATTTTAATTGCTGTATTGATACTGCAGTAATGCAAATAAACGATATTATATTCCTTATTGATTACCTTGCTACAGCAATTTTAAAGCATCTCGACTCTCTCCAAACACCAGTATGTTGTGTTTATCATATAGATTTAGTTTCCATAAATTCGGGAGAATAAAATTGAGTGTTGTTTCACCTCTGGCAGCACCCTCCAGTTTTGTTTTATTTTTTTTATTTTTTTGGTTTGGAAAATTATTTCATCCCTGCCTGAATCTCTTTAATTCTAGACTTACTTGAAGGAGATATTGCGAGACATTGGGGTCTACAATGTTAAAGGAACCCACAAGAACACTTGGGAACTGAGGCCTGAATACAGACATTACCAAGGAGAAGAAAAGAGTGACTAGGAGAACTTCATTGGGAAGGCCTCATAGAAATTGTCTGAGCAAATGGACTGATTATTCTTGCATTTTAAGGCCTTTTTTTTTTTTTTTTTAAAAGATGGCAGTATTGTTGCTATTTTTTTTAAAACCATGTTTTCCCAATTTAACATATGTTAGGTGTGGGAAGAATAAAAATGTTACTATTTTTGTGTGTGTGTGTGTGTGTGTTTCTCAGGTTTCAGTAAATGTAGTTTTGTAAATGCAGATAACTTGGGTTGTTTATTTTAAGGGTTTACTGTTGAGAAAATTAATAATAATAATAATAATAATCTTAACTCATTTAAACCCTGTTTTTAATAAGTGAGTTGCCACGAGTATTGAATTGGGCATCTCAAATTTTGTACACTTGTCCCCGACTTGTTTTCTTTGTTTCAAACACTTGTGATGTTTGCAAGAAAGTGTGTGACACCTGTTATGAGAAAACCCAGCCAAAATCGTCTGATTAGAATTACTAAGATGATCTGGTGTCAGCAAGTCTACTCTCAACTGACAAGTTCTTCCAGGAGTTATTCAGTTAGAAGTCGCAACTGAGTCTGTAGGTCACCTATTGTTTACTCCTGATGCAGGAAAACAGAGCATGGAGACCTTCTCAACAAGGTTGTTTTAATAGACTGGGTGCAAAGTAAGTGTAGTCTCCCTACCTGTACTAATGTTCCAATTTTAATTAACGTCATTTATATACCATGTTGTGTATTTATTTAGTTATGGTTGAAATTAACACATTCTATTGTTTGCTGTTTTTTTTGTTAAATATTTGTAGACTGTTGCATAAAACAATAAAAACGGGTTTACTAAACAGTACTTTTTTTAATTTTTACAAAAGCTTGTTAATTTGTGAATGTTAATATAGAGGAGTTCCCAGATAATGCATTACAAAGTGAAATCAGAACCCAAACCCATTCTCGCAGGTCTGTGTGCATATCTTCTGATTTTTAATCTCCTGCAAAAAGAATATAGTTTAGGTGTATGCATGTCAAAATACCTAGAGAACCACTTATCTTCTAAAACTTGGCATTAACATTATTTAGCGCAAGCTTTTGAGAGTATTTTATTCTGTGGAAGTCACACATTTTGCTTAGCTGGACACTTGCAAATGGTCATGAAACTACTGTAAATCATATTTTTACTATTATGTACATGCTGTTAGTCATGGTTATCAACTTGTTCATAATACGGAGAGCTCTAAAATGTATAGTTGCGACAGGCAATGTATGTTGCTGACAGTTGTTTCTTAAGTAGTTTGGGGTAGGGTACACAAATAAAGATGGTTTCTATCTATGAATTTATCAGCACTTCCACCCTTTTTTTAGCATGATGAAAAAGTCACCCTGAACTACATACATTGTGGACTTGAGTGTCCAGTAATTACACTAGAAGAGTGTTTTTTATCTATATGTACATACAAGTAGACAGAAATCAAAACCTGGTGTATAAGGAGATACCTATCTAACTTGTACCAGATGTACAAAATGCAATTAGTACATAATAGCTGGTATAAATGGTTTGTGCCATGAATTGCTCCAGGAATTTTTAACCCCTACAGCACAGTCATGTTTGACCCCCACATCCCTGTAGGTTCTAGGTCATATAAATAAGGAGATACACTCTTCAACCTTACCATAGATTTTAAATAATTGTCCTCTTACCATTTAGTAAAATCTGCATCCCAAGTGTAGATTTGATAGCCAAAGCATGAAACCCAGTTTGCAGATCAGCCAATTCATGTGTATATTTTAGTGAAACCTGCTCTTTTAATGCCTATGGATTCAAGTCTGTCTTTAACACCCCCACCCAACAATCCATTAATTTCAAAGCAATACCAAAACACAAAAGTCATGGGATATTGTTTGTGCCCAGTGGTTTATTCTATTTCTTTACAATGTGTAAAGAGCTGGGAAATCCCTTTAAAAAAAAAAATAAAATCAGGTCAAACTGGATATTTTGGCAAACCATAATAGTCCCATGCCTTTTTTTCTTTCCTGAAGCAGATGAGGACACACAAGACCAGAAAGTTGCTTTCTCAAAAAGGTTAACTTCATACAGCATGGGATGCAGCAGCAGACAAAGTGTGAATCTCAGGATCAAACCCAGGACTCAATGTCAAGTAGTTCAGAATGTAGTCTTCACTCCAGCATGTTTCCAAAGAGAACCTCCAACTACAATTCAGCCCAAAAAGCATGTAGTGTGGGTCAAATGAGTTTTATTACAACACACAATTTAAAACAATTCCTCCATTCCAAAACAGAGCTCAAGATACCAGTCCATTTTTTTGTGCCAAATTCTTGATAAGCAGCCAGTTATGATGAAAGGAACAAGAGTGGATGTCCTGCAGCATTACTGAAATCAAAAGCAGACAAAACACATTAAATTTTATAGTTGTGCCAAAACCATCCAACATAGTACACTACATGAAGTACATTTAAAAAAAAAAAGTCATAATCTGACCATCGCTAAATAAATAAATGAATATATTAAAATTAGCCTATGAGTGTAATGGTATTGGCAGCAAGTGCAACATCCGCGATGGAAACAAAAAGCGTTATAGCAATCAGTCTTTTCGTGCGTTCCCCTTTAAGAGAGATGGGCTGTGTGCATGCGTCAGTCAGCTGTGTGTAGCAGTGACATTTCAATATACCAGTTGTGAAAGCTTTGTGTTTTACTCTTTTTGTGCAATGGGTTTGTATGATGGAGCGCACGGTTGCAGATATTGGCAGTGTGTTGTTGTAGCTTTTAAATGCATTTGAATTAAACAACGCAAGCTTGATAAAACGCAAAGCTTGCTGACCATGTGTTTAAAGTAGTCGAAGCAACATTTAAACCAAGCTTCTTATCGGCTGTTGGCAAGACCAAGAAAGAGCGCAAAGCACCGTGACAAATACTAAGAAAGCCAAACCAGGGAGGCAGAGACTTCTAGAGTTAAGAAAGAAGCCATCAGTTGCAGGTTACTGTACATTTACAGGTTTTTTTTTTTGTTTTTTTGCATGGATGGCTTAGAGTAAACCGCATAGCAACATTGTATTGTAGCCCAATTAATCTAATTTACATTTGCTTACTTTCCAAAAGCAAGGAATTTCCCAGTGTTTAAAGCAGTCGAAGTTTTTGTTCACTAACCTATTTATGCATGTGTAAATGTAAATTTCCTATAGAATGTTCTTAAGTCTGACTTTCACATATCCGCCTATAACCCAGTCCACAGGGGGTCAAATATGCGACGTTGTACACTAGATAGACACACACATATATATATTTTCAGTCATACTAAAATTAGATCATTAGGGTAAACTACTAGGAAAGCCTCATTCCCAAAATTTAGGAAAATATGAACCACTGGGAAGCAATTTATGGTACCAGGCATTACATATCACTAGACATTACAGCCAAAAACATGAACAAAAGGCTTTTTATACTGTCTTCACCAATTCAATCCAATCTGCCACAAAAAAAAACAGATGGAGAAAGAGAGGAATTTGATCTTGCATTGCTGTGCAAACCAAGAAGCCACTGCATTTTGCTTCAGGTCTATCAGTGGATGCATGTTGTCTTCTATTTTAGGAGCTAAAAAAAGGTTTACTACAGGGTTCTATCTTGGGTCTATCTTGGGATTCTGGGGTGTGCCAGAATCTGAATGGAGCCTATTGTCACCTATAACACTATAATCTGCGTATACTACTGGATACTGTGGCACAAATGCAATTAAACTACCTCAAATACCGTACGATAATTGGCATTTCAAACTATTGCTGAATTATATAATAAATAAAAAGTTAATGCTATTTAGACCTACATGTAAAGGCTTGAAATAAATGAATCTCAATCATTGATATGGTGATACTTTATTTTTACATGCCTCTACTGAACAAACCTTGATCGCCTAATGAAATAACCAGCCAGATTTGTATTAGATTACCACCCTCAAACTCACCACAACAAGTTACGGTCTTATTTAAAATTAGAAGGCAATTGCACTGGGTACTTTGAAATGTAATAGGACCGTTGCCAGGTTAGAGGCTCAATGTTACAAGTAAATACTCAAGTAGTTAACAATCTAGTCTTACACTTAAAAGTGCTTTGGCCGATCAGCATTTAGTTAGTGCCCCTATGGCATGGAAGAGTCTAGAGTGTGCAGGGATATGATATAACCCAAAATGTATCAGCTAAACATAGAATGAGGACTAAGATTAGATTTATTTTGAGTAGGTTCCAAGAACTAACAAGTGTAAAGGTTTCCGATTTCAGATTGAATGTAGGATATTGTGGGGTTTTTTTTTTGACAGGTGTTTAATGATGTGACATGACTGCTGTGTTTCTGGTCATCTTGTCAGGACACCCTTGTAAAATGAGGGCTTGTCAATGGGTTTTTCCTTGGTTAAAAGAATAAATGTTTTAACTTACACATTTCTCAAGTTCCAGACCATCCTTGAAGAACAGAATATATGGAGTGACCCCATCCTCACGGTAGTCTAGGAAGCCCACCATACCTTCAGGGTTCATGGATTCACCTGTGTAAAACTAAGACCAAAACAAAACACCTTCAGGGTTCTACTCAGCTAGGAGTCCAACAACTACACTTAGATTACAGCAAGGTGCTCAGATATTAGAGTTATTTTCACAGGATTTAATCCTCCAAAGGTGTCCTAAGTTATTCATCACAGCAACTTTTCAGCATTTGCACGATAAGTGAAGGGACATTAATTCTTGTTTTTCTTACCTGATAATTCTTTAAGTTTCCAAGAATAGTTTTAACTTGTTCTGAAGCGCCAGTCATAAATGGTTTTACTCTGTCTGGTGCAGTCTCTTCCAGTTTTGCTTTGATTCTGTCAAAAGATAACATTTGTCAGAACATCCCTGCCACATCTGTCAATTAATTACTTTAGAACATATTAAAGTTAATCTGAAAAGTTACCATGTACCACCTATCTTAAAGGCAGCAAAACAAATAAAATCTCATTTGATATCTCAGATTCCAATACTCCACTTGTGTCAATTGTCTTTGCAAAGACAAGTCAAAACGTGGATAGGCAGTTCTCCAGCTATACTGTACAGGGTTAGAAACTCACACTAGCCTTGTACCCAGTCCTGGGTTCCCAAACTACCATCAATGAAGTATATTTAAAATTGAGCAACCCCTATTAAAATATATTGTTCCTTCCCTTCTTGCTTCATGAGCAACTCCCAATAAAAATCAACCTAAAGATACAAGATACTAAATCTGATTCCAGTCATGGTGTTTAATGTAGAGAATACATTGGTAATAATACTGGTGCTGCCATGCAGTCAGAAGTTATTTTGCACCAAAAAGTAGCATTTGTTTACTAAACCACCTCCTTTTTACTGGGGATGTCTTCCCTTATTCAATCTGAACCGCTACATGAAAGCGCACAGAAAGCGCAGGGAAATTGATCTAGCATCATTATCTAAACCCCCAAAGAAGCCACTTGTCACTCTGCTCCGGGTTTGTCAAGAGATGCAGGAAACTTTAGAACTGCCAACTTTTACCAGACTCATTGTGACCGTCAAGACAGACACTTACGCCTTCATGTAGTCTTTGATGTACTGTTTGAACGATTCCTTGGTGAAACCCGTTTCCGACAGTTTGTGGTTTAAAACGATGTCCACTCCACTGACTGTTGAAGATTCTGTTCCCTCATCCTGAAGCTCTGCTGAGGCATTGCCACCGATAAGAGAATCATCAATGTCACCAACTGTTCTGCTGACAATCTGAAACCCAAAGAGATGGCATAAGATCCAAGCAATCTGAACTGTTGCAAAGGCAGCATACTGCGTGACTAGTTTCTATTAAAGCCATTGTTCAATTAAAATAGATCGGGTCCCATCCCGTTCCACCCTGCCCCCCCAATCCACTATAGAACGGGTAAGCTACACAAAAATGAAACCGAGGTCAAATGGATCTTTCACCTTGGGGTCTGTGGTAGTTAAATAAATAAAAAAAATCTATGGAGTTGATAGTGCTTGATTTATTTTATTTAAAGCTGTATGGACCTCTGCACATTGTAATTGGCTGCACACTTCAATTGTGCATGTGGAAAAATTTAATTAAAATCAAACCAATAGCACCTTTGGCCCCTTGTAAAATGCTTCAAGTTTCAAAATTCAAAAGAACCCATCTTCTTTAGATCATTAAATGTACTCCCCTATTCAATCTGAGCTGCTATGAGACAAAGCACACAGAAAGCGCGAGGACATTCATCTTGCATCATTATTTAAAACCCAAGAACACTTGATTTGCTTCAGGTGTGTCAAAAGATGCAGTAGTGTTTAGTAGAGGATGGTGCCCAACATACCCGTTTAACATTCTTAAGACTCACTGCTGTTCACCATTATGCATTTCGAAGTGCATGCGCGGGGTGAATGTGACCAGACTACAGCAAAAAAAGTTAGGCAGAAATTATATGGCCTCCCATTCCCTAACTTTTAAAACACAGTATTGCTTATTCTATATTCAAATTGAATCAACCCCTGCTAACTGCTCTATATGAATCCCAAAAAAGCTTACATGACAACTGAAATGATGATGACTCACTACATTATTTTTTTATAGTTTCTACCTATGACGTAGAATCATCGGATAGAAATCTCCGCCCTGCAGCATTTTTTTTTTCCTAGCGTACTGCGCTTCGGTCCTTTAAATTTATATGCTGTAACTTAAATAGAATCGTGAAATTTAAAAAAAAAAAAAAAAAAAGCCTACCTTTCCCTCTACTTCATAGCAGAGGCCGTTGGCAGACTCTTTGATTTTGTAGATGTCGGAGAACATTTCATCTCCTGCAGGAAAAGAAATTAGAAAAAAAAACCCAAACAAGCGTTAAGTAATATAAATCAGTAAACAAGACATATTTTCACAACTCAGTCTTTTTTTCGGATCCAGTTCCTATATTAAACACATAATATCTACACCCGGCTTGGTTGGTTTCGGTAGAAAGTTTGGTTACATACGATTTCCATACAGTCACTCTAAATATATTTACACAAATGTTATTATGGTGTTCGCTGGCTCATTAAACTGTGTGTAGTGTGAAAATTAAGATCTAGCAGTCGTACTATGCTGTAAACGTATGACGCTACACTACAGCCCAGCCTAGTACTTTACTAGGGAGTATAAGTATGACTAAAACAGCCACCACCCATAACTTCAGCATGGACTGCAGCGTGAAACGGCTGTGCACCGTTACATTACATAACCTGCTCTAAGAACTTGTAGTACAGACAATACAAAGCTTCAATTATAACAAACGAGCTCGTAAAAATCCCTTAAACACTCCTCAACCGGCGTCTATCAACAAACACATCGGACCATCCGATCCAAACACACACAATAGAGATAGACTACAGCTAATCTACGGCCTAGCTAGGCCACGCCACACACACACAGAGAAAAAAAAAAATTTAAACGAAAAAAGTCGTCCCTTGACTGAAAGAGTATCTCAGATTCTAAAAATTACATAATATTTGTTCCCAAAAGAAGCCCGTTCTTACCGCTGATGATGTCCTTGTAAATGATCATTCTGGCGGATTGTGTTTGTCGGTCTCACACGACGCGAGCTCTATCCTCGGAGAGGGACTGAGTAGAAAAGGACTGCTGTGCGCTTTTCTGCCGCTTAGATAGGACCATCAGCAATACGTCACCGCTTTATGTGTTCCGCGGAACGCGTGATTGGATTACGTTTTACGCAGATAGCGTTGACGATATCCGTGCGTCTTGTTGAATCAAGCCTGTCTCCTCCATAGCCACATATAGTTCTATATTATATGTCTATGGTCTCCTCGCGAAATTTGTAAGCAAAGTGTGTGATTTTGAAATGACATTGCCCTGGTAATACACCACATCAAAACGAGATGTGGTGGCAACGTTTTAGTGGTGGTGTTGCTATACTGCCGTACCGTACGGCTAAACAGCCAACCGACTTTTCGCCTCTCCTTTACTATAATTCATTTCACAATGAAAAGTTTCTCTGTTTTAATTAAGAAAACATTAAACGGTGCTCAGGGTCATTTATCCTGGCGAATAAATGACTCATGAGAGTCGGACGAATATTATGTTAATTAAAGGTATGTCTAAGAAAAATCACGTGTGTGTGACGTCTAGGTACCATTTTGCTAATTTGCAAACGTTTTGCGTTGTGTTTTGTATCATTTACGGCAGATCTGACAGAGCCCAGAGTGAAAGGAAATTGTTTCCAAATGTTTTTTTAAACCTCATTCCGTTTAGAAAAACGTCCTCCATCACACATGTACCAATGAACCAATATTTAATCACAGTATAGTTTACAGTAAGTGCAAATACTATTAGAATATAGTATGAGATAAGTAACAAGTTTCAACCAATTTGTGTCTATCGGGGATAAATTATAAAATAAACAAGGTAAAACAGTACCTGTTTATAAGGCCTTAAGAAGCGCCCAGTTTCCCCAAAACGTTGCCATTCGTTTATTAATTGAGTAAATAGACAAATTCTTAAAAGAATGATGTTACATGTTTAACTTTAGTACACTTAACTGTACCATTATCGAGAACTACACTGCATTTTCTGGTTTAGATTATGTATAGGAGATACGGACTCCAGAGTGACTATAACCTTTCTCCTGTGGCTTACTGTACTGGTGTAGCGTCAATCTTTGCTACAGGTGTTCCATAGAATCATGACTATGACATGTATAAACGTCGAATTTTGTTACTTCGTCAAAATCTGGTACCTGCATCAAAATGTAATCCAACAATTCATCTAGGTTGTTGTAAGAGAATAGTTTAACAAAAAAAAAAACATATTCTAAAAATGATATACAGGTAGCAAAACTAAAATAATGTCATCCAATTAACATTATTTATGGTCAAACGAATATCAACAACATGACAAATAGTATAGGAGCTCACACATGCACATATCTATAACAATAATAATTATTATTTATTACTTAGCAGATGCCCTTATCCAGGGCGACTTACAATTGTTACAAGATATCACATTATTTTTTTAACATACAATTACATTATTTTTTACATGTTATTTTGACATACAATTACCCATTTATACAGTCAAGAGTCCAAAGCCCTAACCACTACTCCACACTATAATAATACATAAATAAATAAATAAATAAAAGTCATACACTTACCATGTGTAACAAATCTGTGTGTTGTGAAAATTCAGTACACATTTGGAAATTGTTCTAGGTCTACAAATTGATTGATGCCTAAAATATATCCTACTTTGATAATGTTCTTTATTGAAGGTACCAACATTTTATGGCTGCTGCTCTGCTGTCAAAATGGCATACCTTGGCAAGTCAATGTATGAAGGTACCAGAATTTGATTGTTGCTTGTGGACTGTCAAAATGTCATAGTGTGGCAATTCTCTGTTGAAGACACCGGAGTTTGATGGATTCACATCAGCTATACAATTTTCATACATTCTGTGATGTCAAAATATTGTAGCGTCGGGTCCCGCAAGACTGCTGAGTGGGACTTTCTGGTGCTGCATTGGACTGTTGAATGGGGGCGGATTTGTGTTGTTAATAGTATATATGGTGTTCACTGTCTGTGTGTCTGTGTACCTGCTGCAGCCTGGTTCCAACCAGGTCCGCTCGTTTTTACACCTGCTGACTCTATCTGTAATCTATTTTGGCTTTTCAAACCACCGGCACTTTAAAGCGCCAGCCCTATCCCACGGCTAGTGCAGTAAACGGCACTTACAAGTGCCAAAGTAATCTTTTGCAGTGTCTTTCTTTCCGCTGAACCCATCGCAAGCCAGCGCCACAATATCATCCACCACATTAGTGACTCAAGTTATATAATTAAGGGTGTTGGAATCTATGACTGACTTTCTATGGCTAATAATAATAATAATAATAATAATAATAATAATAATAATAATAACACATTAGGAAACAAAGGTGGGAAAATGTGAGGAGTGTACGGAATTAACGGAAACGTACGGAAACACTGAAGTATCTTTCTCCGGTTATAAAGACCGTATTTGGGAATTGCTTAGAACCTCCTGCCAATGCTTCTCCTTCAGTCTACTTTAACAAATAGATATGTCATATTTATTCCGTTCTTTTAATTTCTTTCCAGGCCTCGTCTCAATGGGTACATTTCTTGGTTAAATAAACCAATACGGTACATACATTAGGTACAGTGTAAAAAAACCACACACACACACACGTGAATCTTCCCTCCAGATCATGCTGCATTCACGTGAGCGGACTATATTTTCGGGACGTTTGAGGGTCCAATCAGGCACAGACGTTGAGGGCAGGGTGGAGTTTCGTGTATTTTCTTCGTGAACATCGAATGTATGCACTTTCAGAGTTTATGCCATGTGCTGCTTCCTTACGTTTATGCACTTACTTAGGTAGAATAAGCTCAACTGTGTGTCTTGCCCGAGGAAACCTTTTTATTTTGTTGTAAAAATCTTTCACTGAGTTTTATTTATTTTGAACATTATTGTAACGTTGTTAAAATCGGTCTGTGTCTGTGCTCGGATAGTCTCCGAGGATGCAACCGCGGAAACTGTGAACAAGACAGATTCATTTTTCACCAGAAGTAAGTACAAACGGACATTGCAAATTGCTGTGTGCTCTGGGATGCTTTGAGGAACCGGGGCATGGGGTCTGTTAAGGTTTTTGGAGAAAACGAACATGTATTCATTAAAAGACGTGCAGTATTCTTGAAGGGACATTTAAAAAAAAAAAAAAAGAAAAGTGCAATCATCATCCGCCATGACATCATCCCCAAATTTGCTGATTTGTATATTTAATATTGTTGTAAAATTTATACTTCACGGAGAAACTGGTTTCTAAACCGACATTGAGACGTTCCGCTATTTTGGTACTAACTGTAGTTTGTTCAACTTACTCTTTACTAACACTTGTGATATGCCCCGACAGTCCTCCACGTTGCACATCACATTAACTGTGTACGGTATGTATTTTTTAAAGGTTGTGAATTTGGTGGAATGCGTCAGGGAATTTGAAATTGTATTTACATGCTCTCCACAAAATTAATGTAGCATAAATGCATATATGAAATTCGTGCGCGATGGTGCTAAGCACAATGGAACAACGTTTTTGTCAAACTTTTACAATACTAATTGCTTGTCGATTGAGAGGCACGTGACATTGAACCAGTTCATTTTGTACAAGGTTGTTCTGGTTTTGTTACATGACTTACGACTCACTCCACGGCAGGAGATGGCAACCCCGTTTTGTGAAGAACTGAATTGTGTTTAAGAAACAAGCCAGAAAAAAAAGTTAAACAATGTGCCCCTTTTAGTGCAATAATTAGGTAGATTGACACAACGTTTAAATACATTTGGGTATTCAAATGGGCTTGCATACATGTCCACCCAGACCAGTTGTGTAACATTATCCTAGCATATTTGTTCTTCCGGGCTATGTCTAAAGGGATCAACTTTCCTAGTAGTATTGTATTTGTACGGGTGACAATTTTAACCTGACACTTTAATCTAAAATCAAACCAGTGCCATCCTTGAAAACAATGTAATGACCCACTGTCTTATTGCGGTTAATCTCCAGGGTCTGCTATTTCGCTGCTCAGCGCATTTGCCCATTGTGATATAGCCCCCCAGCCATGGTTGATTTGAACCCTTCAGTTAGTGACCCAGACCCAGAAACTTCAATGTTACTGCTTTCCAGGTGCACTTTTATTATTCACAAAATAAACAAAAAGCCTAATGCCTTACAGGCATGCTAAGCTAAACTTTTCTTCAGATCCCTTGTCTGTAAGCCAGACGGCTGAGCTCTTTACCAGTCACAAAAACTCCTTGTTATACAAACAAGTTTACACAGTACATCTCATGCCAACACCCTAATACTAAGAACAAAGGCCTGCTTTTATGTTATGTGCCTGAGGCTTACTTGATAGGCAATTACCCAGTTATGCCTGCCACATTCCAGGCAAGGACACACTTTTCTGTCCATTCCCTCACTTTGCCACACCATATATGGTCATGCCTGGTAAACTACAATTCTCCACAGAACCAACGCCCTTCCTCCAGAGGTAAACACATTTATCAGCACACACTACCCACCCAAAAACTAGTTACAAATTAAACTATACAAATGAGTTACAAATTAACAAAATTAAAAACGTGCTTTCAACACACACACACACACACACACATACACACGATTAGTCCTACATAGCTGCTCCCAGTTTGAGGCCCAGTTTAGCTTCTTGCTCATTATTTTTGCCCTTTTGGGGACTGTTTTTACCTGCTTGAAATGTAACTGGTTTATTAAGATTGGTTGAAACGAAAACCAGCAGCCACAGTAACTCTCCAGGACCAGGGTTGGAGACCCCTGCTATAGGGTGTAGGGAGCAATAGTAAACATTGTAAGAATAGCCTTCTTTTTATGTGTTTTCCTTTCTTTGTTTCACAGAACTAAAGACTTTCCCTCAAACATTTACTATGTCTAACTTCAACTGGAAGCCTTTTGTTTATGGAGGTTTGGCTTCTGTAACTGCCGAATGTGGTAAGTGTGACCTCTTCTCTTTTTTAATTTAATGTGGATTAACAAAACCGAGTCCATGGCCTCCTTTACCAGCAGGTTTGAAACATACAGCTATGGCCAAAAGTTTTGCTTTACCTAGAATTTTTAGGATTAAAAAAAAAAAAAAAAAAAAAAAACTGCATGAACTATAAGTGTTGCATTACCCAATATAATTAACTAGTTTTGCTTCATAAAGTCAAATGAAACCTGCTGAATGATGTCAGGTTAACATATTGAATTACATACCGCTTTGTAGTTTTCCGTATACTTTGCAAAAAACTGAAAACAATTGAAAAATGTGACATTTAGAAATCTAACATGAAATACTGTACTACTATTATGGTCTCCGGGTAGACTTTTTTGCAGTATCATTTTATAGTATCTTTGATTACATGATGTTAAATAAAATATCTAAACTATGTTCATATATTTAAAATTTTAAGTGATGCAAAACTTTTGGCAATAGCTGCACAGTACATGAACGCACATGGAGTGTCGTGTTTACTGTATTTCATGCGTAAGGGTGGCTGTAAAAACCTACTTGTGTCTCTGTCATGGAACAATCACAGTTCATGTAGTATCCTCTATGTATTTTATCTGTTTGAGCACACTTTACCTTGAGGAAAATATGTGAACTATACTGAGAAATTTTCAGAAAAAAAAAGAAAGCAAAAAATATAAGGAAGATGCATTAGCATCTAGAGCCAATATTAAAACTTAAGCAGAGATTTCCAGTGAAACACTTGACAGTTACGCAGATTCTACCCTTCAAATAACAAATAAGCACCAGTTGTTTATTCTAGGTACCTTCCCTATTGACCTCA
This sequence comes from Acipenser oxyrinchus oxyrinchus, assembly GCA_030684275.1. Lineage (NCBI taxonomy): Eukaryota > Metazoa > Chordata > Actinopteri > Acipenseriformes > Acipenseridae > Acipenser > Acipenser oxyrinchus. Next base: position 10,477,851 of record CM060255.1, read on the forward strand.
CCAAGACCCGTCTTCAGGTGCAAGGCCAGGTCAGTGATGCCCAACACAAAGAGATGCGATACCGGGGGATGGTTCACGCCCTTGTCCGGATATACAAAGAAGAAGGATTGAAAGCATTATATTCCGGGTAGGTAGGTAGCTTGCATACATTGGTGAATACCAGCAAGCATTGGTTCATAGCCCTGTGCTGCAATCTGTACTAAAATACTGTGTCTTCATGGCTTTTTAAAAGGTATTCCTAAACACAGTCTGTACTTTCATATACAATACAAAAATACCTTCAAACACAAATCTTTACAACCGAGAATCAGTTTTACATTCTATGGATATAAATGATTGTTTGTCCCTGTGGCCCACATTTTTACAGGCCATATCTTGGGACCACTTGTCCAAATATAAACTGTTTCTGGCGTTCAGAGATGCCAACGGCTACGATTTGGTCGTAGCAGCTAATATTTCGGAGGTTCTGCTACGCCGCTACGTCGAAGGGGTATAATAGTACGATTTTTATTAAATAAAGAGATGATGGATACTTCCTATTTATGAAATATTATTTCAGTACCATGTGTGTCTTTTCCTGTTTAATTTATTTTAATGAAGGAGGCTGTGTGGTCCAGTGGTTAAAGAAAAGGGCTTGTAACTAGGAGATCCCCGGTTCAAATCCCACCTCAGCCACTGACTCATTGTGTGACCCTGAGCAAGTCACTTAACCTCCTTGTGCTCCGTCTTTCGGGTGAGATGTAATTGTAAGTGACTCTGCAGCTGATGCATAGTTCACACACCCTAGTCTCTGTAAGTCGCCTTGGATAAAGGCGTCTGCTAAATAAACAAATAATAATAATAATAATGAATTCATTGTTCTTAATACTGTATTTCACTGACAGTTTATTGTGGCATGTTAAATGATATACTAAAAGCTCTGAGCCGGGTTTCTTAGTAACTGGTTTAGGAGTTGCCTTGCTGTCATTATCAATCGCACGTTTACTTGGTTGCTTATCAGTTATTAAAATCACAGGAATCACAAATCAAACAAAAAATGTAACTCTCCTCCATCTGAAAGATCGAGGTTGGCTTGTCTAAGAAATATAGAGAGGAATTTACCACAGAATGGTCATTCATTAAAAGAAGTGGAGTGTCTCAATCTCACGTCTACTGTGAATACTGCTGGACACACTTCTTGATAGTTGCAGAGTAGTAAAAATGTAAATAAAAAACATTTATGTTAAATCTTCCTTCAGGTGGTGTTATTTTGGTAGTTATTGAAGTTTTGGGGTTGAGTATTTCAGTCCAGGTTTGACAGCACTTTCGAGATCCTAAAACACCTTCGTTACTAATATTTAAATCCAGGATAAATAGAATTCCAAACAAAAAAAAAAAAATCAGTGTTAAGTATTTTTATTGGGGTTTTTTTAAATTTCTAAATACCATATGTTTACAATTACTAAAATTATAGAACACAAAAAATTAGAACATTGGCTTGCCAGAACCAAAGAACCTCGCTGGGCACATGCTACTTATTTCTCCTTTGATAAGTTAGCATCTCTGGGCATCTCCTCTTCATTCTTTCAGATCAATAGTCATATTATTTGAAGTTGGCAAACATCATGCTTTTCTTGTGGCTACTTTTGGCTGGGTATTGTTTGCTGCTTTTTTTGTATTTTTTTTTTAAACAGAACAGGAAACAAAAAACTACAAGTCTAAAACAACCCATAAAAAATAAAAAAATGGAATAATCCATCGATCGATCAATCAATCAAAACATATACACTTATACAGAGTCTTTACTGAGCAAGCTTCTCAGAGCATTATACAAATAAAGCTAGGACCTAAAGAAAAATGTCAAACTCAACGAATATGTTTTTTAACCTAGAATTAATGTTTGCATAAAGTCATTGTTCCTTATGTCTGCTGGCAGAGAGTTCCACACACAGGGAGCATAGCTGCTTAAAGCTCTCGAGACAAAATGTTTAAACCATAATTGCAGTACTTCTGAAGTTCAGTTGACAGTGTTTATTGTATTGTAGAATTGCCCCTGCTGTGCTGCGGCAGGCTTCCTATGGAACGATAAAGATTGGCACATACCAGAGCTTCAAACGCCTGTTCGTTGACAGCCCAGAAGGTAATGAGAGAAATGTCTATATATACTCTGCTCTGACACACTCTCAATTGCATTGTCTACTCTATTCATAACACTGGTATTGTTCCAAATGCTCTACTGGAACTTGTTGTCTTCCCATTCTAATGATTTCCAACATTGTACTTCAGACTGGTTCTCCTTGGGAAACGTCTGCTTCTATTAACTGTTTCCTCTTCTGTATCAGTAAAGGGGAGGCCAGGACAGCAACGTATGACCTAACGGCCCATATTCTGTGACAATCCTGTATGTATAGTCAGCCGTCGGTGACATTGCTGCTTGGTATAACTGTATAATCTACTTCTTCAAATATTGATAGTTGGTGTTTTATCTTGAGGTTGTGTTAGGATGAGATGCTGTAATAATAAAAAAAAGGTTATCTGCACTGCGCACTCCAGTAAATATTTCACAATTCTATTGTTAATCTTCTTTATTTTTAGAACAAAGGAATGGTTTAATTGCAGTCTTGTAAGATGAGACCTGCTTGCTGATGTCTCTGTGGTCCTGCTGTTCTGTTGCAGTGGTTCCGAACTCTGTGCCTTGAGTTGCAGACCAGGTCTTTGTTCCAATCAAGACCTAAGTTAGTCAATTGGCATTGTTCAGCTAATTTAGGACCTGGTTGGAAGAAATACTGTATCATAGGGCCGCTGGTCTGTTGTGTTCAATCTCATTCCTAGTGGTTCAGTGGTTGGAGCAGTTACCATTCATCGCTGGGACCAGAGGTAGAGTCTGATCTGGGATCTCAATGTTAAATGCGTTTTTTGGTCAGCCTACCCGCTGGTGGAGTGATCTCCACCCCATCCACTTTGCAGAATAAGCTTCAAATAGCATGTTGTAATTTGAGAGTGTTATATGGTTTTCAGGTACAAAATAGCTGCTGAATTCCACCCCAGGGTTTAATTATGAAGCACTGGTTACCCATCGAATAAATAACTAAATGAATATATGTTTTTTTTTGTTGTAGAGGAGTCCCTGCTAGTCAACGTTCTGTGTGGAGTTCTGTCTGGAGTGATCTCATCTTCCATTGCTAACCCCACGGATGTATTGAAAGTAAGGAGGGGATTGTGTTTCTTCATGGTTGGATGCTAGTATTTGTAAGACCTGTTTATTTCATAAGGTTTTTTTTCTAGTCAGAATTCTATAACGATTGACAAAAAACATGGGTACTTGGAGAATTAACCAACTCAACTGTTAAAGTTATGTGAGAATGTAGCAGTTATCATTACGTTATGACAAGGTGCAAGGGTGCTAGCACACTAGGGCATGTGTGTATCCCTATGTACTGGACAGTAAAGCAGAGTTACTATTCATTTTCTCTACAGAAGGATTTTAAACAGTTAAAGTAATAATCTACAGTAGCTGACCAATGATACTGATAGCCAAGAACTGTCAGTGCTAGCACAGCAATGTATTTTTAGATGTGTCTCAGACTACATGTTTTGTAAAGCATTTGCTACTGCTTTTCCTAATGCCCCTTGCATGTACAATCTATACATTAGTGTGAGGGGGTACACCCCGCCTCTGTGTATATATGTATTATTTTGTATTTGTGTTGTATTATTATTTAAATGTATGGTTTGGTGTTTTAAAAACATAATACCATACATTTAAATAATAACAGAACACAAATACAAAATAATACATACAATGCTCCCTCACTATAAGGCTCTCAGTTATAACGTGCCTCAGATATAACGCTCCTACAGCTGGTCCATACTAGTGATTCATGCAATATTTCTACAGTAAATACAGTACCGGTGTTCAAACTGTAAACAACTTCTCAGTCTAACTTCCGTTTCTGTCTCTACCTTTTGATACAGTATCTGAACTGAAGAAAAGCTGCGCTGGCACTTTATAACACAGACATCTTTATTAGTAATTGTTTTCTAACTAAATAAATATTAGGCCTTTTACGTGGTTATCTTTCCTAATGTATTTACTTATTTGCTGCAAGAGGAGCTGCAGTTTTCTCCGGGAGACGTGACACTTCAGCTTTGCTTGAGCCCCACTGCGGCAGCCTAACCTGGGGCGAGCCCATTCCCTCTTCCCCTCGCCCGACTCCTTCTCGCACTTGGTTTGCTTGTCAGTCACTTCGGATTCAACTCCTGACCGCTGTTTATAATGCTCTTCGGTTACAACGCTCATATTGTGTGTCCCCCGAGACCCGTGTTATAGCGAGGGAGTGCTGTATATACACAGGGGCATGGTGTACCCCGTTACAGCAGTGATGTAGTGGAGGAGCCCGTCCGTTCACACTGAATGTCACACTTTCATTTTTTGCCCCCAAGATTGACTTCCTTTTTGTATTTTTGTGGAATATTTCTGGTGTTCTGCTGTTTTATAAAGAGGTTCAAATCAATTTGGACTGTCTTAATTGTTTTTCATTTTGTTGATATCCGGTAGTATTACATTGGAAGGATGAATATGAAACTATTCAGACCAATTCAAACACAAACCAGTTCTTCAGTATGCCTGTCCTTTTATTGATTGTATAGTCTTGTATCCTTTGTTTCCGCTTTGTAGATACGAATGCAGGCTCAGGGACACATCATGCCGGGAGGAATGATTGGTAATTTCATTGATATCTATCAGCAGGAAGGAACTCGTGGCCTTTGGAAAGTAAGTGTCTTTCTTCAATTCTCAGACATTTCTCTAGAAAGAGTGGGAAGCTGTGGCCATACAGTAGGCTTAGCTATACTTACCTGTACAAAAATGACCCACAGTACACCACAGAATGTTACCACCAAGAGCAGATTAACAGCCTTAAAGTGGTAGCTCACAAAATAATCTCCTTACTTGTCCACTCAAATGTGCAGCTTTGAAGAATGGATTTTCTTTTTTAAATATCTGTCACTGCTGTGTGTTGAATAAAGTCTGCTTGCCTTGGAAAGTCTGTTACTGCTTAACTTCCTTGGTCAGCAGGGGGAAAGCATGTCTTGCAAACAGAGATTGCTTGAGCTCAGTGTAGTATGATATGCAGTGTGATAGACAATGTCAGCCATTTCAGGTCATGTGACCAGGAACCCACTTTGCTCTCTTCTTTAGGGGGTGTCCCTGACCGCTCAGCGAGCAGCCATTGTGGTAGGAGTGGAGCTGCCAGTGTATGACCTCACCAAGAAGCACCTCATCAAGTCTGGGCACATGGGAGATACCGTCTATACGCACTTTGTGTGAGTAACCTTTTAACTGAGCAGCGCTGCCCTTATTAAGGTAATCTGCACTGTAATTTTGCAATTTTCTCAGGGTTATGTTCTGCATTTACCACAGATTTGCCATGTTTTTTATATGCTTTACCATTCCACTCTGTGCTTTACAGTGCTTGTCTATCCTTTATCACACTTTGCTATTCTTTTAGTGGTTCTTTCAGAAACATTGGTAGTGCTTTTTGGGAGATAATGCAGTTCGATAAGAATTGCAATCATCTGTGTCACTCCCACTACCTACATGTCCTAAAAACACAGATGAAATAGTCTTTTGCACCATTATTTATTTAAAGTTTATTTAACCAGGAAGGTGCCACTGAGATTCAAATCTCCTTTTCAAGAGAGGTTTAAGGTTCAATCCCATGCCAGGTAGTAAAGAATCGAGTGGATTGATTGATTTGATTTTGCTGTTGTTGAAATTTCACATATATTCTGGAGAACAAACCTTGCAATCCCACATCTTGAACAGAATAATCTTTTTCAACAGTTTCAATCTGGATTTAGATCTTTACACAGTACTGAAACAACGCTGCTAAAGGTCACTAGTGGTCTTCTGTTTCAGGCAGACTCTGGTAAATTGTCTGTTCTTGTAATGCTTGATCTCACTGCTGCTTTTGATTCTGTACACCATGGGAGATTGAGTGACCGTCTCAAATCCGACGTTGGTATCTCCGGCACAGTGCTTGATTGGTTTAACTCTTACCTTTCCTCCAGGTGTCAGTTTGTTACAATGGCTGGCAATTCTTCAGGTTCTCTGCCAGTAACCTCTGGGGTTCCTCAGGTTTCAGTCCTGGCTCCCCTTTTCAGTATTTACATGCTCCCTCTTGGGCAGCTAATCCGGCAACATAATGTGTGTTTTTTTCATTTCAGTGCCGATGACACTCAGATTTATCCTATGTGTGTGTTTTGCTTTATTGCAGCTCAAGCTTCGTATGTGGGTTGGCAGGAGCTCTGACTTCCAATCCTATCGATGTAGTCCGGACTCGCATGATGAACCAGCGAAGCATTCGGGGCGGGACCTGTGCAGGCTACAAGGGCACACTTGATTGCTTACTGCAGGTCGCTTTATTCACAGTACCAGCAGACTGTCTTAAAAAGCCATGGGGGGCTGCAACTCTTAACACCGCTTCTGTATATCCCTGCTCTTTTGCAAGCCTCTTTTCACTATTTTTTATTGTCTTCAATGGTGTTAAAATGGAGGGCAATAAATCCAGTGAGGTTAATATAATTGTGAGTTAATTGTGGACGGTATATTAGGTAATTTATAGACCCCAATATCTACTGTCAAACACAATCAGCAATAAAGACTACAGTCCTTTTACAGCCTGCGTTAATATCTAAATGGTGGTTGTGGCCCCTGTTTATTAATATGAGTCTCTTTGTTTTTTCACTTGACTTTATAAAATGTCAGTCAACATTGCAAAAGAAACAGATAAAAATGTAACAACCAGTGCTATTTTTACCTGAACTGCAGGTCAGCAAGTTCAATCAATGTCTGGCACTGATGATAGCTGAAAAGTAACTTCAGTTTGTCAGGTCATTGAGGTTAGTTACTACTGTACAAGGTAGCAGCCTTAGCATGTTCCACCAGCCTTAGCATGTCTTATGTCTTATTATTTTAAATGACGTTAAAAACACTGTTTTGTTTTTTCAGACTTGGAGGACAGAAGGATTCTTTGCACTGTACAAGGGTTTTTTTCCAAATTGGCTGAGACTTGGTCCATGGAACATCATTGTATCCTTTTCACTTTTTTTCTTATTCTTTTGACTGAGAGAAAGGAAATGCTGCTACAAAAGAACGATGAAACATAATGCCTGTTTACCCAAACTGGGAGGGCACAAGATGAGTTCAGGGGGGCACAGCACATTCAGTTCCACTAGTTTTCCTATAAACATAATACTCTTCCATCTTCAGTATTTCCTGTGGCATGCATTCTAAATTATTTCATCCTTTTTTAATAATGATTTTTCTTAACTTGTTTATCACAGTTCTTCCTGACATACGAGCAGCTGAAAAAGATTGAGGTGTGAAAACGATGCTTTACTTGACTTGGAAGAAGGCTCAACAGAGACCAATGCTGTAGTAGATGCTTTAACCTGTACATCTTCAAGGTTTTTTGGCAAAACTGAGATGCCAGTATCAATGCATGCTTAGGATACTCTGGCCAAAGTGGAGGAGTTTTTTTGTACATGGGTGAAAGGTGACGAATACAGATTGCTGTCTGAAGAGGCAGTAACATGCACCGTTAATGTAACTGAAGTGGCCTTCAGTTCTATTATTTTTTGCATAGTAAGCTTTGATTTGATGGGGAATGGTAATGGTTTCCATGTATATGGAGAATAATTGTTATGTTGTTATACCTCTCGGGTCCTATTCACAACTGTTTAACTCATAAGTTATTTTAAAGTCTATTTTGATTAATGAAGTTTAATAATCCTAAAATTGTTCTAGACTGTTCTTGAGTTCCCTAAAAGCCTCCAAGAAAAGGAACTGAAATGTATATGATTTGTCAAACAAACTGTAATGAGGCTAAGCAAGGTAAGCTGTATAGCAACTGCTGTTGAAAGGTTTCAGAGTTTACTGCTCTGAACAATGATGCAGGAAAAATAATGCCTTTTTCCACCTGACTGAGAATGCTTAATGCTTTATAGTATTATGCTGTCTGTTAAGCTGGAATTACTACCATGGTACGTATTTTGATTAGTGAAAGTCCACAAGGATTGAAAAAGGTTTACAAAGTTGTTTTTTTTTGAGGGTTTTAGGGTTAGCAGTTTATTCCATTTTAAACTTTAGAGAATGTTTGTAAACACTGTTTAAAAAAAAAAAAAAAAAAAAAATCTTAAAACCTTTTTTAAATAAGGCACTTTGCTTTTAAATTAAGAAGAAGATGAGCAAGTTGAAACAGCCGATGCTAATTTTATCCACAGTTCTGTTTAGTAAGTTCAGCTGTTATCAGGGTTGGCTCATGTGAGCGGTTAACCCAGACTTTATGCCAGACTATGGTTATCTTTAACCTATTTGACCGAAAGAATGTATAAAAAATAACCAGGTCAAAGATAAATCCAGAGTAGTAAGCCAGTTCAGTTCTCACTCCATGTGGATTTTATTGCTCTTTGTCATTCCAGAGTCTCCCATCTTGATAGCACTTCTGTTTCCTTGTTGTATTTGTCATTCCTGTCTTCCCATGAGCGGATTATTGACATCCCCCATTGCACCTTATTATAGCAATGTATTCTCCATAGAGAAATCAATGCAACCTCAACCATTTTACAACAAGATAAAACCACAATGCATCAAATACAGTGGAACCTCTTTAGCATGACCTTTACTGAGTAAATGATCTTTACTGAGAGATGGTCCTAATAGATGGATATATTGAGATTTAAAGGATCTGACCTTTCTTTACCGAGAGTGACTTAACTATTTAAGTATGCACACGCCCAGCCGATACCAAATACGTTGTAAAGAAACATTTTGGATGTGTTTTGTAATTTCTGTTTTTATGAGATATAGCAATATACACACACTTTATACTTTGGGGGTTTTAATATAGATTAAAAGGCCTTTTCGCCTGCTAAAAGCCTGTACCTTTTGAATATGTTGATGTCAAGCGCACAATCTATCAAGGATAGTTTTCATGTTAGTAAAATATCAATGTTCATCTTTCAAAGTGGTCACCCAGCATGTCCTTAAGATATAGCCTCTGTAAAGGGCTCAGTGTTCTTTTATCATTTGCACAGTGTATTATTTATTGTAAATTTAAAGTGGTGTATATTTGTACAACAGCATTTCAATGCACACTGACTGGAAGGATTTTTTGTAGTTTTATGGCCAGGTGTTAATGAGCACACGGAGTACAGAGTTTTACAATAAAAAGTGTATATTACATTTCTCTTTGTTGTATGTATAAGTTTTAAACCTGTTTTATGTTTGGTCCCTGAACGTCACGTAAAAGAAATACTATGCCCTAAAAAAGAGACCAAACATGAAATTTGTTGCAGGTTCACTGCCAGGGCAATGTGCATAGCAAATGTTTACTGCAGTACACTGTGGTAAAAGAATAGTGTGGTATAGCCCAAGCATAGTGAAAGCAGTGCTGTGATGTTAAAGAAGTCTGCATAACGTTTGCTTGCCTGTGAGCTATACCTGGGGAAAGTCTCCAAGCCTCCACTGTGCTTCAGTCCAACCTAGCTCTAAATCAGGACCTGCAGTGCAAACAAGATGCTGCAGCGATGGCAGCTATCTGTATCTTTTTTCCACTGTCTGGGCTGGTTATTTGATTAGTTGCAGTTGTTTTTGCTTCAGATCTAACCTACAGCAAGACAGGAGCCTATAAACCAGACGGACTGTATGAGATCAGTGTTTCAGATTTTTAATGCATCACAGCAAAGAAAAGCTGAGAAAATCAAATCACTTTTTTTGTTTTCAAAATTAGAGTAAAAATATATTTTCTAAAACACAATTGAACAAAATATGCACATATTGTTAAATATATTTCTTGTATATGCTTTTAATGACTCCATGACGCCATCAATATGCCTTGTTGCCTTCTGCTTTAAACATACCGAGCCTCTTGCACTATTCTTGCCTCTACCAGTAGGTGTCGCTATTAGACAGTGGTGTGTGGAGAAGAGAACTGAAATCAGCAAAAAACAAATGCATTGGGAAATGTTCTCAATTTTATGTACAAATATATTTCTATGCCTTTATACCAATGTGTCAAACTGAATAAAATGCACACTAACCAGGATCACGTATGTTTTAACATTGATGGAATGTTAACAAGAGACCGTTAGTATCACATGCTGTAAACACGTGTATTATTCAAAACTAATGTGGACCTGCGGGTGTTCTGGTAATCAAATTGTTTGGATAATCAAATTAGAACCGTGACATTGATGGAATGACTTTTCAAATCTGGAAACTTACTAAAACATGACTTTATTAAACTGCTTTACTCTTAAGTACATAACATAAAGCACTACACTGTTCTTGAAACACCGTGATTGCGGGCTGACAGCGCGTTTTCTAAGACAGTAGGGCAGAAGAGCATTGCACACAAGACAGGTTAGGGGTTTGGATAATTGTATAATCAATCATGTTTTTACTGTGCTGGGGTTGCATGCAGGCCTTGTTTGCAGTCCATCCATTTTGAAAAGTCATTCGACTTTTGGAGAGCTGGGACGCATCTTACTGGAAACCCAGTTTGCATATAACCACCCTGCACAACTTTACAGCGATTAACGGTTTTTTTTTTTTTTAACTGAACCAGCGTGACCATAGCTTAAATATTTATATATGTATCTGGAAAATAAAACGTTTAACATTATTGCACGGTTCCAACAACCTGGACTTTCTCCAGAGAAACTCTGAAAAGTGGAATTTTAGCTGCCTGGACTTTGGTTTTACTCATTCCAGACAGACGTGCAAGACTGACCTTTCAATTCTTGTATAAAGTTGTAAACAGGAAATCAAAGAAAATGTATAATGCCAAATCAGGAGTTTATTAAGCAGAAATGTAGTTAGAGAGAGTTACGAGGGGAAAAAGGATTCAAACTATTGAAACTCAGAACGACTGCGAACCTGTAAAAGGAACGAAAGGTTTTTAAATAAATAAATAAATAATTAACACGGGATCAGCAGTAAAGCACTTCTCCTTTAAGCAAGATCCCTCCCCATGCAGGCGTAACGTAGTAAATCTATTTGGATTGGCTGGAACCTGTCACTGAATTCCAGCCCCCCGGAACAGGATCTCTCACTGCTGACGTTATGGTGTTGATGATGATAATGGCGGTGGCTGACCCGTCTCAGTTGGATCTGAATGAGAAAGGAACCAGGGAGAAGCTGTCTCTCTGGGACCGCCGGTCCGACGCCTTGGCTCCCCTGACAGAGAGGCAGACTGACTCCATTTTGGAGATCCAAGCCGCTGCAGAGAACTTTCCCATTCCCACAGAGGTGAGAGAAAACCCCTGGGATTGTTTGCTGTACGAGGCCGTGTCCCTGCACTGCACGGAGCTATATCAAACCACTACCGTATAATGCACTTTTTACAAATGTTCGGATATCGTAATTTATTTGCGTATCAGCACGTTATTGGACACGCAAGCATTGCAATAATGACATCGCAGTAATCGGCCTTGCCGATCACTACAGACGTAACATACAATACTCACATTTGATTTAAATAGAATAAAATACTGACATTTAATTGAAATACTTATTTAAATAAGACAACACTATTGCAGTTGGAGCAGTTTTGAAAGAACACACTTTAGTACGCATCGTTTTTTGTTCTACTTCGCTAAACATTAAAACCTTACAGAAAATACCACTTTATTTTGGTTAAAACAAAAGTACACACACACACAAAAGAAAACAACTGCCACGTATACATGTGCATAAAGACTTTCTCTTAAAGAGCAATGTTGTAAGTTACGCCGGCAATAGCTGAATGTGCAAATAATTATTTGTAACTTTGTTTTTCTCTGCGGTTGGATTTATGCTGTGACGTACACAGTCACCGTAAACCAGAAAACGAACACTAACGAAGGATGTAAAGTGTACATATAACAATGAAATAAAGTGTTTTTCTGTGTCGCATAGTAAATTGCTTATTGCACGAAAAAAATTACATCCACACAAGTGGTGGAATCCCAGATACACAACAGAGGGACCGAACAAGGTGTCTTAATCCAATAGATAGCTGACCTAAAATCGTGAGGTCTTCAGATGTCTCATATGCACATTTACACATTTTGAGTAGTGAAACAATTTACTCAATTTGATTTGGCAATTTTTCAGATTGTCACGTTTTTGTCCCCATAGTAGTTTTCTGCTCACAACAGGCAGGCTTTTGTTGTTTTAATTACTGGTTTGAGTTGTGTGGGTTTTTTTGTTTTGTTTTGTTTTTTTAAGCGAGTAGTATTCCTTTGAGGTTGTTCTACAGAAAACTAAAACAATTAGACAAAATGTTTTAACAAGAAACCTGTTATAAAATAATGCATTTTATTCTAGGATTTTGGTGAGTCCTATGGATCACCTGAATAAAGGCCATTCACCACTTTTCATGTGGAATCCACATAAACCCTGGGATAAATATGAGACTGTTTTCACATCTTTCACTTCTTCTGATCTTATAGTTTTACTATGTAGGTAATTGATACCTATAATGGTTAATCTTTTTTTTATTTCAGTGTCTTTAGTACTTTCTCAGCATTAGAAAATGTGACATTAGATGGAGAGTCCCGCTTCACTAAAGACCATCAGCCTGCATCAAGTAGATTTATTATCTGAAAGTAATCGGGAGCAATGGGGCTTTTAACTTTAGATGTCTGTCAGAAACAGGTATTATCTCCAATAATACGATTATCGATAATCATTTTTCAGAATAAATACTCAAGACACAAGAATATTGATACCTAAAATATCGATCATTGTTTTGTTTTCCAAACCTACACAGTTGCCTTAAATTTAACTCTTTGTGTGCCATGCTATTTTTGCTCTGTATTCTTTTATGACAATGCCTGCCTTTCTTTTCTGTCCCAGCTGCCCATTGAAGATCTGTGTAGCCTGACATCCCGCTCCATCTCTGTTCCTTTGACTGTTACAGTACCGGCCTCTACTGAGGATGTCCTTCTGCAGGGCTTCAAGTCCCTGGGGATGGAGGATGAGCGCATAGAAACTGCACAGCAGGTACAGTACTCTGTCACTCCCCTTCAATATAGCCCCCTTGCTCTCAATAACAAAGACTCTAACTCTCTGAGATATGTGGTATGTTTACTTTAAAATTACTTTTTGCTTTTTGTTTTATGTACACACCAATGCTGACGGAGTGTTTTCTATTATTTGTAGTTCTTCTCTTGGTTTTCTAAACTGCAGTCACAGATGGATCAGGATGAAGGAGCTAAGTGCAGGTTTGTAGGAAAGCACTTAAATGATGGTCTCTTGTTTGTTGGCCCTATCAATTGTATAACTTCAGTGCTTCTTTCCTGGGCATGAATTTGTTGAATATCCCAAGTGTTATGGGGCATAGATATGGTGGCGGTGTCTGTGTGTACATATGTCACACTTCCATTTTCACACTTAGCTATTGTTTTATCCAAATCGAAAGTATGAATTTAGCAGCAAGGTACATTTCCTGTTGTGCACACCAAGTCCATAATTGTTGGAATCAAAAATCATTTAGAACTCTTCACCAGCTGAAGCCTTGTCCCTCCCCCTCCCTCCAGACAAACCAGGGATTTCCTCGGTGGTTTTCAGGAGCAGTGTGACGCCATACTGAATGACGTGAACACCGCCCTCCAGCACCTGGAGTCCTTGCAGAAGCAGTATCTCTTTGTATCTATGAAGACAGGGGCGCTGCACGAGGCCTGTGAGCAGCTCTTAAAAGAACAGGTATTGCTATCTTCATTGTGAATTAGTCATTTTCAGGGAGAACTCATCAGGGCTACATAAGTAACCCTCTACAAGTTCCCTCTAATAAAAAAAAAAAGCATAATAAACCATTGGTAAGTATTGTAAAGCCCAGAGGAGTTTGGTAAAGCATGTTAAACATGGCAAACCATGGTAAAATATGTACTGTATATGTTTACTGCAGTAAAGCAATGGGAAAGGCATGGATTACTGTACAGATTTATAGTGGTAAACATTTACAAGTGTAGCCCCAGCAGTTACAGTGAGTTTGATTAGAATCCAAACCCCCAGACAGAATGGTTTAGTATTTCTACAGCCTGGGTCCCCAGAATCCTAGTTTACAGTAGAACATAGTGTTCTAGCCTGGCTACTAAACTGCAATTGACAAATTACAGATCAATGTTTTTAATTGGGAGCCTAACAAGCTAGTTCACTAAACTGCAGACAAACTGCAATACAGTGTCTTCAAAGGGTTGAACTCCTTCACCCCCTTTTGTTTCGGATACAGCTTTGCATTACAGAAGACTCATTATCATAGTTTGATTAAGGGGTGATTGTTAAACCAGGTTTGACAGGAATTATTTTTTTTCTTACATTTTATTCAGTTTGCTGGTGCTGTCGGTATATGGCCACAAAGTCGTTATTTGTATCAATCTTTTATCGTCAACATGTATTTCGTGATTTATATAAAACTGAGTTTATCAGGTTAGAGGACAATGCAATATGAAATGTCTGTAGGAGGCTAGGAGTGTATGAGAATTTTTTTCGAGATTGGTGCAAAATTAAAGTAGTTAAAGTAGTTCACCTTGCAGACGTGTCATACATATGGGGCCCCCATTGGAAACAGTGGAAAGATGTTTTTCATTTGAGATGAATTATACCACTTATTCTTGATATGTATTTTTTGTATACAACTGTAAGTTGCCCTGGGTAAGGGTGTCTGCTAAGAAATTAATAAATAATAATAATAATAATAATAATAATAATAATAATAATAATAATAATAAGCCACCTGGGTAAAATGGGTGAATGCAATAATACAGAGAACAAAGTGGTATATATTTCATGTTTTTCTTTTTTCTTCTGAACAGTCTGAGCTGGTTGACCTGGCAGAGAGCATACAGCAGAAGCTTTCTTATTTCAATGAATTAGAAAATATAAACACGGTAAGTTCCAAACAGGGTGGCTTTTCTTGGCTGCTTTTCTGTTAAGGTTTAGAATTCACTGTTTTGTGAGATTAATTCAGCCTTAATTCACCTTTTCTTTTCCTTTTTCAGAAATTGAATTCATCCACGTTATCTGTGAACAGTGAAGGATTTGTCCCAATGCTAGCTAAATTGGATGATTGTATAGAATATGTGTCCTCACATGTAAGTAATTTTAAGTTTTACATCCGTTGCAAATGAAGTATTCGGTCAGTTTAACTTTAATTAACTGTAAACAGGAAGAAGCATTGAGCGCTTGTTCTCGGAGAGAGCTATTGAAAACAATGGCATATGCTGTGTTTGTTTTTTGGATTTGGCTTTTTATGTTAACATTTCGAAGAAGATAAATGGAGAGATGCTGTTTGAATCTTTATACAGAAACAATACTTTTTATTCTTAGTTTTATATTGTCCACTCTTTGTATCTTAAATAGCATTTATCTTTCTCTTTCAGCCCAATTTTAAAGACTGCCCTGTTTATTTAGCAAAGTTTAAACAATGCCTTTCAAAAGCTATGCATCTCATGAAAACATATACTGTGAACACACTACAAAACCTTACCAACCAGCTAACGAAAAGGGTAGGTGGAACAGTCAGTTTTCTCAATTTGCACTTGGATTTCATAGCGTTACCTGTTTTGGAAATGCAAACTTTCAACAAATGCTTTTTTCTCTTCACTTTTTACTTGCTAGGATCCATCAGGTTTGCCAAATGCTGAAAATGCCTTCACATTGTTTTATGTAAGATTCAGAGCCTCGGCACCAAAAGTCAGAGTAAGTATGTCTATTTTTTTTTTTAACTCTGTTTTATATAAATGACAAAAGTTACTTCTTCAGTTTAAAGTGATACCCGCAGCCATAACATCTTAGAATGAGTGGTTGGGCCTGACCAGAAGTTAGTGCTACTTTTCCGTGGTGGAGTTGACTCCGTAGGAGAGGCACCGTGTTGGATTTTGTGTGAGGCGTTGACATTAAAAATCCCACAGATTTCACTAAAAGAAAGGTGAAAGCAAACTCTGGCCTGCTGCATTTTAAAATATTGTGAAATTATTTTGCTGTTTGCATTTTGAGGACAACTATTTTTTTTCCAGAGGATATTTATAATGTTACAACTAACTATTGTGTTGTTTTGCAGACGCTGATTGAACAGATAGAACAGAGATCTGAGAAGATACCAGAGTAAGCAGAATGTCTGTTTTTTTCTATGAAACAAGAGCTAAGCTCCTAGCATTTTGTTAAACAAAGTGTAATGTTTGTCTTGTTCACGCTCATTCTAGTTCTTCAAAGCTCACAGTGATATTTTGCTCTGATTTGTGGTTAGATATTGATGTTCAAGTGAATAGAGCCGTTTTTGATTCAGATGTAATAAATGGCACCTGTTTAGTCATATGATGAGTACACTGTGCTTTGTGCTGGTCATCTGGTGTGAGTGAATGGTAGGCTTTACAGATTGGCTTTCTTTTCCTGTCAGGTATCAGCAGCTATTGAATGAAATCCACCAGTGCTACCTGGACCAGAGGGAGCAGTTGCTGAGCCCCAGCATAACCTCGACAATAACAGACCTGACCAGCCAGTACAACAGAGATCACTGCGCTCTAGTATGATCACTTGCCTACATTGAAATATACTGCCATCCATTACTGTGCTAGTGCAGATTGCCCCATTGAAACACACAAATAATCAACTCTTTTATTGTAAAGGGATTTTTAGGCTGGGGAGATGGTTCATTTTTAAAGTCACTATGAAGACTGCGGCCTGAATGAAGTCAAAGTTTATGGCAGTGCCGTAGTTTTACTTTACTTTATAATAGCTATGGCACCGCCATATTTTTGGATTTAATTCAGGCCTGTAAAAATATGCCTTGATCTTGCACATGAAACCTTTTAAAAGGTCAGATCAATTGGGCCCCTCCATGTACATGTAACAATCTGTGTATTAGGCTAGACATGTCACTACAAAAATCTTGAGCTTGCCATTAGTCTGTAATCAGCGACTTATCGTAACAAATCTTTTTAATGGAGTGGCCGAACAGGTGAAGTACCATTATAGAGCTAATTGTTTCATTGTTCAGGTCCGCAGTGGCTGTGCCTTTATGGTCCACGTCTGTCAGGATGAGCACCAGCTGTACAACGAGTTTTTCACCAAGCCAACAGCCAAGTTAGAGTAAGTAGTTGCTAAAGTGATACTGATATATCATAAATACTGTCAGATTTGTGGAGCAGTGTATCTGTTCAGTGTAAAACAGTATTTCATATGTTCAGTAGACATTTTTTAGACATTGTTTCCCTTTCTTGATTTAGGTGTTGGTGTAACTTTACATATCTGTTTCCCTGGTTCTCTTTCACACGTTTGTTTTGTCTTGCAGTGAATTGCTGGAGAAGTTGTGTCTGTCATTGTATGATGTGCTTAGACCACTAATCATCCATGCCATCCACCTTGAGACTCTCTCTGAACTCTGTGGGATCCTGAAAAATGAAATGCTAGAAGACCATGTCCAGAATAATCGTAAGTCTATAAGTTTCTTTCTTTCTTTCTTTCTTTCTTTCTTTCTTTCTTTCTTTCTTTCTTTCTCTCTAGATAGAGCAGCAAGCAAAGGTTTTAATCTGGTGCAGAACACAAAACAATGGTAAACAGTCTCCCTCTGTGAGCAAAAGGGACAGGAGTCTTTCACCTCAGGGTTTCTGATGCTCACAAAGGAGTTAACGGCAGTGATGGTGTGTAAGATCCTCCACTGCAGATCCCTCTTATCTTTTTGGCAGTGGTGGCTTATACAGGGTTCTATCTGTTCCGCCGCCCCCAGCCTCTCTCTCCGGTGTGTGTCTGGTAGTGCCCTGAGCTGCTGCTGGTAACGGCCCTTTACACACACCCTATACTGTTTCCCCTCTTCTGTGCACAGAGGGAGGTCTCTCAGACCCTCTGCAGTCAGTAAGTGACCCTGCTCATCAGAAGCCTGACTGACCACTGGGGACACTAACAGTGATGAAAAGGGTGAATCAGTGGGGATAAAACCCTCGGAGGAAACTTTAACCGTGTTGGCTAGTTAACCTTTCAAAAGAAAAGTTTGGAGGCACTGTGTGTATCTCAGACCTGCTTTCAATTACAATTGTAATTGTGAAATTTGTAGTTGAACCTTGGCACACCTGCGTTAATGTATTTGTAATTCAAATGACCACATCATTGATCAATTACAGTCTCATTACACACCTTTTCCAAGCTTAATCATGTTTTACATTGAGCGAACATACTTCTCATATTTTCAACCACTTTTAGTGACCCCATTTGTTTGAAAAAACGTTATATAGTGTGTTTCTGTATTTGTACCTGTTATTACTGCTTGGTAGAATAAACAGAGTAAGCATGTTCACTTGTGCAGCTATTTATGTCACTTTTTAGTGTAATTGTAATTAATTGCAATTACTGCAGCATAATTGTAAATGTAATTGAACAAAATAACATTGTAATTGCAATTTCAGCAAACAATGCTGCTGTAATTGTCATTCTTATTGACCCCAGGTGTGTGTGTGTGTGTGTGTGTGTGTGTATATATATTCATATTTAGCTTGGTTTGTAAAGCTTTTAATATTAGTCATATCCTGGTTTCTGTTTTGTTTCGAGGGATGCTGTAGGATGAATAATTGTGTAATATTTGTGTGTCCAGATGGCAAAGACATGTCTGTGATAATCCTCCTTGTTCAGGGGACCCCTGCAGCACTGCAGGTGGCCCTCACTCGAGCATGCAGGAGGTTGCATCAAGTGGTTGCATTTTTCTTTTCAGTGGAGCAGCTGGGCGCATTTGCTGCTTTGGTTCAGCAGATGCTGGAGGACGTACAAGAGCGGCTTGTCTATAGAACACACATGTACATCCAGAGCGACATCATCGGATACAACCCAGCACCAGGGGACCTGGCCTATCCAGACAAGCTGGAAATGATGGAGGTATAACACCCACTTTGCATATATCAGCCCTCTCATTTGAACATATTACTGCATAAAGCACACTCTTTAGCTACATAGGTCTCCAAAGGTTTTTAATATTTTCCTCAGCAATGTCTCTGGGTCAAAGCTGTTACTGGCTGAAAGCTCTATGGTGTTATCTATTTACTGCAGTCTTCTAAACTGTTCATTGGATTATTTTATTTTTTTCCAGAAAATAGCACAGAGTTTAAAGGAAGAGCAGAAGAAATTGCCGGCATTAGATTCCTCGTTTTCAGACATTCAGTTAGAAGATCCAGATTCGAAGAGTGTCAAATCAGGTACATATCATATATTCACCTTTCAAACATTCTGTGATGTCACCCTTTGATCTTTTGATTCATTCTACAAAATCTTCTAACTTAAAGTGTCTGTGTGGCTTTGAAGAGAAGGGGAGTGCGGGGCAGATATATTGTTGATTAACAAATCCACAGTTTGTGCTACAAATTCACAGAAATCTGTTGATTCGTCAACGAAGCCACCACAGTCAGAACAATTCAACAGAAAAGCAAACACCATTTAATTACGCAACAGTCATTTCAACAAATACTTAATTATAGTATTACACGTTTCAAACGTAACACTTAGAAAAGGGCTTACGATTCCAGTTTAGAATTTCATATTAAATAAAAGTAATACAATTATACATTAGCATAATGTAAAAAAAACGTTTTCATAATTACAAGTTCACTTCCGGATAAACATCCCCCTTTCTAATTTTGATTTCACATTTCTTCTGGACAGGACCAGGAACAACCGCAATTTCATTATCACATAGTAAACCTCTATCAATTACAACTTAGAGCCATTTTGCCTGAGTACTTCTCAAAAACCAATCCCTGGCAATGATATTTAGTTTATGTTTTAGGTTTGGCAAAACTGTCAATAACTTAATTTTTCCATTCCTGGTTCACATTTCTTTTGTTTTTTGCATTTAAATTTTTCTAAAGCCACTTTCATGTTCTACATCTAAAACATAGTCCTTGCTACTATCTTCACTTACAACAGACGCTTTTGCCTGTGTAAGTGGAATTTCAAATTCAAAATACGAAGAACTCATGACAGCATTACCACAGTATGAGAGACAAACATTTTAACTGTTTGAAGGAAGCGTAACAAAAGCGCGAAAACTAAATCCAATTAACAATGAGTTGAATGTCATTATCACACAAGTATCAGTTGGAAAGAAATGTTTTAAGTGGCTTAAACAACTGTGTTGAATCAGTAAGAAAATAATCCACAGTTTCTCTTGGTAACGGCACTCGACACAGTAAATTATTTTATCCCTTACTTAACCCTCAACCAAATGACTAGTCTTTTATTCTTGGACTGTTAGGACCTTCAGTGTGTCGTCCTCCCTGCAGACAAACCCATGGCCAGAAAGCCCACTTGTGGCTCGCTGCTCTGAACTCTCATGGATTGAATATCCGCTTGTACAGTATTCTGTATCTATCATTTGTGTTTATGATTTGATTTTGTTTTTCTTATTCCAGTAAGGAACAGGACTCCAATTGTCTTATTCCAAGTGAGCTTGCATCTTCATAGGAAGGAATTCTGACATTAACCGCATGCATAAATGTAGGTTATTTTTCTTTGTAGGTGCCTCAGAAGCACCAACAACGCGATCGCAAGCTACAATTTCGCCAGCAGATCTGCACGGCATGTGGTATCCCACAGTGAGGAGGACTCTGGTCTGCCTGTCCAAATTGTACCGATGTATAGATGTGAGTTAATACAAGAACTTGTGCCAAGTGCATATAAAATAATTGCTGCATTGGAAAAAAAAAAGGAAAATTGGGGGGGTGCAATCATGGTAAAAAGAGTTTCACATTGCGTATGAGTGTTTGAATTATGTGATATCTAATCGCTTGACTTAGCTTTATTCATGTGTGCCCCCCCCCCTCTCCCCCAAGTAGGACAGAATGTTGCACTAACATGCCATTCTTCTCATTTACCTGTAGAGGACAGTGTTTCAAGGTTTATCACAAGAGGCATTGTCTGCGTGTATCCAGTCCTCATTGAAAGCTGCAGACGCCATCATGAAAAACAAGGTCAGTATTGTTTACTGTAGGTACAGATGCCATAATGTGTGTACAGTATAGTGCCTATTGATACCTTATTAATGTCAAGAAAAATAGGTCAATGTACCCAGAATGTCTACAATGTCTAATTGCATGGTAAGTAGTATTTGGTAACAGAAGGAATGAAAATAGATTGAGTTCTACCTGTTGAGTTCTGGCATTTCTTGAAAAGAAAGGTCTGTGTATATTAAATGTTTTTACAGACCCTGTTATAATGTGGTCTGTGAAGACCCCAGGTTAATCCCCTGAACCTGTGTACAAGTGACATAGGCAGGTCTGTTGCTTGCTTGTGACTCAGTCCAAATACTCAATGAAAGTGGACCTCTTTGGACACCAGATACTGTAGATTTTGCGCTGGAAAAAGCGGGCCTAAGACAGAGCATGCTTTTAAATCCAATTTTTGACCAAGAGACGTGTATCTTTTATTATATGGTGCCAACATTGAAATGGGTAAAACATATTTAAAGCTATGCCCCCAAAACCGTTCCTTTTGTGTTTGTGCTCCATCCTCAGACCCAGATCGACGGCCAGCTGTTCCTCATCAAACACTTGCTGATCCTGCGAGAACAGATCGCTCCCTTCCACGCCGACTTTGCCATTAAGGAGATTTCCCTGGACCTTAAGAAAACTAGAGGTACTGGCTGGCAGATGTGGGTGGGCTGGTCCTGCCCAGACACTGCTGATTTAGTGCTGGTTACAGGTTTCTATCATGTTCACCTGCAGTCATATTTTCTTTCCAATAACTAAGCTAACCTGCACTAACATAGCCTTCCTGTTGTTTCTTACTCCATTATCTGTTGAGTTGACTCCCTATGAGAACCATTCTGCTGCTATTGTCTATTTGGTGGAACACATTTTTCTCTGGAAGGGAAGTGATCATACAGTGTACAGGTCCCCACATGTGGTGTTACATTTTCTACTGCCATAAACAATGTTATACCAGCAAAGTACATGTTAACATTTTTTAAAGTATTTACTTTGTATCTTATGCAATTAGAAGACTTTTTTAGAAACCACTGCACCACATCATTTATTGCAGTGGCAGTCCCTATAAGTCTGTAAATAATGTCCAAGTTTATAATTGGGTATATACTGTGTGCTGTGTTCTGTGAAAATAGTTACTCTTTTGGCTTTGTATATAAGTCTGTGTGCCCACATGGCTGAAGCAATTGGGTTCAAGATGTTTTAAAAATGTAATTTACAGATTTGATTTACAACAGCATGGTTGGTAAATTTCTAATCGCATTCACTTTTTTCATGCTCTAAATTGCCCTGAATGCACTTTTTTGTGTGTGAGCCTATTTTTGTGGTTATACAGTAATCCTGAAGTATGTATCATATGATTTGTTTATCTGATAGATATTATCAGGCTTTAGTTTTACTACATCCAATTACTGGGTCATCTAGTCTGAGAGTCGTACTTATTAATCCAGTGTTAATTCCTAATATCTATTCACTTGATCTAAATGGCAGCGTTTCTACTTACTAATATTTCTATAAGAAATCATTAGGGTATTTTGTGTACCAAAGTTG
Organism: Acipenser oxyrinchus oxyrinchus; assembly: GCA_030684275.1. Lineage (NCBI taxonomy): Eukaryota > Metazoa > Chordata > Actinopteri > Acipenseriformes > Acipenseridae > Acipenser > Acipenser oxyrinchus. The sequence continues at coordinate 10,500,390 of CM060255.1, forward strand.
TGAAACTAATCTCTTCCAACAGTGCATGCAATCTGTTTGTAGTATTTTTGTGTTTAAAATAAAAAGACTGTGGAGGGCCCTGTTTTAATGGTTGAACTGTGGCTGTAATTCTGTGTGATAGTTCCTGTTTGTTAATGTTGCAGCTGTAGAGGTATGTTAAAATGGCCAATACATACTCGAGCATGCTTTTTCTTTTCCGCCCACTGGTGTAAAGATCTCTTCAGTCTGTCTGTCCACTAATACGTTTCCCTCCTTGCATTTGAACAATGATAAGATCCCTTTCCTTTAGCCTGGTTTGAGGAGAAAGGGGGATATATCCTTATGGTTCTGTGATCTGGCTGACACAAAGGTTTGCCCTCGTTCTCTCTTCTGAAGGTGTAAAACTCTGTGCCAGTTAGATCACTGGCGTGGGTGGTAAGTACTTTTCCAAACACTTTCTATATCAAACCTTTTGTAACCTCATAAGTGTTAAGCTGGCTCAGTGCATCTGCCAATATTAGTGAATTAAAAAACAAATGCAGAACAAACAGAATTAAATTTTTAAAAATGGTCCTGTTGCCCTTCACTTATCTCTGCATTACTGCACCGGGCCATCAGACTTCAAAAGGTATAAACTGAACCTGTGATGAACTGAGGATGGCCTTGTGGATCTTTATCAAATCATAACTTGCACATCACATTATTGAACTTTTCCTATGTGCAAGGCAGATATTTCCAATGCAGAAACCTGAAAAAGAAATATGATTAAATATATATATATATATATATATATATATATATATATATATATATATATATATATATATATATATATATATTTAAAAAAAGAAAGGATACACAAATTGACTTCTAATTTACATTGAAAGATATGAAACCTTAAGTTCTGACCTTTAACACTTCCACTTAACATTTTTCAGACTGAATGAAATAAAAACTTTGCTGATTTTAAAATGGACCACCCAACTGCTATTGATGAAGACCTGAAGACCTGGAATGGAAGCTCTGAAATGGGATCTGCACTTTCCTCTCAGCCCACTAGAGGGGGCTCCCTCCATGTTGTAAGGCCTTTCAACTAAGTAAATCTGCCTGCTTTTGTATTCTGTTTCTTTTCAGATGCAGCTTTTAAAATACTGAATCCCAAGACTGTGCCTCGATTTTTCAGATTGAACAGCCATAATGCCATTCTTGAATTTTTGTTGGAGGTAAATCAGAGGTTTCTTTCATTATTACTCAGCGTTGGAAATAATTCTGCATATGAAGTACAATAGTACAGTATTCAAGTGTTTATACAACAGAAGTGAATATATATATATATTTTCCAGCATGTAGTTGTACTGTAAACTTATTAGTTCAGTCATGCACATATATCAGTTTTTATTTATTTATTAATATATAAAAACAAATCAATACATTTAAAGTTTTACAGAACACCCCACAAAGTTGACAAGAAACACATTATTCTACCTTTGCTGCGTCCCATCTTGTCCGTATCACAGCATTATATATTTAAACGTGTCGACCTGTTATGACATTTTTTGTCACACATTGTGGGTCATAAATCAACTGACAACACATTTCTCAACATGTGGGAGCGTTTGCCAGGGGAAAAATAAATGCCTTCTAAGGGTGGCAGTGTATCCAGATCACACTCCCTCCTGCAACAATGCTGGTTTTCTGTTCCCACAGTGAGCTACTCGTTTCAATCAGAGTGGCAGCATTGTTGCAGGAGGGAGCATGAACTGGATACAATGTGATGGCGATTTTTTGTTTTGTTTTGTTCCCGAGTTAAAAAAAAAAAAAAAAAAAAAAAAATTAGATCCCTAGTTTATTTACCTATGATGTGTAAATATAAAAATGTTAAAATAAGACAGTGATATGGACAACATGGAATACACCAAAGGTTAAGTAATGTGTTTCTGTTAAACACTGCAAGGGGTTCTGTAACACTTTAATAAAGAGGTAGGAGCAAATAACTAAGATGGGGGGAAAAAATTGGTCAGATCCCTGATCAAGAAACTGTACCTTGTTGTGGCTCAGTCCCCCCAAGCTGTGAACCCAAGCAGTCCAATCCAGTTGCCCAATTACTAAAGTTGGTGTTGTGGGCATGAAAGCATGCACCCGGTTTCTATTGCTTGTAGACAACAGCTGCTTGTTTCTGCTGCAGGGAACGCCAGAGATAAAGGAACATTACATTGACTCGAAGAAGGAAGTGGATCGCCACCTCAAGTCCAGCTGCGAGCACTTCATCCAGCAGCAGACCAAGCTCTTTGTGGGGAAACTGGAGGATTTACTGACCAAGGTGAGAAGGGTGCTAGAGCAGAAAAAGATTGCAGGTTCTCAGGCCAAAGGCTAAAGGCAAATTTTGTGTTTTTTTAGAGTGTTTCATTGAGCATTTGTTGAAGCTCATCTTCGGAAAGCTGAGGAATAAGTGCTTCCAACGTCTTTCTGATATGTTTTGTGAAAGTTTAGTGGCATGGCGTGAGTTTGCCCGAGGTCCGAGCCATTGCTATGAATAAGTACTGTGCAGAACGTTTACGTGACCGAATATACCAGGCTACGTGGTTAGACAGATTGCAAGAAAATGTATTTGTGTGCTGAAACAAATGGGTTTATTTATTTTTTCTGAAGTGAAGCTCTTGTAAGAATTGTGCTGTCTAAGGAAGGACTGAATTGAAGGGCCTTATTTACAAAGCTTGGTTTAAAGAATGTTTTTGTCAAAGTTGCCTACATTTCTAAGAATGTACTCAAGCCCAGCATTTCTTAACTTTTTTTTTTAAATTCTTACTTTCATCTCTGCAGTAGAAACATTTGTTTAATAAGCTGCTTTAAGGTTGTTCCTCTCTTCCCTAGATATGTGTTTTTAATAAATAAATAAATTACCTACATGCTGAACAACAGGATCTTGTATTAAGAGACATTAACAAGGAAATCTGTTTCTACATACCGCATGGCCTGTAGCAGTGTGAGCCTCAGCTGTGTGATGAATGGGATACCGGGGCACACTAAAGATCTCCTGTTTTTTCTTTGTGTTTGCAATCAAGGTGGCAGCTTTGAAGACCATGGCAAGTCAAGGAGGGCCAAAGTATAACCTCTCTCAGCAGCCATGGGCCCAGCCAGGTAAGAAAAAAAACATGCAGGATATATATATGAACAAGTACTGCTTGAAATGTATTCTGTGACTAAAAGAACAATGTTTCTAATGAGATCTGACATAAATAACACATTCTACTGTACAAAAGCATGTTCCTGCCATTTCTTTAAAAGGTAATATGAGATACTTACTGTAATATGGTATGAATTACACTTTAGTTTTAAACAATGTTGATTTAAATATAGAAAGAATATGTGAACATGAAAAATGAAGGCATAGGGAATGTTATTGCAATAGCAATATCAATCAGGATTAAACATGCTTAAACGTAGATATTTTTGTAAGCCTTCCTAAAGACTTTGAATATGTATTGAAAAAATAACCATACACTGAACGCATCCAATTGATTAAACACTAGAGCTGACATCTGTATTTGACATACATGAACAAAATTTGAAAGTTTAACATGTTTGCTTTTTACGCTCTGAACTATTAACATCCCTACCACCTGTTAAGTAGAAGAGAGTACCTCTTCCTATCCTGTAACCACTCCAGGCCAGTAAATGGTTGTAATTGACTTGCTCATTCACAATAATTAGTAAGTCTGAGTTTTGGGCATGTTAGTTAAGCAGCCAGTTTGCTTCCCTGGCATTGGATACAGGGAAACACTTCAGATCTTGTTCAACAATTGTTACAATATATGATGTATTATCAGTCTATAGTGCACAGAACAGCATTTTGGATTCAATTTGCTTCATTTTAATTGCATTTTTTCAGAAGGTGGTCAGCTAGGGCCTGAAATACAGGAGTGCTTCTCCAGTGTTCTTTGTATAACAGCCCTCCTATTGCCTATGAAACAATGTATTTGATAGCAATGGATACAACAGATTCTCATATGTAATGAGTAAATACAGTAGTTAGTTTACTTTATCATTCATGGTTTAACATATATTCTGTTTTACTGACTTTAAGTTGCACAGTTTTTTCTTGATGCAGTTTCTGAAAGCAGGAGAAGGTTACAGAAACGAATGATCAAATATTTATTTACAGTTCAGGGAAAACCTTGTGTTCTGCCGAGATTCTACTTGTCATTCATATGGGTGCCCTGTAACTCTATAGGAGGGCTGTGTCTCTTCTGCTGTTGATGCATTAGGAACATCTACTGAGTTATGTATGCATGTGGTAGGAGGAGATTGATTTTCGGTCAAGTGCTTTTTTATTCCGGCACATAACAAATGACATTGTTTATACTGAGATCGGTGCTGTTGCTTCTCTCCCTTGCAGCAAAGATCAATGACATCGTGGCCATGACATATAAAACATTAAAAACGAAGCTTCCAGCAACCTTGCAGAGCATGTCTTTGTACCTGGCCAACAAAGACACAGAGTTCATCCTGTTCAAACCAGTCAGGGTGCGTACAACAGAGCCCAGTGTGTCTTTTTGTTGGGGGGGTGGGGGGTGGATTCGAAATATCTGTAACCAGGTTAATGATCCTGGTCCAGTAAGCTCAATGGTATTCACGGTCAATCCATATTATTATTCTTTTTTTTAGTTTATTTTAGTCAGTCATGTTCTTGTTTAAGTGTAATCCTTTTATAGCACATAACTGAGAATATCTGAACTATTATTATTAAGTCTTATTACATAACCTTTTTGCTGTATCTAATGTGTATGAATTACATGTCTAAATCGTTTATTCGTGAGACTCTTGTTGCTGCAGAACAACATCCAGCAGGTGTTCCAGAAGCTCCATGCCATGTTACAAGAAGAGTACAGTGAGGAAGATCTCCAGATCATAGCCTGTCCTTCCGTGGAGCAGGTAGAGATCATTCTGCACAGACAGTACATTTAATAGCAACTGTTCCTAACAAACTCTGAACACGTTTTTGATTTAATCCACAGATGTATTGTAGCCCAACACAGGAAAATGATTGTTCTTGTTGTAGAGGAAACTGGTGATCTAAATAGAATCATTGAGGAATTGACCAGCTCTGGTTGTGTATTGTATATTATAATTCTATTTTCTCTTTCAGATCAACTTGCTGTTGTCCGTGAATAAATAACCGGTGTGAAGTAATGCAAGTCTGTGTCCATGGAAGAAGCAGTAGCTTGCTGTGAGGGGTTACTTGCTAAGAAGCCGGGTTACAGATCATTGCCTTCCAGATCACCTGTTGTTTTTGCAGATTGTTCCAGATGACTTGACCTGGAAACCTAGGAAAGCTTGCCTAGGTTCCGTCTCCAGAAAAAAATCAATCTGTTCAGAACTGCTGCAGGCCTCATCCAAGTCTCACAGGGATTACCTCGGGATTACCGTGTGTTTCTTAGGAGTTTCTAACACTACCAAAGATAATGCTGTGCTGACAAAGTGGAACGTTACCCTTGCCATCATTTCAAAGGCATAGCCTTGTTTCTTGATTTTCCTAAAGCGTTGTTCATGACAGGTGATAGATCAGGGTTAAATGAACTGGCTAAGCTTATGTTATTAATATAGTAATGACATCCAGGCAGTAGCGGACCCTTATTGTCGCAGCCCTCCATGTCTGTTGCTAGTCAATGGATATTGCCCCAAGATTATTTTATCTAAAGATTCTATACTTGTAGAGCTAATGTGCGCTTCATGCTGTTATAATAAATGAGAACCACATTAAGGGATAATGCCAGGAAATCTAATGATTTGTTCTAAGAACTAGAATCTCAAATTCTGACTGAGCTGTTGAAAGGTGGCAAAGCTGGACCCCACAGTACATGGCATGCCGCCTTGGTTCTGGTATTGCATAGGGTCACATACCTGTTAGTGTTGTCTGTGATCTGAACAGCCCCTTGTTAACTTGTCTTATTGTGTGCTGTGCTTTTCTTCCCTGTTGTCATAGAACATGCCCTAACCAGCCCTCCGTCTCTAGGATTTACAGTGCAGTACTGTATGTTATACATTTTATTGTTGTCTATCTTATTTTAAGAGGTTTCTAGATTTGCAAAGTAATTTAAAGAATTTCACAGTTGTAATTCAATTATCCAAACAATTCGATTAACACCCCCTGGTCCCAGTTAGTTCTGAAAATAGAGGTTTTACTGTAGGTGAGATAAAATAAAGTTGGGGTCCCACCTTCTTTACATACATTAAAGACCACTGGCTGTCTTGACCATAACCTTCCAAGAATCTTCACTTTCCTTCCCACCGCACTGATTGTTTGAAAGGAGTTGCTAAAGGCTGTTTTATGTATAGAGATTCAATGGATATTGCAAGACATGACCTTGAATCTAAAAATGAAAACTGCTGTATCCTATACAAAGGTTTGCTTTAGATTGTGATCATTCTGTGTGCGGCTGTCGTGTCCCATACTTACATGTTGAGGCGAGTAATCTTTTGATGATTGCCCTAAATATTCGATATCCATTCAAAAAAGGGTCTTGGCACCTTTTATTTAGCGGAGCATCATCTTGCTCAATATGTTTTAAAAGCAGCTCTTCAAAGCTGATTTAATCCACTGTAGTTTTGAAGGATGCTAATTTATATTTCAAAGTGTGAAAATTATTGTTTGTGAAACAACTAGTTAAATACAATTATGTCGAGTAGTTTAACAGCTCTCGATGTGTATTGCTTATTAAAATTCTCCCGATACATGCTGTTGAGAATGTGTTAAACTGTATTACCTTGACTTTCAATAGCTTATCTCCCAAGAATCTGTTCCTTCCATTCATTTACTTAAATAGCAACACTTCAAGTCTCAAAGCCTTCCCAAATAATCCATTTGCTACCAAAACCTGGTTTCATCTTTTATTCCTTTTTCAGATTTAGTTTTATGTAGAATTGGTGACTTGTATTTTGTTTCTGCCTATGGTGGGTGAGACAACCTCAAATGGTTATAAGTGTACAGGGGTCCTGGTGTAAAAAACAGAATACATGGAGTTTTTCCTTCCCTCCATTATGAAATGTAAGCTACCTATGAACCCTGTTTTGAAAAGATATTGCACTATGCAGCTTTAATTTTGTGTGTGAAGTAAATGGCATTATATTTTGTGTGCTGATATTAAAGGCAAGGTCACTACCTCTGGCAAAGTGAATCCTTTCAGTAAAATTAACTCCTCTTTTTTTAGTTGTTGTACATGCTTTACTTCATTTTGTGTTTCTTTTTGTTATTAAAGCTAACTTTAGGGTTTGGGTTCTTAGCTACCAACAGGCGGTATGGTTTCTTTTGGGATGGCTTGTGGAATCCATTTGTTTTGGCTATTTTATTTAGTTTTGTTTATGGTGTTAAATAAATCTGTAAATATAACTGACTACACATTTCCAAGTCTACTCATGGCAAACATATTTAATGTTATTTTAAAGCCACCAAAAGATGACTGCTTGTTATGTACAAAGTTAATAACCTACTACTGAAAAAGCTGTTGACTCTAGCAAGTGCCAGCCAGTTCTATAGAAGCACAAGCCCACATGCAGTTTATATAAAAATACAATCTTTGCATTCTTGTAAAATAGCTGTATTTTATTAAAGGTGTTTTAAAACTATAATATTTCTAAGAGGACAAATGTCTGCACAAAACAATGATTCTGTAGATTGACTGCATCACATTATAATATTTGAAGGGTTGGCTTCTCTGTTTAAAATAATTCTGTTGATTGTCTGAACCTTGATAAAGGTTTGATAGGGATGTTTTCCCTTGTTTAATTATTGCATATAATGTAATGGATGAAATAAAGGTGTATATCAACTTTTAGATATGCATGATTTGTTTATCATTTATTTAAACAACTGATGTAAAAATAAAAATGTACATAACACCTAATGCTATAAAGTTTAAGAGTTTAATATAAACCAGTTTTTTTGCAATATGTACTTGGCTTGCAGTATGTGTTGTGTACTATTTCTAGATTGTTGATTATAAGCATGACACTTTAAATTCCTACTACACTCCAATGGAGGTACCCGACACATTAATGATGTGCAAGCTACATGATTCTGTTTGGATGTTTGAGTCTGTGCAAACTTGTGAGGCTCATAACTTCTGAACACCTTATTGGCTTGTATACAGCTCATCAATGGTGGGGGAATGGAACGGGCAAAGGTACAGATTTTTCTAAGATTCCCCCAAATCCTGAAAACATAATCACTTACTATTAGGTTTGTAAGCACATGTGGTGTGATTTGCTGTGTTATGAAATCCCCCTTCTAGTTTAACAATATATTCTATGTTATGTCCATAGGGACTATAAGCAGTGTCTTTTAATGGCTTTGTCAAAAAAAAAAAACTTTCAATTTAGAGTTCCCAACTCCCTAATTTACAATACTCAATTATGTTCTCTCGCTGATGGAACTCCCCCTGACTGCTCAGGAGAACTGAAGGTCATTTGGTGTCTTCCGACCCCACTTCCAAGCCAATTGCCTCTTTACACCCAAGAGCTGGACCGTAGATATCCGGGAGCTGCCAGCCCATGTAGGACAATGACCATCTTGCAAGTGTCTGCTTGATCTCATTGGCCAGTGAGGGCCACCATAGCATTCCCTAAACTGCAGGAGTGCCAGAGCCAAATCTCTACCTGTTGCATCTTCTCTCCTGAAGGGGCATGAACAGATGTAGTGGAGGCCAACGACCGCTGGCTTCTGAAAACCTCTTGTACAACTGTGGAGGCACCTGTCAGTAATCTACTCTGCTTTTTTTGTGTGTGTGTGTATATATATATATATATATATATATATATATATATATATATATATATATATATATATATATATATATATATATATATATATATATATATTATAACCTTTTCTTTTTGCTCTCACCCCATTGGTCAAATTCAAATTCTCTTCAACCTATCCTCTCTGTATCTGCACGTGTTTCATCTACCCTGATTGATTGGGTGTGTTTTGATTTTTCTGACTAATATTGTTTGTTAGTAATTATTCTTTAGCCTTTGCTTTCCTTTCTTTTTGGCTGCTTTAGTTTATATTTCTAACTTAATTATTATAGCTTTTGTATGTAGGGTAGCATTTTTTTTGACTAAATCTTTGTTGGAGTGGGTGTTGTTTTATGTGTGTTTGTCCGGCCTGTTTGGAGCCACCAGCCTGCATTCATCATTCTATTTCATCGCACTCATTGTTTTCAATCTATGGAAGTTGCCTTTTCATCCTGGTTTATGTTCATCTCTGAACATCATCCTTGGTTTGTTTCTGGGCTGCAAGAACTTGTTTGGTGAGGTCTATCCATTTTTTGACATTATTTGTTACTTTTTTCTTTTGTTACTTTTTTGAGACATTCAATTAATCTTTGTGTTTTTTTCTTTTTTTCTTCTGGAGTACAATTCTATCACCTCTTCTGAACTCACAAACTTAAGTATTAGACACTCATTATTATCTGTTGCAGTATTCTGTATTTTTGTATGTGAGCGAGTGTGAGTGTCTGAGGGTGTGTTCATTGGGAAGTCACCGGACCCTCCTCTTGACTCTGTGGGTTTTGTTAACTGTATTAATTTATCCATTCTTTGTTTGTTTGTTTTTTGTCAGCCTTACCAATCTGTTTTCCTTTCTGCGTTACCCCTATCTGTAGTATTCTCTTCTGATTTATTTCTGTCTTGCCTCTGTTTTTTCTCTTTTGTTATGTTCTTTTAGTTAGTTATGATTCAAGCTTTTATTTAAACATTGTGTTCCCTTTAATAAACTGGTTTTGTTATTGAAATTGGCATGTTTGACGTCCCTGCTTTCGCAGTCGGTCATTTTAGGTCAATTATAGGGGAATGCCTAATGAAGACCATTCTCTTGTTTTCAACCTCTGCAAGTATTTTGGCTGTTTTGATCTGCTTTTTTAATTTTATTCCAAGTAAGTGTTTCCGTAGGGTATCCATTTACAACATCCCTTATAAACAAAACATAGTAAACTATGAGTATGTATTGGATAATATAAATGTACTGCAAGTAATTGTAGTCCAGATAGTCTTATTTGACTGGCATCCAAATTTAGTTGAAAAAATGCTGGAAAATTATCACAATAATGACTTAGAAGAAAAGACAGAGTAGGACCTGTGGTGCTATGAGCTTTACCTGGGTAGTGAAAACCTGCGGCAATGAGTTACCCTGAGAAAATGGACTGAGAGATCAATTGCAAGTTCATGCACGGTTCCGTTTTATGGCGGCTTTAGTTGATGGATGAAGTTCATGCTTTTTTGCAGCTTTCTCCTCTGGTCTCTGAATCTGAGCAGTGAGGTTGTACTGGGATGGGGTCTTCTCAGTCTGTGAACGGTGTGGGTATTTCACAGCATTCCGGATCTTCTCCAGAATGTCGTAGATCTGCAGAGTTTTGTCTTTGAGTTCCTGGCAATGCACATCTAGAGAAGGTTTCAGTAACATTGAAGGATCTTTCAGCTGTTCCAAAAATCACACAATGTCAGTGAGTTAGTACCTGACTGTTTTAATTTGACTTTCACATATGAAATTATCACTTTATATAGAATACATACAACATCATTGTCATTTTAGTATGTAAACTACTAACTGTTAAAATAGTACATAACTTTTTTTTAAATTTGATTTAGAAAAATAGAATTGCTTTAATCAGAGGTACTTATGTGAGATTCGCGCATGACAAGACAATACTATTCTGTTTCAGTACATAATAAAACAGTTGAATTGTTTATTTTAAGTAAAATCTCTGATGCCAATTGGATTGTAGCTAACAAAAATACATATATCCTACCTATTTTGCACTTTGCACTTCATTTTACAACACAATCTCTGGCACTACATAACGTTAAAGAACATTGTCAGTTTCCATGCCTTATTCACAGGGAATTTGTTTCACTTGTACTTTCTGGGTAATATTACTGAAGCAGTGTCTTCTGGGACAGAGCGTGTTACTGGTGAAAAGCAATAGGGGAAGCAGTGGGTTGGTTAATGACCAAGGAATAGCAAGACAATCTGAAATCAAGGCTTGCAAACAGACTTATTTTACCTGGTGCAGTATCAGAAATCTTGTTTACATATTTACATGTTTTAAGCATGCTTACTAGAACTAAAACTGCTGTAAAAGAAAGTGCTGAACAGGTAAGAATTACATCGTTGCTTTGTTAGCTACACTTTTATATACTGTAATGTTATTTTTTTTACTGGACAACACCTCTAATGGAACTGAAAAAATATATCTGTGTTGACAAAACAGTAGAAACCTAAAATGTCTCATCAACTGCAAAGTCAGTGACTCAAAATGTCTCCGAGAGGCTTTGAGAGAGCAATGATGGCCACTAAAGTGTCATTATTCATTTATTATACCCATAATAGACCTAGACCTAGTCATAGAATAGTGAGATTGGCTACCTGTAAAGTTCAGGATTATTTTCAAAACTTTCCTGCTCACCTTTATCACACAGGTCCTGAGTACCTCCTCAACTTCCTGACCTGTTATTCCCTGCCCACAAGCTGAGGTCCTCCGACTGGTCTGCTTGCTATCCCCAAGCAAAAGTGCACCACACTTGGAGAACGCTCGTTTAGCTTCATGGCTCCGACTCTTTGGAACTCTCTCCCAGCTTTGGTGCATGATGCTCCCACCGTCACTCGCTTTAAATCAACTCTCAAGACCCACCTGTTCTCTCTTGCTTTCCATGCTCTTTAAGCCTGATATCTGTTATTAGCTGCTGTGCTGTTGCTACTATTTCATATATTATGCTGTTCTCATGCATTATGCATTTTTCACTCTATTTAATGTACTATGCATTTCTCTGTATTTGAAGCATTATGGATTTTCTTGTTACTGCATCTTGTAAAGCACTTTGTGATGGTGGTCCACTGTGAAAGGTACTATATAAAATAAAGCTTGATTGATTCATTCATTGTTAACTAAAATCACTTTAATGCTTATGGAATATCTAAACTGGTGTACAAGAATTACACCCATTAAACTAATTATTGGCAATGTTCTTTCATAATTTATAAGGCACGTTTTCATGGTTGTAGTGCCCCCCAAAAATAATGTATACTGCAGGACAGAGGTATTCTAACCTAATTCAGAATACATTGTTATGAGACAGGAGACCTTTCATTACTCAACACAACTATAATATACTGTACAAAACAATGGGTATTAAAATTTAGAAAGACTGAAGTCAACTGTGTGCGCTGGGTATTCCATAGGAAGTGTTGCATTAAGAACATAAGAAAGTTTACAAATGAGAGGAGGCCATTCGGCCCATCTTGCTCGTTTGGTTGTTAGTAGCTTATTGATCCCAGCTTCTTGAAGGATCCCAGGGTATCGGCTTCAACACAGCTTCAACTTGTGTTCCTGCGGGTTAGGGATTGTGATAAAGAGAGAAAGGATTGATGCTGTAAATCTCCCTCCCGATTAGAAAGGGCGCTGTGTAAGGGGGAAGGTATGCTGCCTCCTAGATCTGCCACCTCGGTGGAAGGTGGAAGCCGGAAGGTGACCATATTAGGAGGGGCATGTAGCTGCAAGTACGAAGGACGATTCCATTGCGGTCAGCTGCGGGGCAGCCCTCTATTGGAGAAACCATGGCGACGCGCTGACTGCAGGGAGGAGTTTGCTGTGTACAAAGGGGAAGCAGCTACAGTACGTCAAAACCTCCCCTTGCGCTGAGAGGTTAAACGACCAGCCGGAGTTATTGTGTTTTGTTTTTATTACGTGTTTGTTTTGTGTATTTTGCAGAGGAGCCGGAGGACGGGAGGCTGTAACTACAAAGCCAGCACAAACCCCAGAGCACGCCCTCACCGCACAGCACAACACAGCACAGCGCACGCACCACAAACCCTGGAGGAGACGAGCACATTTTCGTGCACGGAGGATTCTGGTTGAGGAGTGTCTTTTTTGTTTATTTTCCAGAGACTGGACCCTTTCTGTTTTACCCTGATACCATCGCTGGTAGAAAGGTGGATTACTATTTTGGATTTTGGATTACTTTGCGCTATTTTTGTTATAATAATTAAAGGATTATTTTTGGGAAAATTCTGTTTGTGCATTGTACATCCTTTGCACTACACCGCTCACAACCTGTCACAGGGATATAAAACCGGGATGGACTCTTTCTCCTCATCGTGCTAAAGTGGAGCCTACTGGCCAGGTGCCTAGTGAGCTTAAGCGAACACCTGCAGGGCTGGCCTTTGTCCTCCAGAGGCTGGTGGCTAACCGACATCCGTTTCCGAGTTCCTTGGTGTAAACAGGCAATTGGCTTGGTCGTGAGATTGGAGGACACCCACTGAGCTTCAGTTCTCCTGAGCTGTTTGGGCAATTGCTGTGGTGAGGGAATGTAATTGGACCTTCTAAATTAGCCTTAGGTGGCAGAGCCTCTCTAGAAAAAGTCTCCTACCCTCTGTCCTACTGAGAGACACTTCTTTACACAGAGAGTGGCGAGGGTATGGACTGGGTTAACCTAGCCATGTTGTTGATGCTTAATCATTGGGATCCTTGACAAAGTTTTGAGATCAATCCGCTACTTGGAAACAGACCAACATTGATGGGCCGAATGGCATCCTCTCATTTGTAAAGTTGCTTTAGTGTCAAATGGCTGGCCTGGCAGAGTGAAGAGATACTGGTCTGATTTCTTGTTTGGACCAGAAATTTAAGGACATAACATCTTGTTATTCATTGAGTTGAGATTCAAATATACAGTAAGGTACACTCCATAGACAACAAAGGTGCTATTTTAAACATGAGTGTCTTTATATATAGCAGAACACTTGGGTTGCATTGCTTTTCCCTGTGTATACTTTGCTGGTGTTGTGTTCTAGTGATAGTTTAAATGAATTATTAGTCACATATTGTAGCTGGGATAAGAGCAGCTTATGCTGATGCTGCTGACCTACATGATATCCATATAATTGAGACTTGGTCTTGGTAGACTACGCTGCTGCAGTGTGTGTGAGACGAATACAGAAAACATGTGCACATGGGAGATATCTTGTTCTTAAGAATGCATCTCAGAGAAGGCTTTTGTGATCTCACTGCAGGCAGTGCATTCGTCACTAAAATGTGGGGTTTATATCTCAGCAACTCTGCCCCAACCCCCAACTCTTCTTGTTTTACCCCAAATTCTATGTTCTTAAATAACATGTCGATGATTGACAAGACTGATATCGCATTGACTATCAGTCTTATCAGTTACCAAGGCAGAAACTAGTCTATTGGGGTAAAATGAAGGACAATTATCCCATAAGCAGAGAACCATTTCGGGTTCCACTACAAGTAAGTACCACTGAAATATTTTAACTGTTTAGTTAACAAAGTGCCTGATTTTGGTTTAATGGGCAATATATTTCGAACCAAGTTGTTCATCATTCCTAGAAAATGGATGAATTTTGGGGTACCACTGTGAGACGGCTTGCTCATTAAAATGCTGTATATGCAAGAGGGATTATATCAGAATGTCTTGAATTCAGTTGTTACACCTCAGGAGTGTTCACTCCTGAAGAGAGGCAGCTTGCAGACTCTGGCATTTGGAAGTGCCTTAAATAACCAGTTGCCAAGCCAGCTAGTCACTCCACTGTCACTCTGACAGCTCCTCAACTCTTCACAGTCTGCTCAATCACATGATCCATCACTTCAACCCCCAGATCCTATCAGGAAGGCTGTGAAGCAGTGATAGCACTGATCTGACATGACAGCATGGGAGAGCATGCATTGCTGAACTTCAGAGAGACTGAAAATGCTAGGACTAGAGACTGGTTCAGGAATCAACACAATGCTACAGCAGTGTAGTGAGCGGTCAGGGCTGTTAGCTTCTGCACTCTACTGAGTTGTATGGGACAAAAATAAAGGAAAACTGCCCTTTCAGGACAAAAATGCTTTGTGTTAACTAAAACTAGCAACAGGAACGTACAAGGGCTTCAGTCGGTTTGGTATTATAACCACAATTACAAAGCCAAACATAATTTTCTTCTTATTCATGTAAGGTGTCATTGACAATTTTTCTTCAGTACCACACTGACTGATCCAAAAACCCAGGCAGGGCTAGAACCAGGCAAGGGACTCAGCTGCACCGGGGCCCAGCCTTTGTTGGGGCCCCCCCAGCCCTGAGTCCATTTCAGTTTGTTCTGAGCCCACTTTAATGACTAAATGTTAAAAACATATAGCGCCGTCTAATCTACTGGGATTAGAAAAATAAACCATAGCAAGGTAGTATTGGCGGACTGTCAATCAAAAAACTAATCAAATCTGAGCTAACAGATGCAGAGCGACAGCTCTGGCAATAGGTCAGTGTTACGGTCATGTGATTGCAAAGTGGGCTGTGCAAAGCGTAAAGAGCAAAAACACTACAACAGAAATAGAAAATGCTAATATATATATATATATATATATATATATATATATATATATATATATATAGCAAATATTTTAAGAGTGGGCCGTTTATGGTGCTACAGTTTAGAGAAATAACCTTGCTTGCTCATCTCTCACCCTACAGAAGAGCACTAGGACCATGGGAGGAAAAAATAAAAACTTGAAATGTCAAGTTTAAATGTTTTTCTCACATGGACCTGATGATGTGAAGGGGGAGGGTGAGGTGGGGCGCTACTTTACAGTCTTGCACCAGGCACCAATAAATCCTCGCGCCGGCACTGAACCTCGGCACTTTACCTTTGTCTGTCCTCTCGATACAATAGCAAAGATGTCGCTCTGCTCTTCAGCTGTGGGAAACATCTCCTCTTGATCCGGGGACTTCATAGCAGACAGGCGGTAGGAAATGGTTTTCATCTGGTGACCCACTGCAGTGTTACAAAACAAAAAGTTAAGATGCAATATAATTGGTAAGCAGTTATTAGGAAACAAAAATTCATGCAAAATTAACCAACAAACAACCCTGCCTTACGTGTCAAAAAATAACTTTCATGGTATATAAATGATGGACATATTTAGTTAGCCAATCAAACTACAGTAGCAGACAAGCCAATATTAAAAGAAACAAAATGACAAAGCATTTTTAAGGAATATTCCCAAATCTCACTCCTAATTCTTTCAAATCTCATCCATTTGGATGTTCTGATTTTAGCTTCTCTGCAGTAAAACCCATTTTTTAAATGGGAGTTTACGCCTACAAACAATACTATTGGTGTAAAAATGTTGGGGAACAACAAGACTTCTATGAGATTTTGTTTTGAACTGTAATCGTAATTTTGCTTGAAGTAGAGTTGAACACAATTCAATACATTATCTGCCGATACTCACATGCCAACCCTCATATGCTGCAGTAATTCCATAATAATAAAATGTTTTGTATTTGATGTAAAGTTTTTAAATATTTTTTGTCCGAATGAATATTTAATATTCAAAACATTAAAAATAAATCAACATTTCTTCCAGGAGAATTGGTTCACTTAGGCATGTGGCTATCCACACATCAGATGGGGTTCTCTTCAACTCTGCTTTGCAGGTGAGCCATGAGAGTAGTTGAATAGGCCTGCCCTGAACTCATACTATACATGCTCATTTCAGCACTGAAGAAAACCCCCCACACTGCCAATCAAGGTCAGCAGCTGCCATACTGTCAGGCGGAACCCAACTGCTGCTGGGACCTGCTTTTGTGACCTAGCATTGGAGTGGAAATCACGCTTGTGTACAAGTGGATGATCATTTTAAAACTATACTATACTAACCTTTGAGCTGCTAAACACAAATTAAATATGTATACACAGTGGTTTAGAGAGAATATATAACTATAAAACATATTAATTCAAGATCATTATTTTCTTTTATTTTAATTTTTAATTGTGCATTTCTGAGTTGTCTTGCCCCTATGATCATTAGAAGTACCCCCAGGAGTACGCCTACCCTCGGTTGAAAACCCTTGGTCTAAAGGATAGACTGAAAGGAGCAAGGGTTCTGATCACACCTTAACCACTGACCCTCTGTGTGAGTCAGCCAAGTACTTGAACTTCTCATAATCCATTCACAATCCAGCCAACATCTGGGAAAAGGTATAAGCCATCTTCTACCAGCTTTTCAGATCGAACATCTTCACACTTGGGAGGGGGAGGGAAGCACAATGAAATAATCATTCTCTTAGTGATTTGAATTATCAAATTTGGAAATAACGTGGGAGAACTGTAGCATATTCTTTGAATAAAAAGCAATAGCTATAATATTTTAGAACTTGCCTTTAAATAGTGTACATAGAGATAACTGTGCTTATAATATGGGGGTAAAGATGCTCCCTTATGACCAGACCTGACTGCAAAATATATTTCAGTTTAAAGCAAAAATGTTGCACCTAGAATGTTTGAAACCCACGTTCACACTCCTCATTATGCACTGGCCTCTATTTTGATCTGGCAGACTAGAACAAGACTTGACCTTCTCCAGTCTGGCAGAACTGACTACAAAGTGAGTGTATACTTTTTCAGCAATATAGTCTGTCAGCTGTCAAACCATGTCAAATTGAGCAGGGTCTTAATATTTTATTAATGCATTATCGCTAACCTTGAAGCTGTGGCTGGCAACTAGTCCTTGAATTTCATTTTCTAAGTCTTGGATTTCCAACTCTGTAGAGTCAGGTTGGGACTCTTCCTTCATTACGTTACCTGCAGACAGTCAGAAAGACACATCATTTGTTTTAAACAAATCGCTTGGGGGCTGGAGAATAACCTCTGACAGTGGATGTTTCTTTGTTTTTGTTTTTTAACTAAGATTCAACCCAACCAGTCATTCGGCAACAGACTGCTGTGCTATGCTGTCAACGGGAGCCTTTGTGCTGTTCCTGTAGATCAAAGGGGACAGTGTCCTGTGTATGGCAGGATATGCAGATCTGGGATCCCAGTTGATGTCAATGAAACAGAGATTCCATTTGTACCAATAATACTGAGTTAAAAACTTTGGAGCATTTCACCAGCCAAAACGTCACTGTCTCACACGTTTCGACTGGACAATTCTGTTAATGTCTTTCCAAATAATATTCATATTATATAATACACTGGTAAAGGCTTATTGTTGAAAGGTTTGTTAGATTTTTTTAAAGCATTGTTCTGCTGAATATATTAAGATTGGGTGCTTCAAGCAGGGGAGTGAAATAAGGACATGCTAAATGTATTGCTTTTGGCTGGTAATCTCCCCCTAGCCTCATCTCTGGTATTGTCGAGTCAGTTTAACTCACTCATTTTGTAAATACACAGCATGCTCCAGTGATTACATGAAAGGAGTCCCAGACAGGGGATCTATCCTGTGTTCAGTTACTTTGTGTATTATTGCCTCATTGCCTTCATTATTACTGCATTACTTCCTGATGAGTCCTAAAATAAACATTCCAAACTCCCTGGCTCTGGTGGAGGGTTTTTATTTTTTTGCTTTATTTTTGTTTTATTTTTTGCCCGTATGCTGTTGATAAGGACATGTGTAATAAATGTAATAAATAAACACATCAGACAGGGTATGTAACAGAACCCACCAGGATGAAGTGATAACCAGATACATGACCCACTGGTAATTTAAACTATCCATTATTCTGTTGGATAAAGAAGAGTTGTTTAAACAAGACATTTCTAGTCTGGTAAACTGGTTTTAGTTTTCATTTTTGTATGTATTATTTGAGGTTAGTAGAGTGATTTAGCAGAGTGATAGTATGTATATATGTTTTTATAATCATAGACATAGCTATTTTAATAAACAGCATCAAATCTTCATATCGTATCAAATAGTCAACCTGTGAATTCCATGCTCTGTGAGGATTCGAAAGCTTACCATTGTCAGGCTCTGTTTTCTGCTGCCAGTTCCAGTCCATGTCGGTTTGGGTACACTCCCTGCTACCGTGTGCCTGGGCCCCAATATCCTCTGGAGATGTACATTTGCTTCCACTACCTGGAGATGTTCTGTGGAGAGATTCAAGGACTTTATTACACTGCTTAACTCAAACCAAAAATACGGACAGTAAGTAAACAACACTGAATAAAGCACTAAGTATATGAGAACCTTAAGTTATATTTCCACAGCCAGACTTCTATATGGTGTCTAACATGATCAGTTGAAGGAGTGGGGAACATTTTACTCTACAGTTGAAATAGTCTAGTAAACAGAGATTTAGCATGCAAATATGGTTTACATTTTTTTTAATGTAGTATATGTCATAAAATAATAGGTATTTATTTTATTTTATTACTATGACTGCTTTACAAAAGCTTTAACTCCTGAGTGAAAATCTAACAGTCTATAACAGTTTTATGACTAGGAAGTTTTATTTAATATATCAAAAAAAATCTGTGTTATTGGTTTATTCCTTATACATGATTTTGGAATAAGTTAATAAAATTAGAAGCTTCAATAATGATACAGTATTTAAAATGGGATACTGTGTAATTTTAGTAGTTTGTATGTTTTAGGTTGGTTTTATAATGTTGGCTTTGTGGTTGTGAATGTAAAAATGTGAATGTTTTTATGAAATGTCATTGCACACTTTAAAACCCCTTCACTTGAGGCACATTTGATGCCAGTCTAAAAAAAAAGGCAAATAGGAAAAGTATAAAACGATCAACTGGAATTTGAAATTGCTGCACTTGTGGGAACAATAGGTCCGTACTGCGATCCATCAGTGTCTTTTTTACACTGTTTGTACATGTCCATGTTGAAGCATGTGAGATACTAACAGACTTAGCTGCTATCTTTCTGATCTGGACCCTCCTACACCGCTAAGCGCCAACTGAAGTCACCTGACACCGTCTTCTCTGTTCTACTAGTAGGGTCGTTCTTTCAGCCGTTCTGCACCCACTCTGGAAAGGGATATCAAATATGCCTCCACTTGTGCTTTTATGTACAGTATAAACACTTATTTTCAATGTAATGCTGCACATACATTCTGGCGTGTCTTGCAAGGTGTAGGCTATAGGCTACAATACAGCAGGAAACCTACAGTAAGGTGGTACTGTACAGTGACATTAAAAATAAAGTTATTATGCAAACTGTCATGTTACATCACTTTGTAATGTGACCTGCAGTAGCAAAACATGGATACAACTCAAAGCCTTTTCTTCCAAAAGTATTTCGGGGAAGTCCACTATTTTTTTTTAAATGCATCTTCCCATTTTGTCAGCCACTTGGTGGCAGGAATAATGAAGTAGAGCTGATTCAAAGCTGGTCTGCAACATTGGATCATTTTTGCATTGTGCCAGTGCTGGCAAAGGCTGCAACTGTATATTATTATTTATTTCTTAGCAGACGCCCTTATCCAGGGTGACTTACAATTGTTACAAGATATCACATTATTTTTACATACAATTACCCATTTATTCAGTTGTGTTTTTACTGGAGCAATCTAGGTAAAGTACCTTGCTCATGGGTACAGCAACAGTGTACCCCACCTGGGATTGAACCCACAACCCTCCAGTCAAGAGTCCAGTGCCCTAACCACTACTCCACACTACTGCCCATTAACATGGTTTGAATGGGCCTAACACTGAATGACCTTAATACCAGTGACATAAGGTAGAAATGGCTGAAGCACCCTGGGTTGTGTACTGTTGCTGTCTGCACAGAACCAGCAACACAGAAACTATAGAGATTTTATTATATTCACTGGAATGAACCATCTCATTTCCTGTGCCTTAGGAGACATTAGAAATGAATTAAAAATCAATCCCGATGTAATAGTTACACTGCTGTCATTGTGGAAGCATCGTTGTTAGTCTCAAACAGCCCAAAAGGAAAGTTTTAAGGAGCCTGGGGATGGTGGATGACTTGATGTTATTAAGAAATGCACTCCAAATTAAAGAAGCCCTGTTGGCTAACCTGAGCTTAATGAAAAAGGACTGGTTAGCAGGAAGCTTTACTGTTTTTAGACAAGGAAAATGCAGCAGAATGTACAATGGGAAGCTGGGAACACTGGTATTGTGAAACTGTGTCATCTAAAAAGTAGAACAAATATCCTCTCTACAACACCTAATGTGCAATCACATTGAACTGCAGGAGATGGGTCTTACTGGATGGTAAATTTGATTAATTATTATTAGTTTATTTAGCAGACACCTTTATTCAAGGCGACTTACAGAGACTAGGGTGTGTGAACTATGCATCAGCTGCAGAGTCACTTTCAATTACGTCTCACCCGAAAGACGAGGCACAAGGAGGTTAAGTGACTTGCTCAGGGTCACACAATGAGTTAGTGGCTGAGGTGGGATTTGAACCGGGGACCTCCTGATTACAAGCCCTTTTCTCTAACCACTGGACCACATAGCCTCCTGTATAGGCAAAAGCAACTAAAACTGTATGGGCAAAAGCAACTATTGTAGCTAACAAAATCTAAAATGAAACACATGAGTTCTGAGATTCAGTTGTTTATGTGCAAATTGAAGAATAGGCGCAAACCCTTACCATGTTATATTCTTCTGTATTTATGATATTATAATAATGCACGGTAGAGGGGGCTGTGTGGTCCAGTGGTTAAAGAAAAGGGCTTGTAACCAGGAGGTCCCTGGTTCAAATCCCACCTCAGCCACTGTCTCATTGTGTGACCCTAAGCAAGTCACTTAACCTCCTTGTGCTCCGTCTTTCGGGTGAGATGTAATTGTAAGTGACTCTGCAGCTGATGCATAGTTCACACACCCTAGTCTCTGTAAGTCGCCTTGGATAAAGACGTCTGCTAAATAAACAAATAAAAATAAATAAAATAGAGGACTGTAGTGCTGCTGTACAGACGAAAACTGTGGCCTCCAGATCTGGCTGTTATTAATTACTTATTCATTATTATCTGTTAGATAACTGTTTGAAACAGGCAGAGTAAACATTATTGATATTTTACAGATAAATTCAGCACACTGAAATATCAAAATGTCAGGGTTTTGGCTATATACAATTCAAAAACATAAACAGACACCCTCTGTCACTGTTATATGGAAATATCTGTGCATATGTTTTGTTTAAGTCTTTTGCAAACAAGTATGTTCATTACACACATATGATATGCAGCTGTGTGGGAACATAATTTAATTCTTCATAGTGATGCACACTGTGTTCAATCCAGTAGATAGCATCGACACACTAGCAGAGCAGACCTGTGTAATCAATCATGTTTACAGCCAAAAGCAACAATCCACAGCCCTGTAAACTCTTCGACTTTCAATAGTGCAATCACTGAGGGGGTCGAGTGAAAGCCTGAATGAAGAGAAATTAAGAGTGCGGTTTTCATTTTTTTTGTTCGCTAGTTCACTTCCAGTATGATACATACTACCTCTTTAAGTGTTTAGGTGGGTAATAATGGTTAAGGAACAGTGACGCATGTCATTGATCTTTTGCAAAGGTGACACTGAAAAATATTATTGAGGTTCTTGCTCAAAAAGGTTGACTCTAAATCCATAGTATTTACTGAAGCAGAGACAGGATAAACTTTAAGTACAAAGTAAAGGAAACTCAAGTGATCGGCCCAAGAATTCAAAGCAATGGAAAGATTAAATACATGTTGGCAAATCCTTACACCTTGCGCTTCTTGGGGCCACTTCTTGGGACTTCTTTGTGGGCCCAGACACATGGAGCCACTGAAGCCTAATAGTGCAAGCTTAAAACTATTTTAGGCCCCACTGTCTGCAGCAAATAGGTGCAATTGCCCTAGATCTGACAAACCTGCTTTTACATGTATCTTCTTTGGGTGGATTAAAAAAAATACAGAGCATGTGTTATTTCTGTGTTCTGTGGCACTAGCTAATCATCAACCAGGGACAGGAGAATGTCCTGGGTGCTTGGCAGGAAGGACCAGTAAGCCATAGAGAAGTGGACACTATGATCCCATGTCATACCACCCTCTGCTCTACCACCAAATGACCTTGCTCTTTGGTGTATGGCTATATCTGCAGGATATCTGAAATGAACAAATGACACCTGGACCCTGAATAAACCACCTTGAAAACTGGATAAAACGGAAAATACTGTCCACAGGTCATTAGGCAGGGCTGTGTTTTTGACTGAATCCTGGCAAATACATTGTATGCCTCTACTGGGCCCAACCACATGAAGGGAAAGTGCAAAGTTTATATAACTGATCAATAAAAAAGACAAGAAAAGTCAGTCTGCACATATTTCAGCAGTGTATTAAAAATGCACAAATACTGTAGGTAACTAGACAGCGTATTGAATACTTGATGTAGAAGAATAAGCCCACACTTCTTTTGCACATCTTAAAAATCCCATGATTTCAGATGTCTCTCTTACATTTTCTTGTGACTGGTGGATGAAGGTGCTCGACTCTGGTTTGGGTCTGAAACCTGGAACTTGTAAGAACTTGCTACGCTGACATCTGAAATAAAGCATATCATCATGTGTAAATTGACATGTGGACTATTGTATCTTCAGTTCAGTTCAATATCTTTGCTTCTAAAAAACATACATATATATACACAGTACTTTGCGAAGTTAGACATGTTCCGACAGAAGAGGCTCATTTGTACTTGTCAATTTACCATAGCCTCCCACAGTAGCATCACAGCTTCCATCAGAGGCTTTCACAATTCCCAATGGGATGGCTCCAGACAGGGACTGTGCTCCGGCACTGCCCTGGCTCCCCTCTTTCTCCCGCTGCTCGGTCCTCCCACTCTTGGCTCTCTGCTGTGTGTAGTACAGGTGTGTCTGCCGGATATACTCTTCCACAGCCTTCCCTGGGCTGTACCGCCCATCTGTTTCATACTGCCGCTCCAGCCTCTGCACATTCTCCACAGTGAGGCTCTCAGGAGCGGGACATGGCTGAGGAGATTCGGACCCTGCAGACCGCCGCCCTTTACAGCTGGAGTGCCCAGATTCTTTACTCATCTCGGAATGCTTTCTGCCTTGAATTTCTCCTTTATAGAGACATCTTTTTCTGTAGCCAACAAAGCAAAACAAACATTAGGAAATCCTTTTCAGACACTAATGCACTGAACAGGGTTTCTCAATATTGTTCCCCTCAGTCTTGTATCTCTGCTCTATCCCAGCACTCTTTCCACTGTATTTTTTATTGCTTTAGTGATGTTAATGATAAATCACCCCAAGGAGAAAAGCACCAGCAGGATTATGCACCGCTGTTTAGCTCATTAGGACATTTTAGGTAAAGGAGCTGAACAGAAACCATTTAAACACCACCCTCATTTTTTTCCCCCAAAGTATACATCCTAATGGCTTTAGATTTTCAAACGGCAAACACATCTGCTGTCTGGTTTAGCTAGATAGCAACTTAAATGAATCACTTTATAAAACTGAATACAAAATAACTTGTTGTTTTCATGTATAAGCTGTTTATAGGGTATTAACTTCTATTGGTCATTATTAAGCAGGTGGTATATCAAACCTACTATTAAGACACAAATTAAAAGAGAAATAATAAGCTTTTAAAATATTAACAATAACTGTTGAAAGAAAGCTATGATGCTCCTAGTGAATGACTGGCTCTCTGCAGGCCATAAAACAATATCCAGGGTGATTAGAAAGTCATCAACGCACCATATAAACAAACGGTAAGACGTGACTTGCTGTTGTACGGTTCTCATCAATTTGCAAGGTAGACCAGTGTATAGCACAAGACTCAGATGATGGCAGGTTACTCCAAATTAAACAAAATATAAGAATGACTATAATAGCACAAGCGTTATTACGTTGGTATGATAACACCGATAACATATTTATTTCGTCACAATCGCTAAAGGGAAGTGTAGCTTGTGCATATGGCTTGCGTTATAATAATAATAATAATAATAATAATAATAATAATAATAATAATAATAATAATAATAATAATAATAATAATAATTGTATATTTTGAGTAGTTTGAAACAAGTAGAATATTTTATCATACATTATGAACGTTGCTTGTTTTATTATTCATTCCTAATAAAATATAACACTAACACATTCATCTACGTATTGAACAGCTATAAATTACATAGTGCACGGTAGTAACTTTACCCGTAATCTGTGTTTTTTGCTGGGAAGAAAAAGTACCAGCTACATACAGTATTTTCCACTCCGATTTAGTTTTTGACTGAACTTTGTCACATTAACTAACATTAAACTGGTCGTATCATTGTCAAACACATACCATTTGGTATTCCTTCATTCTACAGTAAATCCAAAGTTTACTGATTGTGAAAGAAAGAAGACAAATTGCGGAAAACGTGCTTGTTGTCTCATAGTTCTCCAAGATATATATATATATATATATATATATATATATATATATATATATATATATATATATATATATATATATATATGGCTGCTCATTCTACAGAAATGAGACAAATTAATGCCCTTTAAGTCCATTCCCATCTCCATTACTCAAAAATTGATTATATTTTGGAGTACATATTCCCTTGTAAGATGGCCTTGTCACTGAAATATTTGCCTATTAATAATAATTAATATATCATATAAATATTTTGCTCTATTTAACAATGGCAGGATATTTAGTCAGTAAGGGGGTTGGTTATGTGGGGTAAAATGGTCAATAAAGGCCTCAACCCCACCAGATCTAATATGATAGAAATGCACACAGTAAAGTGGCCGGGCAGCGCATATCCTAATGCTTTACTGAATTTACACTTTATTAGAGTAAAAGCCTCTACACACCGGACGCGATGTGACAAGCGAATGTGTCGCACCACGACAACAACAAAAAAAACGCTTTTTTTTTTTGTTTGCCAATTTTGCTGCCCTTCCTCTGACATATGGTAACCAGTAGAGTACCACAGGGATCAGTATTAGGTCCTCTGCTCTTCCTAATCTACATTAATGACTTAGATTTTGGTATAGTAAGCAAACGTGTTAAATTTGCAGGCAACACAAAATTAGGAGTGGCAAACACTGTTGCAGCAGCAAAGGTCATTCAAAATGATCTAGACTCATACAGAATGGAGGCTGTGTGGTCCAGTGGTGAAAGAAAGGGGCTTGTAACCAGGAGGTCCCCGGTTCAAATCCCACCTCAGCCCCTGACTCATTCTGTGACCCTGAGCAAGTCACTTAACCTCCTTGTGCTCCGTCTTTCGGGTGAGATGTAATTGTAAGTGACTCTGCAGCTGATGCATAGTTCACACACCCTAGTCTCTGTAAGTCGCCTTGGATAAAGGTGTCTGCTAAATAAACTAATAATAATAATAATAACTGGGCAGACACATGGCAAATGACATTTAATAGAGAAAAGTGTAAGGTACTGCACGCAGGTAATACAAATATGCATTATAAATTCCATATAGGAGATACTGAAATCAAAGAAGGAATCTATGAAAAAGATCTAGGAGTTTATGTTGACTCAGAAACGTCTTCCTCTAGACAATGTGGGGAAGCTATAAAAAAGGCCAACAAAGTGTTGAATTTAAATCAAGGGAAGTAATGTTAAAACTTTACAATGCATTAGTAAGACCTCATCTAGAATATTGTGTTCGGTTCTGGTCACCTCACTACAAAAAAGATATTGCTGCTCTAGAAAGAGTGTAAAGAAGAGCAACCAGAATTATTCCAGGTTTAAAAGGCATGTCATATGCAGACAGGCTAAAATAATTGAATGTATTCAGTCTTGAACAAAGAAGACTATGCAACGATTTGATTGAAGCATTCAAAATTCTAAAAGGTATTGACAATGTTGACTTAAGGGATTTTTTGACCTGAAAAAAGAAACAAGGACCAGGGGCTACAAATGGAGATTAGATAAAGGGGCATTCAGAACAGAAAATAGGAGGCACTTTTTTACACAGAGAATTGTGGGAGTCTGGAACCAACTCCTCAGCAATGTTGTTGAAGCTGACACCCTGGGATCCTTCAAGAAGCTGCTTGATGAGATTCTGGGATCAATAAGCTACCAACAACCAAACAAGCAAGATGGGCTGAATGGCCTCCTCTTGTTTGTTCTTATGTATACTGTATGTTTTTGTTTGCTTTGATTTTCGTGCTCCACAAATGTCATACAGCCCTTACTGTTCTCTATACTCCTAACTCACCTCACCTCTGGGCTTTAAGTCCGTCCTCTAAATACCCCGATGCACAGGCGGCGCTCATTATCATGATTGCAGCTCATTATTTGTGAGTATTGAGTAATTCGCATTGCTCTTAAGTGTACATAGGCCACAGTACAAAATAATTGCCTGGCACCTAGGCAATTTGGATTTTGCAGCCACAATTGTTTGCACTACAGCTATACTTACATCAGCCCCAATGTGTTTTAAATTCATGTTGCTTGGCTATAAATATTAAATATGTGTTTGAGTAAAAGAGACAAATATATCTAGAAATCTGATTTTAAAGCTTCCCTGGTTTATTTTCTTTTGCAACTTTTTTAGGTACCTGTTTGACAAAATCAACATATTTACAACATAAAAAACATCGTTCAAACATAAAAAAAAGTAGAAAATAGTATAATAAATAAAGAGAAACAAAAAAACAGTGATTATTCTAGCAGTTACTCCCTTTGTCTGACTTTTTCCAGTTTCCCTTACTCATGGATAGGTTAAGGTTTATCAGAATACTTTTTTCAACATTTGCAGAATTCAGTCTTGTTCTCTGATCCGTGATTAGGTTCCCTGCTTTGGAGAACACTCTTTCTAGCTCTTACTTTATAAAGATGTTTGAAAATATATAAAATGTAATATCAATGTAGGACACTGCAGCTTTCTATTTCATGTATATCTGTATAGACCTGTAAACTATACTGGTTTACTATATGGACCCTTCGATAACCATTAACTTTATATGTACATCAACTTTCCACTGCATTTTCCTTTAAGGGGCAGAATTGACAGATATCAGTAGTTTTTGGATAATGTCATCCCAGAAAGAGCTGTGTATATGAACAAGTTAGAATTTCCATCTAAAAGTATTAATGCCTCAACCGCATTCTGTACTGCAGTCGCATACCACAAGTCAGTGTGTTATGCCATTTTAAAACTCATCATCTCATTCATACAACATGCTAATCCTTGTATTCATACTACATTAAACTAATGTATTATCCTTTGCCTAGAAGTCTATGCTGGTTTGCATGCACAAAACATTTTGAGATTTGTAATGACAGATGTTGCTTTGTTATTTGTTCAACACAATCAAAAGACAGCGCTGCCAAATCCCCCCAAAACAGGGGAAAGTCCATCACATTTGTCATTTGTTCAGTAAAATAAATCTGGTTTAAAAGAAAGTATTATTCCTCACTGTGATAACAGGTAAGAAAAACCAGAGCTAGTGAAATTACATTAAGTTTGGTTGACCTTTTTAAATGCTAAATCCCTAAATATCTACAGTATGGATGCTGACATCATGACTACAGTAGGCACCACATTCAGTGGTATACCAATCTTGACAGTTAACATGGAAGATTTTTATTTCCCAGCCATTTGTTATGCATTTGTTGTAAATGAATAATATTTTGGGTAGCACTACACTTGTGGGGATGTGTTGCTCATTCCGTATTCTGAATGTTATGTATTTGAAGAGGAAACATGATTTATTTACAGATACCTAGGTTTAATAAGCAAGGGATTTAGGTAAAATAGGCAGTTAGTGCCCCACCTCAGTCATTCATTCTTCATTTATTTATTTCTCCCTGCAATACACCAGGACCCCAGGTCTTTGGAACCAGAGCCAGGTTTGAATAACAAGGCTTTTACATTATGTGACTGAATACAATGTCTGTTACAAAGGCATAAACCATATTTATGTATAAGAGGTTGCACATTAGCTTACAATTGGTTGAGTTTGTTCTCTAGATTCAGAATTTAAAAAAAAATCTATTTACAGTATATTTCCCCTTGGAAAAACGTTTATTAAAAACTCATTTAGGTTAGAAATAGCTCTTAAAGAGCATGTATTACTGCTGATAGCAATTTTAATAGCTCTGTGCCTTTACCTAATGAGTTGAAGGGTCAATTTTTTCTCACAAAAATTGTGAATGGCAGAAATGTATTGGAAATGCAAATTGACCATCACTTTCGTTTGATGTGGGCTATGCCAGAATTTAAGCTTAGCTCTTTGATCCCTTACCAGCGTCAGGAGAAATCAGAGGTTTCTAACGTGGGATAATAGATTCAAGGCTCATAGCTTTAGGAAATTGTTTAATCTCCTTGCCTCTTTAAAGCAGCTGTGACTAAGGGGTCCCAAAAGCCTCCAAACCAGCTCAGCAGCCCTGAAGAAAGCTGATTATGTAAATTGCACATTGTCATTCTGCCATGATTTAATTTGGTTCTGTAAATAAATATGCTGTTCACATCCCGCTGTTAAAAGTCAGCCAAGATTATTTTTTTCCTCTTCATGGCTAATATATTAACAAGAACAAAAATTAAATATCACAAGGGGGTTTAAAGTAAAAGATAACTGGCACTAAAAACTAAAAACAGATTTAAAAAGAAAAAAAAAACTTACCTTAGGACATCTCGCGCTTCGTCTGAAGCAAAGCATGCTTTAGTTTGAAATCAAATATTATAATATCTACTGTGGTAGAAAAGCAAACCTCTGTCATTCTGCCCAGGCTTAGTGCATCTGCATGAAACTGGTGTGAAAACACCAGGAATTCAATAATACTGTCATTTGACACAGAAAAGACGAGTTTCTATTCTGTACATTTTCTAAATGACCATGCTGTTTACGTGCCTCCCATAAACACCCTGGTTCCTAAATCACTTTCCTTTAGAGTAAACCATTAAACTGATAAACATTGCAGGGCCATCTGCCTTTGTCGTCTGAACGAAGAATCAGAAATATACAACAATGTAGCTCTGAGGGCCCTGAGCACCTCCGCAGAAGAACTCACAAGAGCTCAATGGGAAAGGTTTAAATCCCTCACCTGATGTTTGGTTGTTGTTCCAATGGTGAGTTGTCATTATCTACAGTACATGTGATGAGTTGCCTTGGGGGTTTATTGTGGTGCTGTATACCTGGCTAAAAAAATAATTACACAGTATGTGCTCCACATAAACAGTATATTGTAATCTGTCAATAAGTCAGTCAATAGTTTGTTTGTGCAAAAATGTCCCTTTTAAGATCGCTGAAGCTATTCAGTATCTGGACACCGGCCGGAACTGTGTGCTTCAAGAAAATGTATACCCCATTTACACAAGCCACTTTTAAGCCAGCTTTGATATTTGATATTATTTATTTATTTATTTATTTATTTATTTTTATAGTGTAAATGCAGCCTTTCTAATTCCAGCCATCTCAAAAAGTGGCCTGCTCCAGAGGGTGGCTTTGCAATGGCTTTGTCTGTTTTTTGCTCTACTGTGAACTATTTTGTTGGTTCTGTTTTCAATGTCATATTAACAGACAAGTGTACTTATTAGCGGTTAGCAAAATAAATATCCAGGTTCCTGTGCCTGAAACTGTCAAGAATAAGCAAAAAATCATTCTGACCACCGGCTCTGATCACTCCAACCTGTCATGTCTGTTGCTTTTGCTGTGAGTTTCTGGGTCCTGCTCCCAAGGAGATGGCTGAGTCACACTGACACTGGGGGTGTTGCCCACAATGTACCTCTGTGTGAGTCGTCTCATGGACCCATGCATTCACAGTAGAGCAAAAAATAGACCAAAGCTGTCACTAAGCCACCCTCTGGAGCAGGCCACTTTTGAGATGACTGAAATTACGACGGCTGCATTTACACTACAAAAAAAAAGCTGGCTAAAAGTGTCTACTCTAAAGAGGGTAGAAGAGAGACTTAAATAAGTGGTCTGTAGGTTTGCATGAGGACCAACATTTAATAATGGATACTTAATAACGTACACTGTAAGCGCAAATGTGAACCACAAACTGTTAAAAAATGCTTTAATAATAATCTTTGTGGCAAAATGCAACTGGCACCATGTTTGGTGAAAGGAAAATAGGACTGCATTTGTCAACTCAGAAGGTTCATTTGAAGAAGGGTTCCTGAGTTCTTTAATATCAGTTCTGTAAGATTAACATTTAGATTTTTCTTTACCGGAAATGGTGCAAATTGAATTTTGATGGAAAGGCCCAAGGTGGGGTGCTGCATCAGTGTGTATGTTGATGAAGGAACTGCTGAAAATATAAATAGGTTCAAACAGGTAAGTAGCTTCAAATTTACTTTTGCAGCCTTCTTCAGCCAAGAGCATGGTTACCATTGTTAGCACCTACCAATGCTAACTCTTAGATCTTGTAGTCTATTCAGTAAAAGGAGAACGCAATCGAAACTTTGATTACAATCGTGATTTCAGAGCAGCTTATCTACGGTAACTCTGGAAGTGAAGATTAAGTAACTGAATTCAAAACATATGTTAATAATCCAAGATTTGAGCTAAATTATTGAAATTCCAGGTAACGAGATTGTGCATTCATACCACCGATATGATGATAAGATTAGGCATTTTCAATGAGCTTCTGCTTAGAAAAAAAACAACGGAGATAAAGATGACAAGAGCGTGTCTCATTTGTGATATCTGTGCGCTTCCAGCAGATGCAGCATAGCAATGATCCTGCAGTGTGTTTCAATCGAACTGATCTGATGAAACATGGATGTCACCGTCTTAATCCTCAAGACTGAGATTGCTGTATAAATTAGAACAGGCTCAGAGCAAATCAAATCAAATTGAGCTTCTTATATGTATCAATTAGATATATCACTGCAACCAAGTGATTGCCCCTTTAACTGACCACATGACTCAAAAGTTTATGGGAGCTCCATGTAGTTGGCAGATAATGAGCATGGGCCAGTACAGTAGACCTGACCTTGAAAAAAAAAACTGCCTATAACTTAGATAAATCCAATATATTTTTATTAGAAGTTTTTGCGTTGGACATAAAACATCTTCTGACCATAGCTCCTTGACTTTCGATGCCAAAGTAGGGTCAGGGCTGACTGTGCACAGTGTTTGAAAGTTTGAAGTGATACAGTTTGGTGATGAGACCCCTAGAAGGCCGCTGTTAATTCCATTGCTCCCTGCTCACTCACACTCACACAGCAACCCTGCATGACTGAGTCAGGTGTGGTAACAGTGAAGAGGGATTAATGGATGCTCTGATCATGGCTGTAGAGAAGGTGGCAGATGGCTGTGTACAGTGTGCGAGAGTCGGCTCATTCACAGTACCCATGAAGTTCCAGAAGAGAGAAGGATAGCTCCTATTGGCTGATGGTGGAATACCCTTCCAGTCACTTAGAATAATGAGGAGTTTTTGTTGTTGTTTTTTTTTTACTTCAGCCCACTTTCAGTGAAACCGTGCCCATTTCCAAATCTGAATACTGCACACTCTGATCTTACATTAAACTTTCTGTTTACAAAAGTGAGCTTTCAAAAAAAAACAACAACATTAGTATGCTGGTAAATGCATAGGACTAGAATGCAATCACAGTAAGTGAATACATGTTTACAGCCCTAAAAATATTTGGCTCTTTCTTGATAAGTAACTTTTATTATGTAATTTATTACGTAATTTTAAATTGTCACTAACCAATGCTGCTTAACTTAAAAATAGAAGTAAATACTGTATCAAAGACAACACATTACATCACAACAAGACTCACTTGCTCAAGGTTTTAAGTGTTTTTTCAAATTTTGACCAGTTGGAGAAATCAGCCACACAGCTTCTCCTGTCTCTTTGCCTAATGATGAATTCTTTGTGTAGAGATAATGTATTATATGCCCTGTCTATATATGGACACTCTAATTGGATTTAAGCTACCTATTTCAGGAATTGATTCTAAAATTCTCTGTATTTTCTGTTTGTGAACATCAGTTTCAAGCTAGAATCAGGCAGAGGTTTTAGTCCAATTGAAGCACATAAGCTGTTAAAGAACAAAGCTGTTAAAGAACAAAAGATGTTGCTCTATAAGCGTCATGTTACTGAAGTTACTGATCCAAACAGGTTTAAAAGACAGTAGGTATACCTGATGTATCCTGTACCAAACAGCCGTTTTACCTGGACATGTTTTTAGTGACTGTATTTTCAACAGTTTGTCTAGATATCTATTCTGTGGAGTTCCTGACAATGCACAATGGAGCTGCCAGGGGAGTATCAGAAACCCAAATGATTTGCTCAGAGACACTCCATTGAGTGCAGAGAGACACAGAGTGTGTGTGTGTGTTAATAAAGCTGATGGGTCCTGACAGGATGACAGCATCACCATCCTTCACCTTTGTTTTCAATACACTTTATTTTTCTTTAATCAGATCCTGACTGAGATATTTCTGCCACTGAAGACAGGGGCCCACGTCAAGCTTTCTTGCTTCTCTCCAAAATTTTTGTCAGATGAAAAGGCACTGCCTTCAACTTAAGTGTTTGATTACCTGAAAAACTTTGAGCTGCTCAAGCATTGCTATTACACAGTGCTGTAAGTGATCTCAGTAGGGTAAGTGATGCGCTGGTGCTTTCTTTGTGCCTCTCTGAGACAAAGTGAGTTTCTATAGTATGAACTGCCACTGCATGATTACAGCTATGGCCAAAAGTTTTGCATCACCTAGAATTTTAGGATTGAGACATAATTCAAAATAAAAATAAAATCATTAAGACTTTTATTTAACGTCATGTAATCAAAGAACTACAAAATGATATCACAAAAGTCTACCACATAATAGCAGTACTGTACAGTATTTCATGTTAGATTTTGAAATGTCACATTTTTCCATTTTTGTCAGTTTTTCATTAAGTATATGGAAAACTACAAAGCGGCATGTCATTCAATATGTTAACGTAACATTACAGAACAGGTTTCAATCGACTTTCTAAAGCAAAATCAGTTAATTCTATATGGTCATGCAAATCTTTTGGCCATAGCTATACATGTTGTTGGTTCAGATTTTCTGTCACAAATACAAAGTGCTAATAATCATTCCCTGTCTCAGACACTTTATTAGAAACACTCCTGTCCGTCCATTATGGCAAGAATGTCCTTAATGACCCCCAACTTAAGTATAGTGTTTTTGTTGTTTTAGACAAGCTACACTTACTGCCATCGCCTCTTTTATTATTTTCCAGGTGCTTACAAAAATCACCACAACACTTTTTGGAAAGCAGTCTTTTGTGCAACCTCTGGAAGCAGAGAAGGGTAGCATTGAAATATCTGCAGGGAGCGATCAATACAGTTTCTTCATAAAATCAAATCTGTATATCTTTCATGTAGGCAAATGTGAGACCCTGACAAATGTAATATTTACTGGAGTTATTTTGTTTCTCTTTGTACTTCAAGGGTTTAACTCCATTACAATGAAAATGTAAGGCTGTGTTCAAACGAGAACCTTCTTCTGCTGTACCTCTATCCTGCAGTCTGTTGTGTTTCCACCACAGATAAGAATCATTAATATCTGTGCTACAGAAAAGCTATAGCCACAAGCTTTCAGAAAATGAAATCTTCTCAATAAAATGTTCTCAAGCCAGATTTAATGAGGCGGTTACAATCACAGACGGTCTTTCATTGATTCGAGCAGATGTTAACCTTTAAAATTAAATTAATCTAAAGCGATAAAAAAGCTTATTCCCTAGCAAAGTTTTCCACAACAGCAAATGTCTACTGAACCAGTAAGTACACATGACAACATAGAGCGCTACAGTACATTTCACTTTCCTACATTTGTGTAGCCTGAATTGAAAGGGTATTTACACTTGTGAAAATGATTTTATCTCTCAATACTAGTTTATCCTGAAGATAAATGCAGCTGTGTTTAAACAGAAAATATTACGAGAGGTTATCTCCGAATTAAACGTTATACGATAATTAAATACTGCAGGTCCTATTCACACCTGTACTATACGCTATTTAGACACAAGTGTGTTCTCATAAAACTAATAGGGTGTGAAGGAAGGAAGAGAAATAGAAGGGTTACACTCCAGGTAAGCAGTGTCCTGGCTGTTTCATGCATTGAAAAAATATAAATTACGTATGGTATTTAAATTTAATGCGTAAAAAATATGCATAGCTTTTTTTGCTGCACCGCTTGAGGTCGCATTGTTCTCAAGCTTCTTGTACTTCGTTGGTTCCTGGCATCTCAATGGTCAATTGTGAATAAACTGCACGGGTAGCTAGAGAATGGATCATAGAATGTGACCAATAAGTCTGGGTTTTCAATTAAATAAAAACAATTATAATAATAAATTAAATTAAATTAAATTGAATTAAATTAAACTTTTGGTTGAATCCACTCACTTGCAGTGGCACTGGAACAATTTTTAAAGTGGGATTGCTGAAAACCATTGAACAAAACTGTAACCCCTGCATTTTTTTAACCTTGGTACTTTCATTCAAAGAGTTTGATCAAGCGAATTTCGTTAAGTGGCTGAGTTATGTGCCGATTGTGATGTCAATGTTTTGAATTGAATTTATAGTTGATTAGGTAAGGTATGTTTTTTATAAGCAGGTGATGTAAACCATACCCATATGTTGAATAAAGCACGGTATAACAAATATTGCACTGTGCTTCTGATACACACTCAACTACAATGGCTTACTAGTCACTGTGTGCTGATTAAACCCTTTCAAAATATGAGAATATAACCCCATTCCAGCACTCACACGTACAATTGCAGCTGTCTCTGTGCAGATAAGCAGCAAAACAACTGAAATGCAGAAGTGAATAGAGAACCTCTCACATCTCCAGTTTTATTTTTTGCAAAGTTAAAAATGGATGCCTCTGAAGTCTTCTGGAGAGTGTTGTGTTAAAAAGGCGTTGGGAACGTCTTCTCAGCGAGGACTGAACTAGTTAAGTAGCTTCTTGTTAACAGCAAAGAAACAAAAGGAAGGATTCCTGCATTTCCAATTTGCTCCTTTGATTCAAACACGTGTATACTAGATGTAAAATCCTTGAAAGTGGTGAAACTGGACACTTGGAAATTATTTGTCTATTGAAATAACAGTCTAACAAAACCACAATTAAAGTGGGATTTTGTGGGTCACATACCAACTTACTTTACTCTTGATATTTATTATATTGTGCAGTATATACAGGGCTGCTCATTTCAGAATAGATATGAGACTAACAGGATGAGTTTAGTAGAGATGCTAAAGGTGGCACTGTGTTCATAAAGATTTAGCATTGTAGCACTGGATATGTATAGGGATGTAATGTTTTATGAATCATAATTCACTACTACTTTAATGACTGATCGGGACATACCAATCCTTCCCCGGGGCCCATGATGACTCTCAGCAGCCCTGAGCTCATGAACATTTTACTCCCTCAGAGCAATGGAACACTTCACCTACCAGACTGTAGACTGCAGCTACAGTGAACATGTATGCTGTTCCTGGATCATGTGACAGGAGGGGCCAGTGTTTATTTCATACCGCCAACTGCCAGAAACAATGTATCATATGTTTTTCCATATCTTACAATCATCATTAAATTGCCTTTATAACTAAAAATATGAATTGCAATCAAAACTATAAACGTCAGGTGTGTGGTCCAGTGGTTAAAGAAAAGGGCTTGTAACCAGGAGGTCCCCGGTTTGAATCCCACCTCAGCCACTGACTCATTGTGTGACCATGAGCAAGTCACTTAACCTCCTTGTGCTCCATCTTTCGGGTGAGATGTAATTGTAAGTGACTCTGCAGCTGATGCATAGTT
This sequence comes from Acipenser oxyrinchus oxyrinchus, assembly GCA_030684275.1. Taxonomy (NCBI): domain Eukaryota; kingdom Metazoa; phylum Chordata; class Actinopteri; order Acipenseriformes; family Acipenseridae; genus Acipenser; species Acipenser oxyrinchus. The sequence goes on from CM060255.1 coordinate 10,536,899, forward strand.
CACACACCCTAGTCTCTGTAAGTCGCCTTGGATAAAGGCATCTGCTAAATAAACAAATAATAAATAGCCTCAACAGCAAAGAGACACTGACTTAATGAACCTTTTAACATTCTATATAGCAAACCAATACAACTCACAGTTAATCAATAATGCTGAACCAAACTATCCAATTTATATTACTGTAATTTTGTACTATATTAAGGTCACTTAAGACAAATGCTTTGGAATTATTCTAAAGCCAGTCTTAAAGATGCCTGTGTCTTCCAGCCTTGCATTGAAGATAAAGAGAAAATTACATTGATGTGATCTGGCAGCCAGGAAAAAATATTGTTTCAATATTGTCCCCTTAACTGCCTTCGCTCCGGTGTTTCTTCTAATCTTTCATTTTCACGGGAGGGATTAGCATGGAGAGTAGGTGTCTTGTTTTAGAGACCAAACCTGCTGGAAGCCTCAAAGTTTAAAGCTGTACAGCATCTCTATAAAATACTTGAGACGTGGCTGGACTCTGAGGACATAATGCTTGCAGGCTCCTATGCACTTTGGGAGCTCTCTACCGTGGAGGAAAGGTAAAAACAGTTCTCTCTGTATGAATGAGTATTGTTATTCACTGGAGCATGCATCTGATTTTCTTTTATTACTTCAGTGGGATGCACAGGCAATTTTTTACAAAATGGGTCACTCAGCAGTGAAAGTAAAAGGGAAGAAGATTATAAAATCATTTTCTTCTTTCTTATTGATGTTCTCACACAAATAATGAACGTGAGGGAGATTGGTTAGTTCAATTTGTGTTCACCCGTCAAAAAGTCAATGGGCAATTACTGTTTGTTTATAAGACTGCATCACAATAGCCTTTTCAGCACATGTATTCTTCACAGTTTTGAGACACAGCCAGGTAAAAGAGCAACTCTTATATACATCCAGAGTAACCCCTTCTTGACAGGTTTCTACAAGATCTGTGTCCAAGTTAGAAACACCCCCAGAGCAAAACACTCCAAAGAGTAATGACATTTAAATACAAAAAAAAAAACAGTGTGGTTGTCAGGAAAGAGGTGGCCCTGCTGAGTAATGTTACGTTAACATATTAAATTACATACCACTTTGTAGTTTGCTATACAAATGAAACATGGGACATTTCTAAATCTAACATAAATTACCATACTACTATTATGGCTTCTGGTAGACTTCTGCGATATAATTTTGGAGTTTCTTTGATTACATGATGTTAAATAAATTATCTGAATTATGTTCATATATATTTTTTAAAATGATGTCTCAATCCTAAAATTGTAGGGGATACAAAGATTTTGGCCATAGGTGTACATAGGTCACATGTTATAGCAAAAGTGTATTATCCCTTGAAAATATGATATGTGTTACTATATTAGGTTAAAGAATGTTCTCAGCTTCGATGCCTTCTTATCAGGATATATTTTACACTTCCTGGGCCATTTCACCTCAGCAGTGTCTTCTGTGCCAAAGCATGTTACTGGCTGGAAGCATGTCAGTCCATAGAGGAAGCAGCTCACTGGTTAATGACAGGAAAGAAGCCATTTAAATGACCAAGAATAGCTTGCAAACAGAGCTTTATTTAGCATGTCAGGTTTTAAAATGAAAATGCATGCTTACTATAACATTCAAAACTGAGATCTATATAACAAATGGAAGTGCACAAGAGGTAAGATTTATGAAATTGTTTTGATAGCAACAATCACTGTAATGTTTGTTTTTGCACAGATTGCGCTTCACAGACTTGGCCTGTGCGAGATGACGTTCCTCATTATGCTGGGACAACATCACCGAGATAAGAGTGTTTTTCATGTTATGAAAAATAAACAATAAATAATCAAGCTAGACAAGTCTTAATTGGTCACCTCTGGACTGCAGACTAACACATGCATTTTAATGAATTTCCTCCTTGAAATGAAACACGTCACATTGGATTGTCAAACAGATGTCACAAATAGAGTAATCAATGGTGAATTAGCCTTTATATTAATTTATTTCATGAGAAGGGCTGTCAATTAAAAAAATGTAATTAAAAAAAACAAATAAACAAGTAAACATGCTTTCCAAGACCTTGAGCATCTCATCAATCTGGGGGCCGCTGTGTATCTTCTGATAGCAACCCGAGCTATTTGCACCAATAGCAGATATTAAACAGCAACTTCATACATTTTAACATATGTTTTTCCATACTTCATCATCATCATCAAATTGCCTTTATAATTACAATTATGAATTCCAATCGAAACTGTAAACGCCAGGGGGTGGAAATAGCCTCAACAGTGAAGTAGTGAAGAGACACTGACTTAATGAACTTTTCAGCATTCTATATAGCAAGCCATAGTTAATCAATGATGCTGAACCAAACTTTTCTCACCATCCAATTTATGAAATGTATAATGTGAAATCATTCGCTTTCAGCACTGCCTGAAATATATAATCTTAATAAGTCTTTGAAGGCAAACCCTTTGGAATTATTCTAAAGCCAGTCTTAAAGATGGCTGTGTCTTCCAGCCTTCCGTGGAAGTTGAAAAGAAACTATATTGATATGATCTGGCAGCCATGAAAAAATATTGTTTAAAAAAACAAATAAACAAGAAATAGTGTAAGCAGGCTTTCCAAGCCCTTCAGCATCTCATCCCTCAGGGGGCCGCTGTACATCATCTGATACCAACTCAAATTACACAGCAACTTGCTACAGGGTTGAAAATTTCCCAGTTATCTTGACTAATGTGTTTTTCTTGTTGTTTAAAATCTAATTTTTGGTTTCAGTCATCACATCCTGGTGACTTTTTAAAACTCAGAAGTTTAAAGCACCACTATGACCTTCAAATGGCTGTCAAACACGTCTTCTATGTAACCTGTAACCTGTAAGAAATACCACATTTGCTCTATGTGGTATCTCTCATTGATGTAGTTCTTATATCCACTAGGGCAGAGTGTTGCAGACAGACACCCTGGAGTACCAGCTGTTCTTAAACACAAGCCATGTTTGAGAGCCCATTTGAGGCCGCAGAGGTGCTTTAAACTTCTGCATTTTAAAAAGATCAGCAGGCATTCATGCTGGATAGATCAGCAACAGAGCTACCAGAATCTAAATGATGGGGTCAGTCATGGTTTAGGCATCAGCCTAGGTTTTCATTCCTTGTTTATGTTGTCTAATTTCTAATAAACTGTGTTCCCTTGGTCAGACTATTTACACCATGCAATTCATGAAATATATTTTATTTGTTTATTTAGCAAACACCTTTATCCAAGACGTCTTACAGAGACTAGGGTGTGTGAGCTATGCATCAGCTGCAGAGTCACTTACAACTACGTCTCACCCGAAAGACGGAGCACAAGGAGGTTAAGTGACTTGCTCAGGGTCACACAATGAGTCAGTGGCTGAGGTGGGATTTGAACCGGGGACCTCCTGGTTACAAGCCCGTTTCTTTAACCACTGGACCACACAGCCTCCTATTTTTACCATGTCAAGCTCTGAAAAGGCACCAAGGTAAGACCTTACTGTATAGCTAGACCTACTATCAAGGTAAATTGTCCTATATTTTCCTGTAAATGGTCCCTTAAGTGATTCACTGTTTTCAATAGTTCACTATTTTTTAATGTACAAGATATACAGCGAAATGTAAACCTCCTTTGACCTATTTATGGTTTGCTACTGTATGGTCATTTCATAGTTATCTAAAATGAATGGCACACAAATAAAAGAGGCTCTACAATATGCACAGGAGTTCCAAATGTACATTGCTTTTTTAAACAGTTTGTGTTCTGCATGCTTCATTTGTAAATGCTAATTTGGTGAGTAATGTTCAAATAGTTGATGTAAAAAAAGCTGTATTCTACAGTGTTTGTGGCCTAATACACTAACTTGTGTTGCCTAGACCAGGCATTGTTGTGGTATGGAAATGCACTAAACAAAAAAGTGTACATTCTAAATCTTGATAAAAAGGATTGATTGAAATATTACTTTCAACCGTCCACTAGCATCTTCCCTCCAAAACACCTTGAAACAAAACCCCTCCCCCAGCACACACATTTTTATTCTAGAAGTGTCCTTGGTAAACAGCCCAAAATGCTATATCAAAGCCAGCGCTGCCTGTTTGATATTTTCTAAAAAAATATATCTTGGGCTGAATTAAGAAGAAAGGTCAAAGCCTTGCAGGGGATGTGTTATGCCAGGGCCCTGAAGCACCTTGATTCAGCTCTGCCTTATGCCAATGAACCCAGGATTGCTGTATAATCTGCTGGGGTTAAGCTGCCACTGTGTTGGAGTCTCCTTGACAGCCATGCACTGGTGTCAGTGCCAGTCAATCTGCAGATTATGGACTGGCCAAGGTCAACTCGCTGAATAATACAAGAGCTCTCCAGTGTATTCTTTTTTTCTTTTCTGCCTGTAATTGCCTCATACCTACCTGGTAGTTATTTTAGCTTTGTCTTTCTGTTTCATTTTTGCTCAGTGCTTTCAAGTACCACATTTTTTAAAAAAAATACATCTTTCAGAATGGACCTTTAAGGAGGGGGTCTGCTAAATTATGATAGGTCTGCAATGGTTTTTATAACTAACAACAAGCAAAATAAGGCTTAATTCCACACCGGACAGATAGGAGCAGGGGCTGCGCTGCACATAAATTAGTGAGTTGAGGATAAAAGATAGCCTTAAGACTGATGAACTGGAGAGGAGAACTGCATTAAGAATCTCTCCCTTCCTGCATACCGAATCAAAGCGATTTATTAAGGCTAAGCTGCTGCCGGGGGAGACAGGTTGAGCAGAAAAAGGTAAACAGTGTGACAGTCTCACTGTTCTCAGTTCAGTCTCCAGCAGCCACTGACAGTGCAGGTTTAAAAGGGGAGTTTAGGGATTAAAGAGGGGTGGGTCGGGGGTTCTGAAGAGCATCAGCTAGGGAGGTGTTGAGAGACAAGATACATTCAGACTAATGGGGAGAAGTTTGGAAATCCCACCTGAGTGCTGTCTTGTGCTGTTGGTTTTCTCTAATATCTTCTGGTTAATGATATCTGCAGTCTTGACTTCATGGAGGTCTAGGATTGAATGACAACATGTATTCCATTCAGGATTGATGTTCACTCTTAAATGTATGGTTTATAAAAATGCCAATCATGCTAATTAAATAAATGACTGGTCTGGTTATAGACTTTCATGAGGAGCTGGTTAAGCGTCAAAAGAGGTAATTCCCATGGAGTATAGTAACATATTCATGAGCTGTGTGAGAAACTTTCTTTTTGCTTGACATGAACGCAACACGGTGAATTTGAATAACACCTGGCAAGGACATAACACTACACTACCCCAAAGCAAATTAAATAATTGCTATGGTGCTGCCATACCTATACTTTATAAATGCCATTATTTGATTTAATCCAGACCTTGATGGCACAATAGTAGTTGGAAGACAGTGTAGAAACAGGACCTTTTATTCATGGTTTATAAGCAATGGTACTGATTAATGTATCTGTAAAAAAAAGTTGGGGGTGGGGAGGTTGCCATAACTATCTCTTCTGAGCCCATGCACTTAAATCCCATTAAAACCCCAACCTGATTCCAGCTCCAAACTGGTATGCATGCTGAATATATACTTTGGGGATTGAATTCCTCAAATAGCTTGAATCCAATTAGATGTGTGTGTATAAATGAGGCATCTGAGCCAACACTGAAGGGCAGGCTCCTGGCAACACTCAAATGTTTGAACTATTGAGATATCATTCTAGGACACCACTCCAGATATTGTACTGGAATGAATTACATTTGTGTATTGGCTCATACCATTATGGTATCATTGTCATGTTACAAGAATGTTCCATTGTGGTACAATTCCTAATACTATTGTAACTTTCCTTGTGCTACATTTACTCCTTACTCCAGAACCATTGCCACTGTAGTGTCACTTCAGTTAGTAAATGAGTGTAAATTGAGATTACCAGAATCCTTTCCCAAAGATTGTCCTAACATCTACCGACCTCTGACTTACCCTTTCTCCTAATATACGATTCTGGGTAATAATAATGATGATGACTCTGGCATCCTATGAATAAACCCATCATTTTGTTTTCTGAGGGCTTTATCAAGCAGCACTTAGAATAATCCTGTGATGGTTGTCTGCTGTCATGTCTGTGTGAGTGAGCAACCTTTGCATCTAGAGTCTTTTTAGGAGCAAAAGGGGAAAACTGCTTACTCAGTGCAAACACTGCTCTGAATCTTTAATCTCCTCATGACTTCAAAAACAAACACACTGCTTAAAAAGGATTGTGAAAGGGAGACTATTGAACCATATATGTTTTCAGTAGAGTGTGCTGCTAATTTTATCTTTCATCTAAGAGGTTTGTATTCAGACCAATTTAGATGAAACCCAAGTGCTAATAGAAATGCCATTTCACAATTATATCACAGAGGGGAAATGTTAATGTGAATTTCTAGAAGGATAGTAAGACAGTTTTTCAGCACAAGAAATTTGATGATGTAACCTGCAGATATAGAACTGCAATTTCACTGTGTTTTTATATAATTTTCACGAGGCAATAAACACCAGCTGGATTAATATAGTTGATGGGTGGTGATATTTAGACCTGTCACATTTTAGATTATAAAAAGTAGACTGTATCTGTCTGTGCATAAAAAAGAAGCCACTTTAAATGGTCAGTGCAAACGCAGAAGGGTGGAGGCTGGGTGCAAACTGGTGATCTCGTACACAGCATGCAAGCATCTTAACCACGTCTGCATTCATGGTTTTAGAGCATTTCATCTCATCTCATCTCACTGACAGGGGACAGAATTTATAATGGCAGTGCATCACACAACACTGCCCATTACTCAGACTTTAGTATTTAATCAACGAGCTGGGTTCCTATGTATTTGTCTGACTAAGATTCTTAATCAGTTAATGTGTGAATGCTAATGATCTGTAATTACTGATAATTACAGTTTTTTTGTAAAAATGAAAAAAAAGAATATTAATATGAATTCCAAAATCTTCAACACAGGTGCAGATGTTTGAGACTTGAAAATCATGGTTTTTGCTGATTTGTATACTTGATGGATGAATGCAACTGATTACATGCTGTAATTAAATTAAGATTAACAAAAAAGAAAAAAAAATGTTCCTGATGACAGCATATCAATTTGACATGTTATTAAATCTTTTATTTTATTTTATTCTGTTTAACTTTTACATCCCATGAGCTGTTTAATTAAGAGGAATACTGCATACCAATTAAATTACATTTGTAAAGTCAAGATGAATTGCAGTGGAGAGCGAAGAAGACCAGTTTGGTGATGTCAGGATGGACAAGCGTATTCCATAAGTGTTTGACTGGTGGGACAGTATATATGTTTTTTTTACAATGTATGTGGTGTGGCTCATCCACTGATCCACACACCTTTTACCTGCTGCCCAAAAACTACCTGTCTATCTAATACAATTTTGTAACAAACCAAAATGTGTTGTGTATTGTTCTACCTAATTAAACATCAAAAACAGTTTACGTGAACAAACCTTAAAGAGTAAGTAGAGGGGTTCCGAAAAATATAGCGTTACACGTCCCCACGTGTTGCTACAACTGTTTGAATAACATACCTGTACTTTTTATTTTCATTGTTAACATCCTGACAACTTTTTATACTTATATAAGTCTGTTTCAAAGCTCTTTTCAAAATGGCCGCTCCAGTGCACTGGGGTTTGAGACCTGTCCTCTAAATCACTGCAGGAAGAGCGATAAAAAAAATAAAAAAAAACAAACAAAAAAAAAACATAACAACAAGTGCTCTGGCTTTTCTGTTCGTACCACATCATGGATCGTTATTGCTGTGTTACCTGTTTGACAATATGGGCAATAATCCTTACACTAACAGTGCACTAGAGCAGACATTTTGAAGAGCTTTGAAACAGACTTTAAAGTTATAAGTGTAAAAAGCTGTCAGGATGTTAACATGGAGTTTTGGGCCCACAGTTACAGTACAAAACTGAGAAAACTTCTATCTTACCAACCCGATAGGGTCACACTTTATAAGTTAATATGCCGTGTGTAGTGTCATGTGTCTTTTTATTGTAAGAGACTCATGCAGTTTGGATGAAAAGACTGCCAAGTGAAGCTGCTCAAACTGTACATAATGATTTCTGTTATAAGAGACATTCAACACACGACGTACTAACATATTAGAAATCACAAAAAACAATGTGCTCATAAACTATTATTTAACATTAAAAAACTGGTCTTGTTTTTTAATTAAAGAACTGTGTACGGATGAGATCTATACACGGAATGAGATGTACTGGCATTTTGACAACTCCTTAATGATGATTGGTTGATTCGTCATACTTGATTTATAGTACTTTAGGGATCCATTTATATAAAACATCTATACATGTTTTATTAACAATTCTGATAATTTTTAACAAGGAGTTTATTACAATAACATTTTAATGACGCCTTACTAGTGTAAACACCATTATGTTATAAAAGGTTTCTTAGCTACATGTTCTTATAACACTGTATGATTAATAACTATCTAATATTATATTTAAAAAAATAAAAACATTTATAACACATTGATAGATGCATTTTTGATAAACTGCTTCCTAGAGAGATATGTTGATGATTTCTTGAGAAATGTTAATCATTGCAACACTTTATCAAAAAAACATCAAAAACATTTATATCAGCAAAGGCTTTTAAACATTTATTACAGACAGTCTTAACATTCACAGTTCATAGCAATTTAAAAACATTCTCATTGGCTCTGTAGTTCTGTTACAGTCATTGTTCACAGTGGACTTCACTGCTGTGGATCCTGTTTTACAGATGGCTTGTCATAAGGAGAAAAATAATCCAAATCGCTACATTGCCAAGGGCAACTTAACAGAAAACTATTTGGCTGGCACGCCGTCTCGCAGTCCCATCTCATTTTACTAAGGTCAGCTGCACAGTCCATTTGTGTTCACTGGGCAGGAAAAACATTTACTTACACTTCTGAATCCCATTTCTCCTACAAGTCTGAAACAAGATTTACTTTATTTAATCTTAATCTTCTCATTGTATTGAGCAAGTAAGTAGTTTGCTCTGTGAACAACAGGAAAGAAAATAAACAGAATAGACCAAAGTGCAGTCCAGAAGTATATCATAGGCATCCTCACAGCAGCTTGACCTTTCATTATATAAAAAAAATACTTTTGTACAAGATACACATTTAAAAGTAGTACACGTGATACCCCTAGAGCCAGACTGCTGCATGTATGCTCGGTACTGGAGGTGCGATACATGCAATAGAGAGCGTGACTGTGTTATAATATTTTGTTTCCACTAGAGTCCTGCTTGTACCAGCTTTTACAGCTACTGTAGTTGGGTTTAAGGCTCCCTCTTCTCGTAAATGGGCAGTCTTCTCAACTACACCTTCCATTTTTGAACTGCGTATGTTATTATTTCTTTATTTAGCAGACACCTTTATCCAAGGCGACTTACAGAGACTAGGGTGTGTGAGCTATGCATCAGCTGCAAAGTCACTTACAATTACATCTCACCCGAAAGACGGAGCACAAGGAGGTTAAGTGACTTGCTCAGGGTCACACAATGAGTCGGGCTGAAGTGGGATTTGAACCGGGGACCTCCTGGTTACAAGCCCCTTTCTTTAACCACTGGACCACACAGCCTCCTTACTAGACCACACAGCCTCCTTGGCTTGTTTTATTAACAGGTCTGTGTTCTAGTAGAAGAAAAGGTTATTGTAGACCCAAAATTAAAACCTGTTCCTTGTTTGTATGATACATGGAACAATACATGGAGTTCTTGCAGAGCACAGTGATTTGAGCTGATCTAAACTCACTAAATACTTTGACTCAACAAATAGGTATATTATACCAAATGACACCAAAGATGCACTGTTACACGTTTGATTTTTATAAATTGGTATTAATTTGAATCTCTATGGCTGTACTTAGCCACTGTTTAGATGAATTGAATAGACCCCAATAGCCCCGGTACAAGTTTGTCATAGTAAAAGCATAGTACAATAAACTACAGGAATGGCAAAACAAACATATTAAAAAAAAACAACAACTGGTAAACCATGGTAACCTATGGTAAATGCACAGTGTAACCATGAGAAAAGCGTGAGGAAACTGCAAAGTAAATGTGCAAATGATCTGTGATAAAGGAGGGAGGAGATACATTTTATACCAACAATAACATGGAGATTTACACAAAATGCCAAAAAAATGCCAATCTGCATGTGCTTGGTAATGTCTTATAGTAGCTAGTTTCTGATCTGAAGTGCTTCTGTTCGCCTCCTCCTGGATGTACTTAACCTAAGTGCTTCTGCTTTTATGAAGCTTTCTTTTTCAGTGAATTTTTTTCTCATTGGCAGCACTAAAAACACCACCCCTGACCAACTTTTTCACATCAAATCTAAGTTCTGCAATGTAAAGCAATTGCTGACGATATAACTGTAATGACAAAGTAAAAAAAAAAAAGTCTTTCTTTTTCCTCAATTTTTGAAAGATTTCCCCATAATTCTTCAGGACTGAATGTAACTGAAGAGTTATTCAATGTGGTGCTAAGTTATGCAACATTTGTCAATCTCACAGGGGCAGTGTTTTTTTCTCTTCAGGTTTGAACACTTTGAAAGCAAGGTATGGATTGACTCTGAAGCCTGCTGGCAAGTGACCCCCGCTTTCCATCTTCAACACTTCAGTACCAGGTAAAGGATTAGCATATAGATCCATACTGCCTGTAGTTTTTTTATGTAAAAGATGTGTTATGCCTGTTTGTCAGCAGATATTGAAATACGTATCCCCAGTTTCCCTTTGTCTGAGAAGAGGTGAGCAAGAGAGGCGTTGAGCACTAGGCAGTCACTCTCTGCGATCACAGTGCCGAGCCCCTCGGAGAAGGATCTCACAGCAGACTCCCAGCTCAGTCGCCTGCGTTCGCTGCTCAGCTCCAGCCTGTAGGTGAACCTTTCAGCCACCCTACTGGGCCCCAGCAGCATGACGGCAGCAAAGTACTGCTGGTGTCCCTGTCGCCGCTCCTGCTTCTTGAGCACCAGCAGAAACTGTTGCCCCAGGCAGGACTGCACCGTCACCCAGTCCTCTGCATCCGGGAGATGGACATCTGACGCCAGGAACACGATGCGCTGTCCCTGGAGGGTGGAGGCCCTGTGTGTGTCTTTGAGGTGGAGCGCCACCACCTCCAGGTCCCCCTGCCACCCACAGGAGAGCAAAGGGCAGGAGCAGGGGCAAGGGATGGCTACTCCTGCATCGCCGGGGCGAGAGGCTCTGTTCTCAGTGTGACCTGCACTGGAACTAGAACTGTAGCGACCACTTCTGGCTGATGCATCCTGGGAAATACAGAACACCATATTTTAATGGAGAGTGCGACCTCCACTGTGTCCCTAAAGTTTATTTTTAAGTTGTAATTTGAATATAAGTTATCAAAATGGAGAATACTTGCTAAAATATACTATTTGATATGTGTTGTTTACTATATGACACGAAATGTTGTTAAAAGGGTTATGACATAACTGCATACATCTTACCTATTCTGCACTATGCCATTTGGATCTCTCACGTGCAGTTTTGAAAGGATGGAGAGAGTGTCACGCTAGGTGACCTAGGAAGTGCAAGTAGAACAGACTACCTAAAAGTAAGGCATGATAGCAAGCTTTCTTTAACCTAGTGTAGATATAATTACTTAAAATGAAATGTGTTTCTTTCAAAGCTGCACATAGATACTTGTGAATGGAAATGCAAGACAGGTCAAATGTATGGCTTTAATTCATTAGATATATGGTAAAATCATTTTTACTAACATGTACCTAAGGTCCTACTTCAATTGAACTTTGTTATGTGAGATGACCACTACAGAGAGATCACACTTACCAACAGACCTGTATTGATGTTAATAGTCATAGTAAACAACATATTCTACCGAACACAGAGTGATTCAAATTCAGTGCAACAGAATTCATTTAATAGAAAAGTTGTATTCCTCATTTTGTTTTCAGATGTAACATTTGGAAAATGGTAATAAGCGACAATAAGTTCTACTAAAGCAGTTATAGGCTTGCATAGGAGGAGACCTTTCAATTACTGATAAAGAAAAGCAACATTACTTCTCGCAGATGCTTTGCTAACTAATGCGTTGTGCATATTTCCAGATATTAATGCACAAGATTGAATACCCTGAAGTCCAAGGCTGTAAAATTGGAATGAACAATAAACCAGTGTGTGGTGCGGTGCAATTATTTTTGATTAACTTAAAAAGATAATGAAGGATGGAAACTTGTAAGTCTTTAAAGGAAATACAATCTACTTGAGTTATTTGTTTAACCAGGTCCCTTGAGGTCTAATTCTCAAGAGTAGCCTAGCAATAGTCTTTACATATTTATTACAAACTACACACACAACTGTAATATTTTCAAATTTTAAGCACCAAAAATAGCAAACAAAAAAAAAAAAATGCAATTACAGCAAATAATGTCATGGTAAGAAATGGAATCTTAAGGTATACAAATATTGCTCATCATTGTTAGAGAGCTTATTATCTATATTGTCTTATCATTCTTAACATTCTACATTATATACAGTATATATATATATATATATATATATATATATATATATATATATATATATATATATATATATATGATCATAGAGTACTGTGGTTATTAATTTGTGGTAATGTTCATGGTGTAGCTAAAGAGACTAACGTGTACTGTCCTTCTTCTTCTTCTTCTTCTTCTTCTTCTTCTTCTTCTTCTTCTTCTTCTTCTTCTTCTTCTTCTTCTTCTAATATAATTATTTAAACAGTGGCAGTATTTACTCTATTAGCCACCTCGATCAATTATATAGACCCACAAGATATTGTGACAGGGCGTCCCAATACTGTTGCAATACTTCAGCATACAACATTGATTAAGAAAATCCAAAATATTTTTAAGACCACTAGTAAGTGTGCATTATTTTTTTGAAGTACCTCCTTTGTTAATAGTTCTTTTTTCATTTAAAAGATGTTGTAATGGAACAAGCATTCAATATCACATACATTTCTTTGCCTTGTTTTGACAGCCAGTGGTGTCGTGCCCTAATGGATTGCGGTAAATGAGTAAAAAGGAATTGCTTGCTAAAACAAAATCTGGGCAAAATCCAAAACCACTCTCAGTTTTTTTTTTTTCTTTCAGGCAAGCATTAAAATACCCTCTCTAATATAAAGTTAATGTGTTCATCTATTTATTTATTGGAGTTCATGGAGGGGGAAGGGGAGGTGGAGGGGAAGGTGGAGGTGGAGGGGAAGGGGGGAGAGGGAGGGGAAGGGGGAGAGGGAGGTGGAGGGGAGAGGGGGTGAAGGTGGAGGGGAGGTGGAGGTGAAGGGGAGGGGAGGTGGAGGGGGAGAGGGAGGGGCAGGGGAGAGGGAGGTGAGTGTTTTGTGTTGCATGTTGCGTGCTGGGCTGTGCTGTCCCATCATTTGTTTTGGCCCTTGTGTCGTTTTATTTGATTAATGTGTTTTGTCTAATGTTTGTCCGTGTTATTTTTGTTTATATGATTAAATGTGCGCACTAGTGCTTCAAAACTTGCAACTTCTGTGTCTGAGTCTCACTTCCTGGTCGTAACATCCTGGCCAGTGACGCTGTCCTGTCACAATGCCAGACCGTCGTTTTTTCCTTCCAACTAAAATGGCTTCTATTAGAAAAAAAACACACAAAGGGTGCTATTATAAAGCCCAGATATCTTTTTACCACAGTTTACCACAGTAATCTTTGAGAAGGTCACTTCAATCCACAGTCTTATTACCCTTCATAGATTGCATGTTTAGCATAACTGGCAGGCAAGGGTTTTGAAGACTGCCGTGAAGGGAGTGAGATTACACATTGCTATTGCAGCCTGAATGCTGCTCTGCAGAACCCACAGTCTTGTTCATTGGCAAAACTAATCTTCAAAATACCACAGAAGTCATAGTTTGGTGAGGGCTATGTGACTATGACAAATGCAAGGGGCAAATACCTATAGTGAAAGTCTCTAACAGCTTTCAGAAGCTATATTGAATTCTTGTCTCTTCATTAAAGCAGCTGCTCTTCCTGATTGCAATGAACTGAAAGCAGCACTAAAGAAAAACGATCGCCAAAATTAAACAAGTATAGGAATTGGCATTGCAAATAGCCATAATGTAATCTATATTTTGCCATGGAGAGACTAATAAAGTGAGACTAATACTCCAATGAATCTCAATCGCTTACCTTTAGCCACACATTGATGACACAAAAAGTCCCTGTGGGGAACTAACTAGAAGCATGTTTTAATTATCTTTAGAAAAGAACATGTTCGCTGTCCTCAAACAAGGATGTAATGGAAAAATGGAAGCAATATAAGGATTGGAAACCAAATACTGTAGCATGAATGATACGCTGGTGAAGAATTATTGTGTGCAACCCTAGAGCAAACCCAGTACTTACCATACTGGTCTCCTGTGCTATAAACATCCCTACATTATCTTTTATTACCATAATCATGGTTGATATTTATTATTCACATACCCTGTGTCTCCTTACAACCATGCTGAACATGTGGCAGTGTGTAGATACAAAATCAGCAGCCACAGAAGGGTTGACAGATATTTAAATATGACATTCTGCCTGAGCTCCAGTTAGCTTCAAATATATGTACAGTTTCATTCCATAGTTGATAAACCAATCCTTAGTTTATCAAGGTATATTTGAATGGCAATTTTGCAGTTGGCCATGCTTTTTTTCCTTGCAAACAAAATACTGTGCTTTTACTGGGCTGTGCCAAGGTTTTTACAATGCATTACCAAGTTACCAGTAATACACCATTGTGAACTGTTGGTTACTATGGCAGTGCTTGTATGTGCTTTATCATTACCATGCTTTACTTTTCTATACTTCTACCCTGGTGTAGTTTTAAAAGGGACAGTAGGCGAGTAGCAATCAATCAGAGGGATTTTTTTTTACAGCAAGCAGACAGTTAAGGTAAGGATCCTTTAAAATAGTTTAATAACATAAAATGGCACTACTGTTCTTCTGTTTACAGTGAATTATCAGCCCCTTGGGTAATAAGAATGACTGACAGTAGATAATAACACCCTATAACTGTCAATCACTTCTCTGACCCCTGGGGCAAGTCACCCACTTAATTGAAAAGCATGTTGGATTTACTTTGAAGTTGTTACTTGCTGTTATGAATGTAACTTGGTTGAAAAGTGCAGGGGTGTACTGATTTGAAACAGGATGTGTCAGTTTACTGGATTATTAGAATACTGGGTTATTCTGTTTTATTAAATGGTTCTGACAAAAGAGACGGTTTATTTTGCATGTTTTATTTTGCCATCAGCTACAGTGTTACTGTAACTAGAATTGTGGGCTGAATGACCTCCTCTTGTTTGTAAATGTTCTTCTTATGTTCTTATGTTCTATATAGACAATACTAGAGGTTATTGAGTTTAAATGTGCATGAGCGCTGTACAGGTGATCAGTAAATACCGGTGGTCAATTAGACATTCCCAGCCACACAGCATCAGTTTCCAAAACAATACTTTAGCATTGCTGGTTATTTACTTTGAACTGTCTAGAAATGCCAGCCCTCCCAAGGCTTTATTACAAATGAAGAATGACATTTAACCGCTTGATGTATTTGCATGCGATACAGAATCTTTGTGAAATTGAATAATCTTATTGTCTGAAAGCTTCACCTATTGATTTAATCCCAATGGCTTGACTTAAGCTGATATAGATCTACTTTCTTGGCTGTTTCTTAAAGGATTGATTTTTTTTCTTGGTCTAAGCATAAAGGTCAATACAACTAAAAGCTCAAAGCACCTAAGAATGTCATGATTTATGAAGACAATCAACATTTCAGTTTCAGTGAATTAATCATACAGTGCTGTATACGGGCCTTTTAATAGAATGTACCATATCACAGTGCTGCACAGCCACCCATGTCATCATGGCTTCAGATATATCAAAGAGCAATTAAAACAGACATCAAATATGCACTTACATGGACTGTTCTTGTGCTGTAATGTATACTGATCAAGTAATCTAAAATTAGCCATTTAAATCTTGAAGGCTTTCCCTATTAGCCATACCTCTTTTAACTTTTAACTTTGTGTTTACTTTACTTAAAAAAGCATATTTTATTTTCATAGTATTTTTTAAATGTGTTTAAAAATGAGCTTAGTCCCTTAGTACTTATATACTTGTATTTAACAAGTATCATTATTAGGTATGGATTTTCCTCTTCATTAATATGATTTATGTGCCAGTACTTTCAACGAACTTGATCTTTCAAAATGTCTTCATTTATGTAACGTCTGAGCTATAGTTCTCCAGAGCACGAATGTAGCAATTTAAATATAGTGAGGGCAATTGCTTTAAACAAGCGCCTAGCCATTCAATATCGGGCCATTATCGGCTTAAAGACTACAGAAAATCTCTGAGCACTAAACGAATACCCACCATGGAAGAAGACTGCGACTGTTGAAAGAATAGCCCTTTGTAAGACAGTGTGTGTCGCCGTCCAAGGGGCTGAAAGAGTGAATTATCCTGGCTTGAGTATTATTACACATTTCTGAACCATGACGTTCCTTATTATTAGTACAGTTTTCAAACTGAACTTGTCTCCAGCTATCTGTCCTTGCCTGTCTATATACTTATTATTCCATTATAATACCACACTGTAAAAAGAATGTAGCCTTTGCACAAAACACATATGCAGGTGAGGCTTCCATCATGTGGGGTTCAGAGGTTGGGTGGTTAAAATAAATATTCCTTTTTTTTTGCTTTCATATCAATCATTCTCAATATGAAATAGTCTTACTAGGCAACTTAAATGACCTCTTCGACCACCAGATGGTGGTGAGCCCTGTTCCAGCTCACTGAGCTTAGTCCCTACACACAGCCACTAGTTGAACATGTGAGCTGCACTGTTGTTTGGCAAATACAGCAATCTGAAGATAAATCTTACTGTAAAAACATGTCCATTTTCAAAAAGGACAGGAAATAATATTAACTACAGTTTACTAAAATGAATTATTAAATCAACCGAAGACTGCTTATAAGCCCTTAAATCAAATGTCTGAGTTATTTACTCCTGGTTTGGTAACTTAATCGAGTGCATTCTGTCCTTTTAAAAAAATGTTTATGCTCCTTGCCATTTGTAGAAAATTGCTTTGGGAATGTAGCCCATTGTTGTGTGTTAACGTTTTTGGAAATTACTTTTTGTAATTATACTGTAATGCATACAATGTAAGTATTTTACTCTAAGAACCAGCTGATACTTCATGAGAGAGCCTGATATGAGGTTGAGGTTAAGTACTTTCAAACGGTAAAGTGATGCAAATTGGCACATCTCTCTTTGTCACTGAGGAAATCTTCCCTGGTCCCAAGGCTGACCTATAATTATCTTGTCAGGCTATCCATCACTAAAATATACCAGCATCATTTAGGTTTAGTGCTTTAAAAAAAGAAGAAAAAAATGTTTGCAAAACTGAAGTATTCAGGTCATCTCATAACCTCTACAGCTCTGAAGATAGAGTTCTCTGATGATGTATAATCTCAAACTGATTAGGATGAAAAATGAAGATACCAATCAGGCTGCCTTTTCCTCTCCATTGTGTGTAACAGTCTTTTACTAGGTCCCTGCAGGTTTGATTTAAGTGCTAATAAACAGAGCCTGTGGACAGTAACTTTGTTTCCAAGATCAAGTGATCAGCTTGAAAATGACAGTGAGTAGGCCTCATCAAATTACAGCATTTCCAACTACACTCTACGGTATGAAAATCTTTCGCGTTTAGTTCTATGGCATATTAAGGGAGGATGAAGCATTTCAAATTCTGGTTATTAGTTACAATATGGTTTCACAAGTGTTGGTCAACAGGCTCAAAGACACTGATGAAATTTGAACATAACTTCCATATCATTATTACTGATTTAAATATATTAGTACTGTCTTGCTAAATGGTTGTTATTGGATTCCTCTACAATTCTTCACAGCCATCTCATTGAACAAGTTATAGCTTCTACACTGACTGGGCAAAAAATGATGAATAGCCTTAATGTGTAGCTCCTTGTATGTCCTTTGAGTGGAAACAGATGTAGCTTGTTCGGTGCTGAAGGTTTCTGTAGCATCTGTTGCTTGTCACAACATGTTGGTTTATGTGTGATCTTGATCCGTCATGACCCTCTTGTGACTGGAGTTTGTGCTTCCTGGTCCTAGTTTCCTACAAGCTTTGACATTTCAGGAACACCCAGGAGACTGTCTTAGAGACAAGAGTAATTAACCCAATGCACGGGTACCCGCTGTCACGCTCCTTGTGAAGTCACTGAGATCCTTCTGCTTTCCAGTGATTGTTGCTGAATAGCTGCACACAACTCTCGCACAGCTTCTAAAGGTGTCACGTCATGTGACCACATTAATTTGCATGCATGCGGACCAGGGGATGTTCTCATTTTACTTGCATTCTTACGCATGCAACTGAATGTTGTGTACATTTTTCTAAGCACAGGTCCTGAAAACTAAGTCAAGAAGAGGCAAATGCCTAAAGGTTTACGCATTCAAAGTTATGGGTGTAATACCCATGGAAGTACTATGTTATTAGGTTGTAAATACCGTAATGAAACTTCAGTCCACCTGGTTAAAGCTCACACTTTATGCATCCCGCTGGTGACACTGTCATTGTACTGACTACCCCTGCCCTCGTTGATAGCAGCTCAAGTGACAAAATAAAATGTCTTCCAGCGATTTTGAAATGTAGGTTTTGGGATCTATTTTAGTGATCTTAACAGTGACAGATCTAAATACAGCTCCCTTTTGCCTCTCTATCAATCTTGTTAGTAGGGGTGTGCAGAAACTCATTACTCATACTTGGAATTGTCTTTAAGAAGTACTTATTGGCAGGTATTTCATAAATCCAATCCATTCATTAAAGTGTTGATTTCAAAACAAGAAAAGCTGTCCTCCCTCATGTTTACAATTGAGTACCAATCAATGGCAATTAACTTTCGCATCCGATGTTATAAAGGAATATTTTCCTCTTATCTGAGGGTGCTCCCATTTTTACTGCCTCAGCCGGTTGAATTGAATAGAAAGAGAAGGACTGGACGTGAACCGCCAACCAAATGGTTCAAAGACGAACATCTTATCATTCAACTAAAGAGTTCTGTCGCCGAGAGTTAAGTACGTGTCTTTTGGTGATGGCAGTATTATTAACCAATCAGCAGCTAGGAGGAGATCATTACAGTAGAAACACAATTTATTCAAACTGCATTATGAAAGTTGTAGTCTTTTGTTCAAAAGCCTTTACTGTATAAAGCTGCTTCAGAACTACAGATAATCAATGCTAATATGTCTACTTGTGAAATTCAGTAAAACTAAAACGTTTTAACAAAGTATGTTTTCAATGTGTTTAATATTGATGATGATGTGCTTGTTTACTGTAATAAAGGTGTGGGCATGAATGCTGCATTCGATCATTCGCAAATCTTGGAGGATTAGGCCTTAGCGCCATCTACTGGTGCAAGACAGTATAAAAACAAGCCACATGCCCGTAAAGCAAACTTTATGGGAAATGCATTCTGCTACACCAGCATGAAAGATGGAGAGTTTAGGGACACATTGAGGGGATTCAATCATTTAAGTGTAAAAGTACAGGAAATCAGGAAGATCTCAATAGGAATGATAGTGGGTGCTTGTGCAACTGGCTCCTTCCTCAATACAGTGGCATTGAACAACCTTCCACAACTCTAGTGGGTCATGACAAAAAAAGCTTGCAGACATATGAGTTACAGTTGCTCAAATCGTGGAAATACTCAACACTGGACAAGACACACCAAACAATATGTCAAGAGCTATGCATTGTTTGGTAATTAGGACATTCTCCAATGTGTTGTCCAGTCAGTGTAACAATGACTTGTTTGTCATATTTATATTATCGACTTTTTTTAAACCGTGTGTGTTGTTTACGAAGCGTGTTTTAGCTGTGGTTTTGACGCATACCTACTTTAACTGTTGTGCATCTGCAAAACCCTGAGCTTGAATACATGAATAATTGAGTATGGCTGAGGAGCTGTAGCCATGAGTGTATGTGTGGGCTGGGATGTGTAAAGAGAAAGACAAATGACTTAGATAAGACCAGCAGCAACCTCTTACCCTGTATGGGGTGGTCCTGACAGATGGAGAAAAGAGACGCACAACACAGACTAAGAAGAGGAATGGCAATAGATAGCTCAATGTGACATGTTTCAACACGGCTAAGTACAAAAATAAGTCATGCAAAAGTTAACCATGAGGACTCCAAGATACTACAGTAGACAAGCAATGTCTTGCACTGTTAAAATATCTGTCTGGGTCTCTATTTATTGAAATGTTGTTTTTATTTGTTTTTAACAATTTCTCAAACAGCTGAAAAAAAACCCTGTAATTTTCTGAATATAACACATTGTGAGCATGCCTGAGTCGTTTAGTTTATCATCCCTTGTGAACCCTCACCCTTGTATAATGCACAGCTCTTGTAAAATGTGCTGTTCTGGTAAGTATAAAGCAGAAGGGTAAAGCAAAAAATAATACTTAGTAGAATCAATGATGCTTTAAACTGTGTTTATATACTATATATTATAAACATATAAATTGTGCATTATTGTACACTTGTTATAAATTCATACAATACCAATATAAAATCTTTGGTCTCAAACATAAATAAAGGCTCAGCAGCTTTTAGTGACAGCTGCAAGATAAATGGGTCTGTATTCATGTGCTGTAGGTAGTGATATATATGCACATGTAAACTGCAGTCAAGTATGCTCTGCGTATACAATATGCGCCCTGTGCAAAGCGTGCCGCAATGCTTCTAACATTTGTCAAAGACTTTGTGACCAAATCTAATACCATTTTCAGACCAGGCTAATATGGTAGCAAGAGCATCCTGTATTAGACTTGCTACTGTCTGCCTTCACAGCAGTGGAAAACTGTGGAGTGAGCTCTCTTAACTCCTGTACTAACTAATCCTGCCCACAGAAATTTTCATCATGCATTTTTAATGTAAGGAAAAAGATGCGTGTAAAAATAACTGCACAGGACTTTGGTGTTAGGTAACCTCTTGCTTCTTCCAGAATACAAATCTGGACCATATCTCTTGGTTTCTATAATTCTTTGTGCAGATCCAACAGAAAGAGCAATTTGGTAGGGGTAGGAAATGCTGTATGTGGAATGTCTTACAGTAACCAGGGGCATAGTGCGGACAGGTTAATAGTTAAACTCTGGAGTACCTGTGCTTGTAATAAATATTATAATTAATGTGCCATTAGAAACCCATTCTGATATTTTGACCCCAGATTATAAAGCAGAGGAGCTATCACTACCCTGTTTTTCCAATTCAGCCCAACCCAGTTCCTCTGAAATTAACTTCCCTCCACAAAACTAATACGTTTCTAGGGGATGTAGCAAAAGCAATGTGACAAAAAAACAACAAATAAACTATATATATATATATATATATTCACTAACCTTCACTAACAGAACAGTATCTCCAGGGCAGTACTGGGCTGTGTAAACTGTTGCAATGCAATGTCACTTACGGTGTACAGTTGGTTGGGGGTAGATTAGAATGACCCTGTATTAGAATGACCCTGTATTATCTCTGAAAGCCACATTTCAGTCTTTAATAACAATCCAATATGCAGCTCAGGCTCTGCCTTATTACAAGGTGAGGGAATGACTCCAATTAATGTAAAGTATCTGGTTAAAAAATAAGGCTTAGCTCAGCTCCATCCCATCTTTCGAATGTTGAACTGCAAGGGTTAAGCTGACAACTGTGGTGACAGCATACTTCACTGGGATTAGCTCAACCATGTGTGGCTTTATGTCTGTATGTTTCATTCAATGGAATGTGGAATTCTACTTCAGCCAAATTAAACAGCTGTAGCTGGAACTATTAAAAAAGCTGGCTATATTAACTTTTTAACCTCCTTTATTTACCTCCACCCTGTCCTTAGGAGTCACTGTTCACCTCCCTTTAATACATCTACTTCATTTCTGTCAACTACTTGCATCTGTGTGAGTTTAGTCATCCACAGAAGAAAATAGTCGGGGGTTTTTTTGTTTGTTTTTTGGTAACAGTTAAATAAGTGTCGGTATGTAAAAGGGTCTGTTTTAAAACTAGTATTGTTTATTTGTGTTTTATGTTTAAATGCTGGCTGTATTATTCTTGTGCTTTTTAAACTCCTTCAAAAAGAAAAACATTAAATTATCTTTGTACTTGGAATGCATATGCAGAGATATATTTAAAATGTGATTATGTGCAAACTAGCATAGGTTTTTCTATTAAATTCATATTCAAAGTTAGCAAGAAGTTTTTAAGTGTGATTCTTTTAATTGAACAACAGTTGAAATATATATTTACACAGGACAAACGTTTCTTCTTCGTTGTCGTTTTCTTGTTTGAGTGTATAAAGGATGTTTTATCCATGTGTCAATAAAATAAAACAAATTAGTCTAAAAAAAAAGCCCTTTTCCCCTTAGATAATGTACTGAATCGTTCTTACACAACTTTGTAAGATTTAAAATATCAGGAAATAACAAAGCCGCATAGGGATTTATATATCCAGCAATGTCAGATATTGTCTGGCATGAACACTTCATAGAAAACAATATGAAACTTACCCTGAGGGGATTGGTCGGGGCCACAACACACACACGTTTTCCAGCAGCTGCGAAAGCCCCCCTATGTTTGGAGGTGTGCTGAAACCTGAGGTGTATGAGGTCCGTAAAGATACCAAAACACTGGGTAAAGAAGAGCATTACAACTTTCTTTAAGAAAAAAAATCTTCTTAGAAATAGGATACACAACCCTCCACTAACCAACTAGCAGCCAGCCCTTCTGAACCAGACCAAGAGAGAAAGTAGAGAAAGCTGTGCGAAGCCAGCACAGCACAGCAGAGCATAGCAAAGCAGCCTCATAGTCCTTGTCAAAACCAGAGGCTTCAGAATCTTGCAGTAATGGCACAGCCAATCAAAAGGACAGAAATGTTATCCTTGAGGTCCACAGACAACCAATAACAAATGTCTTCCCCTGGAGAAACTCTCTGATGAATAGAGTGGGCTGCTGGAGAATGTATTATTGAACATTACCATACATCAGTACTATGCATATATCTTCTGATTACCTACATCCATATCCCCAGCACTGGGGACACTTAGGCACAATTGATTGTTTAATTCAACCATTTAATAAATTACATACAACTTTTTTTCTGAACAGGGAAAGCTTTCTTTTACCAACAAGGATATTGCAAATGCTATAAATTGTGTCGTACAGTAAAACTTATAATATACAGTACATACTTCTCATAAATATCATATGAAACATAGTTTATCTTATGTATAAATGAATGCATATATTACTTCTTTTTTATGGTGTTTTTTTAATTGATTTTACGAAGTGACACATTATTCATTAGCATATTCATTGAAGTTAATAGTTAAAAGTTACATGCAGGTTTGTAGTTCCTTATTCTGTATTATATAACAACGTGGTAAATATATGGCACTCTTACCTGTGCAGTGCATCACAGTATATTTACCATGTTTGCATTTATGGTATTTCTTTTTAATGTTAAAGTAAAAATCTGCATTTTTCCCTAAATTCATGGAATGAATAATGCATATTTTTTTTGGAAGGAAAAAAAAAACCTGTTAATGTTCATTTAGTTTAAGTATCCATTAAGAAAACATCTAGAAATATGTTATTAAAAGGTTATAATGATTATTAACAAACAGTTTAATACAATAACGATGCTACGTGAGTATAAAACGTCATGTCGTGTTATTAGATAGTTACAAGGTTACTTATAACATGTCACATGTTCTTATAACACTGAATTGATGCGGCCTTTTATCCATACTAATGACTGTCAAATATTTCTGATACCATCCTTAACACATTTAGATGCATTAAAAAAGTAGCATATCATAAAAGGAGTAAACCTTCTGAATACATTGTCTCTTGTATTGTATGCACTACTCTCAAAGTACTGGGACAGACAGATAAATGCATATCGACTGGGCATTAGTAATAATATTCATTTACTATCAATACACTTTTTTGCAGTAATCATGGACCAGTATTTGCAGTAATCATGGCTGTAATCAATATGAATTTGATGTTAAAAAAAATTAAATAATCTAAATAATCTGAATTATTTAAAAGAATATGTGGCTTTGAAGAAATCTGCACTTAAAAAGTCTAAAAATAGTGAGGTCATGCTGCACCTTAGGAATGTAATTTCGAAAATGGGTTTTCAGTCAATACAGAACAGGCAGACTGGCCTGAGATTGTTGAAATCACATTATCATGGTGAAAACACATTTCACAAGATGGAATTGCAAAGTGATTTACCAGCAGAGCCAAAGAGCTGCAGAGACGGCATACAGGAAGGCAGAGCACAGGAAAGCTTGAGAGAAGCAAGTGGAGCTGGTGGGGGCAGTGCGCTGATACAGAAAGTCATTAAAGAGATTAAAAGCAAATGTCTAGGAAAAGTAATGTAAGCATAAGGAAGACATAACTGGATTTCAAATTCGCAACAAAGGGGATTCTTTTAACAATCGAAACGCGTGTCTGGAAAACGAAATATGCACTTTAACTCCAATAAGTGTTTTTTGAATGCATTTGATCTTTTTTTTGTTTTACTGAGACAAAATAATGTTTTTAATTTACTAATAAAAAAAAATAATGAAAAGACTATAACATTGCAAAACAATTTAGCTAAATGAGAACTACCAGTAAAATGAATTGACCAAGACTGCAAAAAGAATGCATTATGAATGCAAATGCTGGGTTGATATTTGGCCCCGATCACTGTGTTGAGCACCTCTGGCTGGGAGTTGAAACCCTGCTTACTGGTCCCATGCTGGTCACACAGCTGGTTAATGGAATCCCAGCACAGTGTTACAGCAGCTGCATTCTTCTAACGATACATTCACTTGAAGACAGCTGTCAACTGCCTGCAGCTTTTTAGAGTATAGTATTGAAAAGCTTGTCCCACAATAATAATCAAAATATAATGTTTTTTTGTACGATGGCCCTGAAGTGCAAAACATAAGCAGATAAAAAAAATCCACGACATGCAAACAAAAGGTGGCCCTGAAGTGCAAATTCTGAAACGGAAATAACTTTGAAAATGGAACACTGAAGTGGGCAGGTGCTAGGTAGTGGAGGGAGGGCAGGATTAATAATATGCCTGCGAGAACCTTATAATTAAGTTTCTCTTTCATTTGAAACCAGCTTTCCACTACCCCTCTTTGGGCCACTGTTTTCATAATACAGTAACATTATACAAAAAACAGCATTACCGCTGTTCACTGCCAGTACAGCCCAAAGAGGAATGCTCCACACACATTTTTATTAAATTCATCTACAGTAAACCTCAACTCATAAAACATTCCACACTTACTTAAATAGGTTGGCTGGTGTTAGGTTGGCTGGTGTGTTTGGCTGCTCTGTCCCTGATACAGACTTTAGAGAGCTGGATTAATGTTTTGTTTGTTTTTTTCTCTTCAGCACGATAACCAATGCATATATGTGCTGTGTGTTTATTTAATAGTTTACTTATAGTGTGTTAATTTTAATTATTTTTTTGTTTGTGTACATTCATTTGCTCACGTGCCACGGTGCAGGGCCCTGGGAGACACTAACATTTTGTTATTTAAAATATGTTTTGTTATGATGAAATGGTGTATGGATATTTTGCATATTGGAATTAATGTGCAATATTAAATAAATAGGAAATCATATTAACTCACATTGAATTACTGACACTTTGTTATAAATTAAAACATTGCTCTGCTATCATTAATATAAATTAATATAATGATCCCCCCCTCCTTGAAACAGCTGTAATAAAAACAGCCCCCCTCCCCCTCCTGCTGGAAAGTCTTGGCTTGTGAGAAGAGTCATGATGGGTATGCCTTGATATCAAACATCACGGATTAGATTGGGGTGGGGGGTGTAAATGGTTCCTGATCAGTGTGACTCTGACCACCTGCTGTTGGAAATGTGCCTGCTTGCTCCACTGTGTCCTCAAAAGAATGTATGAACTCAGAAGGGATATATCCCTGAGCAACTGCTGCTTTCTGATATTATCTTTGAAATAAATGACACTGTGATGGTGTGTTTTTTAAAAAAGCATTTCATAAGGGGGGGGGGGGACTGCTCTGATAAACAAAAAGGAGTCTGTTTTTGATTGACATTCAAATATGTTGGAAACAGGCAGCTGGTGCAATTGGGTAACACATTATTTTTCAAAGAGGAATGAGTGGTTTATTTGCATCTGTATTGCATCTAACATTTTTTGCTCTTGATACATTTTGCATTTCCAATTCTACACTAGAAAATGGTTTAGAGTACAATCTTTTCTGTTCTCTTTCTCTCTGTCTCTCTCTCTCCCCCACTGAATACTGTATATACTAAATGATCGCCTGTCTGAATTATTCAATTGGATCAGTGGAATATAAACCATTTTGTTTGTGATCTAAATTTAGTTTTACACTATCAGCTGCAGTGTATGGTACTAAATTATGACGAGTTTCCAGATATTGATACACATGTTACCTCTTTAATTTCAGCTGGAAGATCATTTTACCAACATATACATTTTTCACACTATCTACAAAGACCAAGGCACGAGCCAGAACAGAACGTTGTGGTAAACAATTTGCAGCAGCTCCCAATTAATCAGCATAGCTATTACACAGAATTAAACCTTGACAGGGTTCACAGTTGGTTGGTTTTCAAGTTAATAAGCTGTATCTAATAAAAATTTCTGCTCAGTTTAGATTGGTGCAAGTTTGTGAAAATGAAATTGAATGTCAGGGCTGGGGTTGGGGGGGGATTGAAAGTAGACAGGTTCTGTTATCAGTATTTGAAAGCTATGAGCTATATTACTACAGCATTGGCACACTGGAAAATCAATAGGACTGACATGATTTTTGTTGGTAGGCTGGTGCTTTGTGCATTTGACCCCAGTGTGTTGGTAGGGTCAGTGGCAGCTGTCCAGGTTATTGCCTGCGCTGTCCGAACTGGAGTTGAGTAAGCAGATGGACAGCTGGAGGTCCAGGTTTTCAGTGGCTGAAGCTGGACAGTAGTATATCATGGTATGGGTATGCTGCGATAATACAACATCCTATTTTAATCTAGATTTGTCCAGACGACTCCCAGTATTTGAGGCATGCGTGCATTAAGTTATGTATATTCATGCTGCACATTTATATCAATGTTTTAATGGGGACACAAACATGATATATATATATATATATATATATATATATATATATATATATATATATATATATATATATATATATATATATATATATATTAATTGCAATAAAACATGTTAATCCAGCGTTACAGTTGAACTCACTGTCATATAAGCAAGGAGATGATGTGTTGGGGTTTTTAACCACCATTCCCACCCCCACACAAGCAGCCAAAGGAACCAGACAACACAATTATCTGTCTAAAATGAATGCTGTAAAACAGAACATCCCTTTCATATTTCCTTCTGGTGCAGTAAATCAGTAGCCTAGAGCTCCTTTCCTCTGGCTGACAGCTGCTTGTCATTGCCCGTGTCCAGGGGCTGTGGAGGGGATCTCACAGGTAATCTTCTAGCATAGCTGCACAGTAACCCATAGGGGAGCAAGGCATTCCACTCAGTGACAGGGCTTGAGAATGGATGCACTGACATTACATATTTGTACATTTGTTTGTAAAATGGGCACAATTCTGTTCCTTGAGATCGGAGCCCTCCTGGTCTTTGTTACACCTCTATTCTAAATTACCTAATTGAACCAATTTAGCCTCCTTCTAGGTCTAATCAGTTAATTATTTAATGATAGCAATAAAACTTGGAGGACTCCGGAACTCTAGGAGCGGGTTTGTTCTCCGGGTTACACTTTAAAATAATGACCACAAATGCAGCACAAGTGAATTAGCAGTTATTCCAGCTGAGTAGTGAATAGAAGAGCAAAACAGGAAAGATTTGTGGAAATGTGTTGTTAGCTACATTCTCTTTAAAGGAGTGCATTAAGTACATATTGAAATGTCTCATCTGAGGGGGAACCCAGGTGTGCCATCATGTGAGAAAATGACCACCTTCTTGTTCTTTAACACAGAAGTAGAGGGCACAGAAAGCCGAAACAGTAAGTGATCTGACTTGGCAAAGCAGTGCTTGTATGGGTCTCTGTCCTTTTAACATATCAATTATTTTGTTGTTGTTGTCTAATATTGATAAAGCAATTATTCTTCCACGTGTCCAAAGCATTTATGTCTTGGGGGGACTTTTTTTTTTCTTTCCTAGCCATAATAATGAAAGTGTTCCGCTCGATTTCACTTGAGGAATGCGGAACTGATTAAATACACGGGCCAGGTAAAAAGACGGAGCATGTGGGTCACACCCTCTTTTTCCCATTATCTACAACTTTGTCATGCATGAACAGTCCATTAGCCAGGCTGTAGCTGACTGTCAAGCATTTAATAGCTCAAAGGCTTTAATGTCCTAATGAAAAGTAAATCACTGAAGCCCCAACAATTCACATCTTCACTCAAAGGCAGCCAGTTTAGAGCAACTTTCTCTCAGCCTCTTGCTGAAAGCATTGCTATAGTTTATAAAAACCTACAGTATTTACCAGTATCATAAGGAACCACAGGGCTCTAAATGTTCTAGTTAATGAAAAAAAAAAACAATCCAAAACTTGTACACATTATACACAGCTATGGCCAAGCGTTTTGCATCGCCCTATAGAATTAACACATTTTGCTTCATAAATGTCTTGTTAACATATTGAATTGCATACCACTTTGTAGTTTAACATATACTTTACAAAAAAACTGCCAGAAAACACAAAATGACTTCCGGTACACTTTTGCAATATCATTTTGTAGTTTCCATGATTAAATGATGTTATGTTTATATATATATTTTTTTGTTGTCTTTTTTAATTATGTCTGAATCATAACATTCTTGGCGAAGCAAAACTTGTGGCCAGAGCTGTAGGTTCTGTACCAACTGGCTATGAATTACAACAATCAACACAGATACACCTGTAAGTACTGTGTTTATTATTAAGTACAAACTATAACACCAACCCGTAAAATATCACAGTTTTAAATATCAGTTGTTCAATGCATACAGTATGTTTTTTAAAAATGAATAATGACAAGTATCTTAATAATCCTGAAATTTCCCACTTCACATTTGAAGTGCATGCTGTTAAAGAAAATACAGGGGTACTTTTGAATGAGACAGATCAAAATGTACCATGAGTAAGAGAATAAGAATAAGAAGGGACCCCGACTCTTAACACGTGGCTCTTCCAGCACCCCCTTGAGCCCTGTAAATATTAAACCCATGCCATCTGGACATAGTGACCATCAAGGTTGGCTTTGTGACAAGCTGCTTAAAGCTTAATGCTCAAAAAGTCCTCGGTTGTGCCATTCTTGTGTATGCCAAGGCAGCTGCTCTCTAGCATTCCTATATTGCCATGTCCTTTAGAGTACTGCCAGGGAAATGTCTGGGATCGTCCAGTTGTTTCTCTTCCAAGGTGCTTATTGACTGAGGCCTATGGTTCTACTGGATTCACAATAACATTTTAACATGACAGAATCTGGTTTTGCATTAATGAATCCTATGATCTTACATTTGTACTGTTAAGGTTAAAGGAGTACTTTATATTTATTTATTTATATGTATTGCATTTATATAGCACTTTTTACACAAAAGTGTGGCAAATCACTATATCATACACTTTTCTTCATGCTGCTTAGATCATAATGTACTGTACTATGCTTACTAACAATTCCATCACCACATAATACCATCAGATAACAAGGTGTTGCTCACAAGGCCATTTCCATGTAATTACACAGTAGTTACCCAATTTAATACAATATAATTACATGGCTATTTCATGCCCTTACTATAAAGTGATACAACATTTCCCTTTTCAACCTCTTCTGAAAGCTAAGTTTCTGAAGCGAGGTGGCTTTTGATATTAGCCACTATGGAAGTACAACTTACTTGTATCACTGTTTCACTGGCTTCTAGTGATGAGGGTTGCAGTGCATGTTATGCTAGTAAATAGGTTGTTACTGTGCTGCTGAAGGTGTGGGTGATGACATTGACCTGTAACAGTTGGATCTGTATGTAAAGGGTCAATATAATATTAGCCATTAAAAAAAAAAAAAAAATTGATCTACACAGTTATCAACACAGCCTACTGTAGAGAGCCACATTCAGTGCTCTCTTTTTCCAATAATTTGCATGCAATAAAGTAATTGCTGAAAGGTCACTGTTTAAGATAAGGATGTCTCAAGTAGCTGTTTAAAAAAAAAACTCAGACTTTGTCTAATTTACATACAATCTAAAAAAAAAAAAAAGACATAATTGAATTTAATTTGAAAGAGCCTTACATGATACACAATTAATTATGGCACAGCACGTCTGTTTCTGTAAATGATGTACAATATGTTCTTAAAATAGCTGGATATATGTTCAAGGGTACATGCTCAGAACATGCATAGGTCTGCAATGCACTAAGCACACGAATGCTTTATGGAAATGTGTCTATCATTGGACCCTTCTCTTCCATTACTATATAGTGCCAGTACAGACATTTTACAATATTACTGAAACAGAGAAAACAGCAACAAGGTGAATAGAAAATTGGGTTTGTTTGGACGTCAAAATGGAAATGTCCTCTGAAGACTGCTCGACTGATAGGTAGTGAAATTGCTCTGGGAGCATTTACCACTATGTTGATAAATGACTCTGGACGTGTGGCTAGAAAATATCAAAATAATACTGATTGTGCGGAAAAAAGAAATTTGATACAACTTTATTTCACAGGAGACAGCATCAGCATTCAAGGGATGTTTTGTTTGTTATTTAAAAATGTAGAATGTCCAATTACGTTCCCTCACCGCAGCAATCCCCACAACAGCTCTGGAGGAGTGAAGGTCAGTGGGCCTCCTTCGATCCCACAACCACGCAGCTAGATGTATAACTTTAGGGTGAGAAATGACCTTCAGACTAGGCAAGGAAGAGGCAGAAATGCCAGCAGCATATTGCTTAAGCCAATATAATTACTCTGAAAAAATACATTTTACAATCACATTCAAATACCAGAGCATTGTGTGTTCTGTGGACTCCTCAATAATGTAATCCAATCACAGTTTTGTAACTGTTTTGGCGATTTGCATGTAGCCAATAATAACTTATCTCAGTGCTAAGAAGGAAGCAAAGAAGGCAGAATGCAATCATGCTGGGGGGTAGTGTACAGTAAAGACATATGAAACATATGAAACACACACATAATTTCTAAGCTGTATTAAACAAATGAAGTTCAGAGTAGATTCGTTAGTTATCCTTCTAGTAGATGTATGCCAAGCTTAGAATGATAACTGTAGCATAGTAAATATATATATATATATATATATATATATATATATATATATATATATATATATATATATATATATACAGTACTGTGCAAAAGTTTTAGGCAGGTGTGAAAAATGCTGTAAAGTAAGAATGCTTTCAAAATAGACATGTTAATAGATTATATTTATCAATTAACCAAATGCAAAGTGAGTGAACAGAAGAAAAATCTAAATCAAATCCATATTTGGTGTGACCACCCTTTGCCTTCAAAACAGCATCAATTCTTCTAGGTACACTTGCACAAAGTCAGGGATTTTGTAGGCATATAGTCAGGTGTATGATTAAACAATTATACCAAACAGGTGCTAATGATCATCAATTCAATATGTAGGTTGAAACACAATCATTAACTGAAACAGAAACAGCTGTGTAGGAGGAATAAAACTGGGTGAGGAACAGCCAAACTCAGCTAACAAGGTGAGGTTGCTGAAGACAGTTTACTGTCAAAAGTCATACACCATGGCAAGACTGAGCACAGCAACAAGACACAAGGTAGTTATACTGCATCAGCAAAGGTCTCTCCCAGGCAGAAATTTCAAGGCAGACAGGGGTTTCCAGATGTGCTGTCCAAGCTCTTTTGAAGAAGCACAAAGAAACGGGCAACGTTGAGGACCGTAGAGCGCAGTGGTCGGCCAAGGAAACTTACTGCAGCAGATGAAAGACACATCATGCTTACTTCCCTTCGCAATCGGAAGATGTCCAGCAGTGCCATCAGCTCAGAACTGGCAGAAAACAGTGGGACCCTGGTACACCCATCTACTGTCCGAGAAGTCTGGTCAGAAGTGGCCTTCATGGAAGACTTGCGGCCAAAAAGCCATACCTCCGACGTGGAAACAAGGCCAAGCGACTCAACTATGCACGAAAACACAGGAACTAGGGTGCAGAAAAATGGCAGCAGGTGCTCTGGACTGATGAGTCAAAATTTGAAATATTTGGCTGTAGCAGAAGGCAGTTTGTTCGCCGAAGGGCTGGAGAGTGGTACACGAATGAGTGTCTGCAGGCAACAGTGAAGCATGGTGGAGGTTCCTTGCAAGTTTGGGGCTGCATTTCTGCAAATGGAGTTTGGGATTTGGTCAGAATTAATGGTCTCCTCAATGCTGAGAAGTACAGGCAGATACTTATCCATCATGCAATACCATCAGGGAGGCATCTGATTGGCCCCAAATTTATTCTGCAGCATGACAATGACCCCAAACATACAGCGAAAGTCATTAAGAACTATCTTCAGCGTAAAGAAGAACAAGGAGTGCTGGAAGTGATGGTATGGCCCCACAGAGCCCTGATCTCAACATCATCGAGTCTGTCTGGGATTACATGAGAGAGAGAAGCAACTGAGGCTGCCTAAATCCGCAGAAGAACTGTGGTTAGTTCTCCAAGATGTTTGGGCCAACCTACCTGCCGAGTTCCTTCAAAAACTGTGTGCAAGTGTACCTAGAAGAATTGATGCTGTTTTGAAGGCAAAGGGTGGTCACACCAAATATGGATTTGATTTAGATTTTTCTTCTGTTCACTCACTTTGCATTTAGTTCATTGATAAATATAATCTATTAACATGTCTATTTTTGAAAGCATTCTTACTTTATAGCATTTTTTCACACCTGCCTAAAACTTTTGCACAGTACTATATATATATATATATATATATATTGGTTTTGTATTGGGGGCAGTGTCATGTCATTATTATGAGCCTATTATTATCATTTTTTGCAAATTCACAATTCAGCAAATTTATGTGACTTTTACTGATTTTGCAATGTTGGGTTATCTAAAATTCTAAACATATATGATGTTGTGGGTGATCTACAGTTTGTCTTGTTGTGATTTGTGCAGTCATCAATCACAGCACTTCCGAATCAATGCACCCTTAATTAGAGCCTTGTGTGGCTGGAGATCACATTTTAAAAGGTGTCAATATAACTTTTTTAATTATTGTCATAAGAGATGTGTATTTTAAGTGCAATAGGCTTTAAAGATATGGGGCTATACTAAGATCACAACTATAACTTTGAGCAGTATTTTTGTTTGTTTGCTTTTGCCGATCGCTTACAGCCTTGTGTTAGCTAGTTACAGAGATGCCAGCCCCAGAGATTGAGATTTCCAGACCACCTGCACCTGACTGCTAATGCGTTAGTCTCATGCTGAATGCGTGAAACTTGACATGTGTTAATAAATGCCTTGCATGCCATTTTTCTTGCCTGTTCTGCCTATCGCCATTGCATGATTTGGATGGTATCAACAAAGGTCTTTATTTTTATTGTTTATTTATTTTATTTATTATACTGAAAAACAACTGCATTTTACAAATGCAATGTGATCTGCGTGCATTGAACTGAACCTTGTTTAAACAAAAGTAAAATCCAGGGGGAAAAAAACAAACTAAAGATCAGCTGAAAATATTACTATTTTTGTATTTATTTTTTTATTTTATAATGACCTTTTTTCTATTTGTGGCATGCTATTTTTATTCCGATGAGACTCCCTAAGCCTATTTCTTGCAAATGAGCCTAGTGGCGTCGTTCCCAGCAGTCCAAACAGGTTTGTTTGTTTGTTTGTTTTTTATCAAAGCGATGCAGTACAGTATATTTGATCTGCATTTTCTCTCTTGCATCATAAACACATTATCTGTGTATTTTGAACTGCGGTGAAGTTCAACAAACTTCATTAGGCTTCATAAAGGGAAGGATTCTGAAAAGGTAAAAAAGGAGGGTAATTTGATTTGGAGTCAAATTTCGATGACTCGCCTCAGTCACGTTATGACATAATCTCATGTGAGGGGAGTCAGTAAATATACCCACTAGACTTCCCTGATGAAAAATGAATGGCACTTCCTCACACTAAATGAGACTCTTATACCATTAGAGCCAAGGTCAACTGTACATATTAACATAGCTTACATTCACATGATAACATTCCTATATAGAGTGACTACATACACTACAAACACTATTCTATCTCCAAACTTTATTACCTAGCTATAGCCAACATAACATATCCAATGTTGAGTCCTTTGGTATACAGTGCACACAGGCAGCATGCATATACACCTCTAAAAGGCAGCAACCCAGCATTGATGACAGCAGGGATCAGACCCACAAGGTTCCAATCCATTGGGGAGCTTGGTGTGCAAACTACTGCTCAGGTTAGTTGTTGATCACTGTCATACACCCAGCCAAAAAGGCATGCACAGCACTGTCCTTGGAAGAGTTCACTCAGTGTTCACTGTCATCAATGGAAGCAAAGAAGAACAAACCCCAACAGCGTCAACTCCATTTAAATATATATATATATATATATATATATATATATATATATATATATATATATGTGTGTGTGTGTGTGTGTGTGTGTGTGTGTGTGTGTGTGTATTATGTTTCTTTGTACTCCAGGTGGCAGAGATTTTCTTTAGCTTATATTTGTAAAGTGCTCTGATGCCCTGGCATGAATTGCTCTAGATACATTTAAATGATGATGAGGAGGGTGATGGTGATGATGATTATGATGAGGTACTCGGTTTTATGGTACTTAACATTCATATGGAAAGACAACCATTCAATTATATATGCATAAGAATCATAGTGGACTTCTAAGTGAGCAACATACAGAAAGTAATGGCAAAATTCCTCTCTCTCTTGTAAGCTGTAGGCAGTGCTGTAGTCCATCACCCTTCAGCCTACAGTAAAAAGAAAAAGAATTCTACCTTTTGCTTTAACAATGACAAAGACCCAACAGCACTTGTAAAAGAGCACTAGGGCTGTTGTTTCCGGGCAGTGACTTTGTCTGACCATTGGATTCAATTGACTTATGTGCCCATTATCTGTTTAGCAGTTTTTAAAATCTACCAAATTACGAAAACTATGATAGCTGTGTGCAATTATTTATTGGTAATGCTGCAAGCACCAAACCCATATCTTCATTGAAATTCTTATTTGTTTTGTTATACTGTACTTTTTAAAAAGCCGCTATAATGATAGTGGCACCATCATTTAAATGTAGTTCGAGGGCTGGTTCTCCAGAGCAGGCTCATCTCCTCTTGAGGAGGCGACAGGCAAAGCCTCTTTTGGTACAAGTCAGTATGCTGCCTTAGTAGCTCCAAACAATACTAATCATGAGAATAATAATGTCTTTGTCTCCTTGCATTCTGTATCAGGTTCAAATCTCACTTCTTTCCGAGATGGAGAAAGCGCAGGTTTAATGACCCGTAGTTAACTGCTGAATATTTTCAAAAAGCAATACAGGCAGCCCTCGCATGCCCGGCAATTGAAAGCCTCCTTGAAGATAGCAGGGAAATGAGCGTAAACAGCTGTTCTGAAGATGCAAGCCCCCTCATTATTAATCCTGGAATATAAATGTCTCTTCGTTTCTATTTTATATCTTATCCCTGCACTGCAGTATCTCAGGGTCAAAGTGAAACCTCACAGGCATTGTTCACTCACTTAAACCTGAAGGTCATTTTTCTTACTTTAATTACTACATATTTTGGATTTTACTAATGAATTAACCACAATATGTGGTTCATTAAAAAAAAATGTAATTAGTGTTAATAAAA
Source organism: Acipenser oxyrinchus oxyrinchus (assembly GCA_030684275.1). Taxonomy (NCBI): domain Eukaryota; kingdom Metazoa; phylum Chordata; class Actinopteri; order Acipenseriformes; family Acipenseridae; genus Acipenser; species Acipenser oxyrinchus. The sequence goes on from CM060255.1 coordinate 10,572,955, forward strand.
AAGGACATTATCATATGGCCCTTTAAGTGATAATAAGCAATAATCAAATGTTAGCACAAACATTGCAGGGCCAAGCATGTGCAAAGAGATTTACAGTCTGCTGATGTGTTTACAATGCAGCAAATGTACACACGAGGCATATAATATATAGTACAATATTTGAAATTTGACAGCATGCCACTCAAACAATAAATTACATTTTTTGTAAGTGATCAGCACTTCCCACAATCCCATTAATTTTATTATGGCTTGATCACATAAAACTGTAAATCTGAGAAGGGAATCACTCTCACAATCCATCTTTTGTTGCTCAGGGTTGTAGTGCGTCTAAATCATGTCTTCACAGCTGTACTGAAGCTAGGGTGCTTGGTGCTCATCTTGAGGGGGCTAATATCCATTTCCCTGACAGAGAAAAAGCAGTGCTGAAGAGAAGGAAAAGGGAAAAAGCTGGGAGATAATTTATAGAATGAAACCAGGCACACTCACAGAGATACACTCTATACTAACACACGCACATACACACTCAGCGTGAGCAAAGAGGCTTGCCCTTGTGATTAATGCCCCCATTATCGCATGTTGCCATGGTGCATTAAAGAATAGCATGGATCACTGGCAAACAGGAAAGGTCATTGCTGTTACGCAGGAGAGGGGAAGTTACACTTGTATACTTGTATAAACTAGAAATTCAAATACGCAGCCCTTTATCTGTAAATGTACTGTAAATGTTTACTGTAAATGTTCAAATATGTCACATATATTGATCTTAGTGTGATGAAGCATAGAGAAAAGCATGATAAAAAGTACAGTAAACACATGTTGTAAGCAAGGAACACCACAAGAGGCTAGAAAATTGACTATCTTGATAAAGCATAAATGGTAAATGCTCATGTAAAAAAACGACATTGGCTCTGTATTTCTGAACTTAACTTATTTGTAAAATGAAAAAATAACAACCATTGTGACTTGTACTTGCAAGTTCAACAAGAGATATGCAGGTTGATTAGTTACTTCTCCAAGCATCATCATTAAGGTGCCTGAATAGACTGGTCTGCTTTTATTTCTGTGACCTCCAGCACCTGAAGTTATACCAGGAATCTTAGTACAAAATAATGGGGGCCAATAATAATGCTGTCAATGCTAACAATAGGTAAGAACAGTGATTTGAATGCCTTGGTTGTCACTCCTTTAAGAATGGTGGAGGGCAAGGGGTTCATTTTGCATTTCCTTCTCAGAGAACTACAGTAACAATCCTCTTGGTTATGTGCCAGTGCTTCTGTCTGTTTCAGGATCTTACATGGACGTGTCATTCTTGGTCAAGGGAAGCAATACAATTGTTATCCAGGAATACGGTTTATAAAAGCACCCAAATGGTGGATTACTGGTGTAACTAGTTGAAACACGATGCATAGAGGTCCTTCAGATACTGTTGGGTTCCTTGGTTTGATAAGATCTTTGTTTGTTTTTCCAGTCCAGAAAAAAAAGACAAAAAACTCTAGTAAGAAGACTGATTAGTTTTCAGGAGACGTCCACTGAAATAGGAAAATAACAATAAAGAAAATAATAGAAATCTTGTTCATTGAGCAAACTGTCAACCACTGATGTCACGTAGTCTTAAGAAATGAAACAGACCTTGCACAGTGTGAGTGGCTAGAGCTGTGCTCTACCAGCACTGCACCTCTAATATTGGTAAAGTGTACAACCCCACGCTGACCTTTCACCAGGAGCTGTTCCTCCGAAAACCTCAGCCAACATGCTGATGTGAAATTACAGTAATACCTTGATTCTGCATTCTGAACAGCCCCTTGTCGACCTGTCTTGATAGGTGCAGTGCTCTTCAGTTTGGCTGTCATAGAAAACATGCTATTCCGCCTTCAATCTGGTATTTAGTAATTTAGTATTGTTGAAATTATTGAATCGTGAAAAAAAATGCAAAAAAAGGGGAAAGGGGACAGTAAAAAAAGGAAATGAAATTTAAAGCTACTTGCTCTTTAAGAGTTTCGGTCATTTCTTAATGTGTGCGTTGAGGTGTGTAAAAGAAAATGCATTAACTTTGTTCTTTCTCCTTGCAAAAGACACTAAAAAGATTTCAAATGGCTTCTTATATATTATTTTACTTCAGTGCATGATTGATGATGATCTGAGTGATATATTCTCCTATTTTAGCACATACTGACTGCCATTGTATGTGGAGCATTAAGCCGGATTCATTTGAATGTGTGTAGTGATGCTTGTGTTTTTATGATTTTCTCTTAGACTCCAATGTAAAAAGAGATTTAAAGCTGAGTAGGTCTTCCTCATAAAATAATAAATACGAATACAAAAACAAACTCAAACCCACACAAGCAAACGTTTTTAATAAGTAACAACCCTGTAAATTGTTATTAGATTTTAAATACAAGTCTTCTTATGAGATCACTGCATCTCCTGTAATTACTGTCAAAGAGACACTAACGCTGCATTTACTGGAGTACATTGCATTGATTTATTGTGATCGTCATCCCTCATACTTCTACTCTCAGATAAGCACTGTGCCTCACAGCTACATTTAACTCCTGTTATCATTTTAATACAGATACAGCCGACACATAAGTAGACACTTTTGCATGTTAAAAAATGACTATAATCTGCATGAACACAGCTAAAGGAGAATGATGCGCGGTAATGGGTATTTAAGTTTATTTGGTTTAAAAAAATATATCTAGATTAGGATGTGCTAGTACAATTGATATCCACAACTGATACCCTCTCCCTTGGATTCGGATTTGTCTGCAGTCTACAGCAATCTGCAAACCGAATATTACACACAAGTCACAAATCACCATATGAATTACGGTTTTGTAAAATTGCTATTTATAAAAGAAATCTCCAATATGTCTCTGACAGTAGAATATATTCCTAGCCCTCATTTTCTGCCTACCTATTTTTTTATGCAGATTTGAAATCTGCCTCTTGCATTTTTTGCATTGGACGCTCATTAGATAAATTCCACCATCAGCCAAAGTTGGAGAGATCGAGTTCTGCCAGCCTGCAATACTGACTGGGGTTGACAGAGTCCACATTGAAAACGATTTAACCTTGAGCTGCTTCTTATGGGAATGAACAAGTCTGATACCAAGTCAGCTCCAGTCAGTTTATGTTGAACAGACTATATGCTGCTACGGTATGTATTATTATACAAAATAATACTATAAAATATATACAATTGCATTTTCTTTTTTTGTAATAAAATGGTTACAGTTAGGGTCTTCAATGTAAACCCAATTTAAAGACTACTCTTAGTTTAGATCCAACAAGACTCTCTTGTTGTTTGTCCTCTGCTGCTTTTTAATAGTTTCTTTGAAGTTTCAGTTTGTTTGAAGCACTCAGATCTCTGAAGAGTTGTGTCTCACAGTGAACAGCTCCAGAAGTTCTGTAATCCAGTCCCTCTGCAACTGGAGTGTGGAAGAAGGATGAATGTGTTTGTAGCGTACTGTAAGTGTTGAATTGAGAATAGTAAGCGATGACACAAGGAGCCAAAATAAGGTGCAGATGTATTAAGAATTCGGGGCTAAGGGGGAGTTGTCAACTCAGGCTTTAGGAAACAAACACAAAAAAAGGAATGGTCAAAGGAGACCAAATGAAAGTGAACCATCAAAAGTCCACTTGTCCACTTTATTAGAAACCATTAAGCTGAATCACACATGGAGTGTTCTAATGCAGTATTTGAAAGGGGTGTGATAATGGACGCCAAAATAATCAGGACACCTTCTATCATTGACTACAAGCGGGAAACCAAAGACCTCTGTGTCATTTGCCTTACTGTTTTACAGTGTTTGCAATATTTCTGAGTGGTGCTGGTTTCTGTTGATTCATTATTTAGTTATTGACATGTTTATGTAAATTTGCCTTTACTTGGCTCTGAGCTCGTCTGAAGAACAGAACAGCCTTCCTCAGCCCATTCAAATCGTGACAATATGACCTTTCAACTTTGCCAGCCCCACCTACTCTACATATACAAAGTGATGATATGGTGCATTGACATGGTAAAGCAAGCATCATTAATTGGTTAAAAAAAGAAAAGCAATTCAAATGACATTTTAAGCTACTTACTTTTTCGTGGCCCTCATTCCACTGTGTTTTTATCGTCTTGATAAGATGGTCAGTAATTCACCCCAGGGGGGAGAACACCAGCAGGATTAAATGCAGAGGTAAAGGATGAGTATTTTGATGTGTACTGTGTTACAGTGTTAGACTGATTTTGGAGTACTTTAGTTAAGGATAATTAATGTATTCAAGCCTTGCCTACACTAAACCCCTCAGCTCTGTTATGAGAGTCTTATTACGGTATGCCTGATTTAACATCTGTACAGTCCTGTAATACACAGATGTCCCTGTCACACATTTGGTCTCGCCTTTAATGAATATTGCAACAGCAGCACAGAAAGTTAAGGATATACAGCACAGAACAGCACAGAAAGAAAAGGATACACAATGGCCTTCCGATTGGTATCACTGTTACCTCCATGCATTATGAAAGACCGATACTAAAAAGTGGTGTTAGACAAGAGTTAGTGTTAAGGCCTTTCATAACAAGTGGAGTTAACAGTGATACCAATCAGAAGGCCATCATGCAATATGTTTATACAATAGGCCAATTTTACGAATTATATATACTGTGGTTGTATTTCTATTTTTAATAACGTTTTAGCACTATTTGCAAGCAAGGATATTTTTGTTGACGGAAGATGGTCATTTAAAAAAATTCTGTTTGCTACTGTGTCGTATTATGGCAGAGATGCTTTATTTATGTTAGTGGGTGGGACTTATTTTAAATGGTTAAAGGGAATCTCATTTTTTTTAGCTTGATTATATATTTGCCTTGTTCTGTGTTTCTGGCAGCTCATTACTGAAACTATAGCAAATGAACCATGTGTCAATCACACCTGACTCTTTCCTATTATTGACATTGAATGCCAGACTTTCTGCCCAACTCAATCACACCATGTCATTAATGAAGCTGGTCAGAAACGACTCATAAATTGAAAGTGTTAAGACCTGTTAATTAACAGGTGTCCAAATAATTTGATTGATTTATTAGTGAAAATTAATCCTAAAAGGAGCAAGCCTAGTTATGATAAATGTCATTTCTTAAAAATAAATAAATAAATAATCTCCTACCATGTAAACATGAAGCTCTAAAAAGGTTAAACGAGTGAAGTGATGGAGGCTCTATAGCTTGGAGATCGCCGGTTCTAATCTATTCAAGCTATGCCACTGCCAACCGAGGACAGGAGTTCCCATGGGCTGGCGTACAATTGGCCAAGCACTGCCCGGGCGGGGTAGGGGTTTGGTAGGCTGGGGAGTCCTTGGATCACCACAAACCAGCAACCCATGTGACTGGCCGTGCGCCTGCAGGCCGGCTTGTACGCAATTCGGAACTGAGTGGTCCTCCGGCGCTGTAGGGCGGGCTTGCAGAGCGAAAAAAAGCGGACGGCTGACGGAGGACACGAGTGCTCGTCTTTTTTTTTTTTTAAGTAAAATGATGATATGGCATTGCTGAAATCGGGTAAGTTTGAGACTGCCCTGGCTGCTCAGCCCATTTCTAATGGGTCAAGGCACTATATATACTGTAGCTTACTAATATTCTGATTTGGTGTTAATATTGGTTGGATTTATTGGGTTTATAGCAGGTGTAAGGGTCCAATACAAATCTGATATATACTGAGGGCTGCAAGCACGTTTTATAGTATTCATTTAAATTGAATCTACACATACTTTACATATTTATGTTATGTAGCAGGTAAATGGTAAAACCAGCATTTCATATACTGTATTAATTTGGCTACTAAATAAAATACTAACTGAGGTAAAGAACGAAGATCAATGTTTTGGCAACTGTCTTCATCCCTGGAGTTCATGTCTCGGACCATACTTGAATCCATTATAGCCATAGCAGCTGTTGTCATAAAAAATAAACTTGTTCAGCTGTACATGGCTGCATTTTGTAAATTGCTGTGAGATGCTTTAATGCATAAAAAACACAGAATAAATGTTATTTTTTTCTGAAACACATTTTGTTCAAAGCTTATTTGTAATCAATGTCAAACTCAACAAATATAAAAACTAAATTATCCTTGTTCTCCAAATGTAACATTTACATATTGCCCTTCACTGAACTGCATCTCTGTGCCACTCACACACTTTTGTCTCAGATCTCCCAGCTGTAAAATTGAATAGAGGCTCAACTGGAAATGGGATTTTGCATGAGCCAGGCAGCCTGGACTAATAATGTACACATGTGTACTCATCTGTGGATTCCCGTCTTAGCAGGCTTTCAGTCACCTTTATGTTCCAGCCTGTATATAATTAATCAAATCACCAACAGCAACTGTAACTATGTGCTTTTTTTTATTTTTAAGCTGTTCTTGAAAAAGGTTATAGAGTCAAAACATCTACTCTTAACACCAGCATACACAAGAAAACTTTTGAGAATGTATGCTGGATGACAGGTGTTTACAGAAACAAGGAAACACATCCTGGATTAGACCTGGCTTCTACTTTTTGCCTTGGGCCTATCTGCAGTCTTTGAGCATGTGACGCATCGATCATGTGACTATGCAAGCTGGCAACTTCCACAGAAGATGGCATGGTTTGGAATATAAATAATTTTATTGATCTGTACGCTGACAGACCATATCTGGTCAATGTGAAAAGCAAAGAATAGACAGCGCAGTAGGAATGATCGCGAGTTGCTTAAAAAGGTTTCCCAAAATGTGTATAATTTCTGGAAGTTTCCTCACGTGTGCTGGCTTTAGTGTGCCTTGTGCATTTTAAGACTGACCCTTACAGAGTAGGTATACTATTGGGATAACAACTATGAGCAATATGTTATATGTTGACAGCATTATAACAAAAAGATGTTAGCTGGTGGTTCCATATACAGTTCCCACCTCTTGCCTGATATAATTAGAATGTGGAATGGTCAGGTATCCAGCCCTGGTCTACAGTATATATTTATGACTATGTTTTGGCACATGGCTGTTTTTGACCAGTTTGTTTTATTTCCCTTTTAATTTCTTTTTTCACACCAGTTTAACATCCTTTGCTAAATTGGAGCCCTCCGCTATAATAAGGTAACTAAAATGCTAGGTTAACAAATCCAGGTCAGGTGCAGAAATTGGCAGCAGCCATAAAACCCCTGTAATGAATGGAGCTGCCAGTAACCTTCCCTTGCCAGTAACCTTCACTTGCTTGACTGGAGGGTCTCTTTTGAGAGCAGCAAGATGAGGTCTTTGAAGCTGCAGCAGCAGGGACTGGGCTGGTGAATTACAAATTACTAGTGCAGATAAAAATAATAATAATAAAAAGAAAAAGAAATCTAAGAAAACATTAAAGCACAAATGAAAGCACATTGGACTGGCGGCATGTGGCAGCCACACGTATTAAAATGATTCCTGAATTTCCATTTTAATGGGATTCTGCTGCACTCAGGGGTTAATCAACTGGGACACAAAGAAATAGCTTCAGAGAGATTGCTTCCTCCATGTTAAGTATCAAATGAAATAATGCACTGATAGATAAGCTTTCTGTTCCACCCACAGGTAAACAGGTTTCCCCCAAGTAAAAATAATACATATATGACGTATAGGATGTGATATATCTACAGATTACTTACTAACAGTTCGTCCGTCTTACCCAATCAGTTTACACTTCCTTTAAACACCTTTGATTAAAGTCAGCTTTGGTTACATCACTTAGCATTTCACAAGCTGAAATAAAATGTTCAAATCCACCTTTTACTGTACCATATCATGCTTTTAGTGCTTATTCAAAAGTCTTATGTAGGTGTCTGATTTAAGAAAGTGGAAATGTCCGTCTGTCAAGGTTTTATTATACAGGTACTAATTTTGTGCACAACTATTATAGATTTAAATAATAAAAACATATTGGTATGTATCATTTCTTCTTGTATTTTACAGGGTAAATAGTTTGTGTGAGGGGACCATTTATGAGTAGGTAAGCTTGAAGTAAATGCCTTCCAATTTGTCATATGACACAAGACGGAGATAAATACAACATTTAAATGCATGTGATGGCTAATTGTCTTTTATGTAGATTCAATTTAATTTAAATGCATAACAATGACACACGATTAACCTCTTTTCAGTAATAACTTGCAAATTGAATGCTCAAAGGTGGGAAACACGTTCTGGATTTTGTGGACTCTTGTTATCACGCAGCAGATTAAAAAAAAATGCTAAATTTGTTCCAACAAGTCACTATTGTAAATGGTCTCCGAAATACGTTTTGACAGTGCAGTCTTGTAAAATTACTGCCACAAAAGGGTTCATTTTACTCGTACGAGACTCATGATTAAACTTGTCCAAGAGAATCATAGAATAAACAAAGGCGTTATATTCTGGCAGACATCTTAATATGAAGCTGGAATATCAAACGGTTTAGAGACTAAGGGTCTACTCCAGTCCAAAATGAGTTAATTAGCCCTTTGTAGGTTCAATTAGACTAATTTAGGACCTGGTTGAAATAAACACCTGTACTGGAATAAATCTCAAGGGCTAAAGTTGATAACCACAGGTCTAGGATATTTTCTGCTCACAAAAAGTTAAGCATACTACATTTCTTTCAATTCTCAAATATTCAGTATGGGATAAACAACAATAAGTGTTGAAATCTGTAAAAAACAATCCACTGTTTCGAGTGCCGTTAGGCATGAGAAGCTGTGGATTATTTTCTTACCAATTCAAAACTGAGTTGTTTATGCCACTTAAAACACTTCTTTCTAATTTGTACTTTATTTCAGCTCAGCCACTTGACTCACTGAGTGTCTAAGGGGACAAATGATTTGACCTTGCTTGAACGTTGGAGTTCTATCCAGCTGTGAAATTACAGCTGTGAGTACTAGTAAGCAAGTTGATGCAGCTCAGATATGCAGTGTAAATTTTTCAAAGGGAAGCAAATTACCATTTCCTAAGCCACACATCGCAGCAATGGGTTCAGGTTGGTGGATTTAACAAGTCAAGTTACTACATCACAATTCAGAGCAATACAACACTGCAGCAGACAAAGAAGTGTAATCATCACAGGTCACAGCCGCACACAAAAACCATCAGTAGGAGGGCAACAATCATAACCTGGATGGTTCTCTCTCTTCAATTAGGATTACCTGCAAGTCTATACTGCATTGTATCCTTTTGAAACACAGTCTACAGATTGAGATTACTAATTACAGATGTATATCACACACGTTTCTTATATCTAGAGAACCACATCTTCTACTTTGATGAAACTTGCTTAAGACCTTCTTTAGCCCATGTTATGGAGTGCATCATAATCTGGCAATGTATGGAGGCTGCAACTGTACAATTATTTATTTCTCATTTACATTTTTACGCATCTACCTAGAGGTCCACATATCCCAGCCAGTTGACGGGCTGGAATGAATGTCACCAACATGCTTGTCAGACGATAGATATACTGAGAATTGTTAAAATATATGCAGTCACACTTCATTACATCATAAGTCTTCTCTAAGGTCAGAACATAATACTACCTTATTCGCCTGTCCAACAGTATAATCATTGGTTTACACATTATTGTACATCTACCACAGTTTCAGGGAATTCACTTTCTTTTCTCTCTCTACAGTTCTACGCTCTACAGTTTGTATTAAAGGAAATTAAGATTGAACTAATAATTTCAACCTCAGCTTTTAATGCCACAACCTTAGTAACTGAAAAAATATTTTGAAGTCACTTCTTATTGCTCCTTTTCATTATCTGAATTAGCGTTGTTCTTCCGAGATGGAAAAGGGGATTCAATAACAGCTGACCACAGCAAAACAACACAGAGACTGGAAAATTAATAAATACATACTGGTAAATAAAAATCAGTCAATACCAATCAAATCTGAATTACTTATCCTGATCTTGAAAATACATTCATGGCAATACTTTAACGGCAGAATGTACCTTTGTTCTGAAGGTTATTTTTTCTGAGTTTAAATAAAAAGGTATGATAAATAACTGGAATTAACTGTGAATTTAGAATGGGAAATTAATGATGCATAGTAGGTCACCAGAGTGAATGATAAACTCATGATGGAAAATAACTGAGCAATCAAAGTGAATGTTATGGATCTACCATATCCTTCCACTTGCAGAGAAAAAAAAAATTGCATTTTAAAAAGGACAAAATGAAAAGAAGTAGGAAAGGTCAAGAAATACAGAGCACAAGCACTTTCTTTAAAAATCTGTTGAAAGAACTTCACCTACACTGCAATAATAGCTATTTAAAGATGCACAAAAGAAGCCGTAACCACGGAGCATTGCCTTCACAACCGTAACCACGGAGCAGTGCCTTCAGCTGCAATTCTTAATGGTTCCAAATTCTAGAATGGACTAGGGGTCTTACTGAACCTCTTGATATACACTTCAGATTGCACGCACCTTATACGCAATCATAGTTCGATGGGAACACAATTCGTTTCACCAAATTGGTATTCAACAACGGTTTAGGTTTACTTAGTTTACACAAAGCTGTGACATTAGCTTTTTAAAATGCAGGTGTTTTTAGTAGTGCCGCATTTCCGCTTCTCAAATCCCTATCCCTCCACCCACAAAGTTAATTTAATTGTACTTCAAGAGTTCTCATTGATTTTATGTCCTTTATGTTATGAACTGGATCTTTGATTACTCTCAATATATCCTCTCAAGTACCTTCATTAATTTAAATTTATTCATGGATTGTAATTTAAGTCACATGGGATATTGGATACTGGGACCTTAAATTCACAATGTAAGCAAATAATAAACAAAACATCCAAATAAAATGAAAGAGACCGAGGATGATGTAAAAAAAAAAAAAAAAAAAAACATAAATTAAATGGCAAAAGCACTCATTTATCCAATATGGAGAAGCCTTCCTTCACCATCTATGCTCTACCCACAGAGAATTATAAACCAAGATGCTTCTGACAACTTTCCTAAAGAAGTCCACCCTTAAACATGCAGCAAGAATGGCCATGCTGCTCACCCCCTAGAGTGACTGTAACAAAGCACAGCGATACTCTGCAAAGAACGTGCATTTCTCCACACCATACCATGAACATTCTACAATACTTCCTTACATACAGTGGTATGCAGAAGTATTCACCCCCCTGCAAAGTTTTCACATTTTGTTGGCACCTGAGCGTACTCCACGACACATTCAAATTAGACTTTACATGTAGAATCTACACAAACTACTCCACATTGATAAAGTAAAAAAATGCATATAGAATATAAATAAGTAAGGTTTACGGAGAAAAACAGATTAATCTCAGTAGCATAAGTATTCAACCCCTTTGATATTGCAGCCCAAAATCAAAAGGTGCAAATGATTTGTTTCAAGCTGCAACTCACATAGTGATTCAACAAAGCAACCATGAAGACCAAGGAGCTTTTGAAACAAGTCAGGGATAAAGTGGTAGACAGGCACAGAGCAGGAGAAGGATACAAGAAAATTTCAAAGTGAAGTCCATCATTAAGGAGTAAACTGGTTTGGGATGTCACTCTGAAGCCAACAATGACCTTGAGAGATCTGCAAAGTTCTGTGTCTGAGATGGGAGTCAGTGCTCACACATTAACAATAAGCTGGTCCCTACACAAAGCTGGCTTGTATGGACGGGTGGCAAGAAAGAAGTCATTACTCAAAAAGCCTCATCTTAAAGCACGTATGGAGTTTGAAAAAAAGCATGTAGATGATACTGCAGACATGTGGAAAAAGGTTCTGTGGTCAAACGAGACAAAAATTGAACTTTTCGGTTTAAATTCCAAGCGTTACGTCTGGCGCAAGCCCAACACTGCATATCACCCAGTCAACACCATCCCAACTGTCAAGCATGGTGGTGGCAGCATCATGTTATGGGGATGCTTCTCTTCAGCAGGGACTGTGAAGCTTGTCAGGATAGAGGGGAGAGGGGAGAATGGGTGGTGCAAAGTACAGGCGAATCCTTGAGGAAAACCTGTTTGAATCAGCCAAGACTCTGGGGAAACTGGGGAGGAAATTCATATTTCAGCAGGACAATGATCCGAAGCACAAAGCCAAAGCCACACTGGAGTGGTTGAACAAGAGGAGAATTAATGTTCTTGAGTGACCAGTCAAAGTCCTGACTTGAATCCAATCAAATTTATGGCGAGACTTGAAGATTGCAGTCCATCGATGATCCCCAACAAACTTATCAGAACTGGAGCAATTTTCCTGTGAAGAACGGGCAAAAATGTCATCATCCTACTGTGCAAACCTAGTAGAGACCTATCCAAGATGACTCATAGCAGTAATTGCTGCAAAAGGTGCTTCTACCAAGTACTGACTTAAGGGGCTGAATACTTCTGCAAACCACTTTATATCCATTGGAAACAGTCAAGAAATACGAAATACAATGGTGCTGCGAGATACTGAAGAGAATTAATTAGTAAAGTCCCTTAAGTAAAAATAGTAGTACATGGCCTAACCAAGAATTAAAAACATTTGACAATTATCAAATCATAAATTAACGAGGAAGCAATGTAGTACCAGGTTTTTAGTCAGGAAAATATTCTTATTTCTAGTACTGCCATACTACTTTTTCATACTGGAGATTTAATTGTAATTGTAATTGTAATGTAATTACTGATGCAGGAGCTGGTGATTGATGCAAATGAATATGAGAGGTGCCAGCACCACTCTATTAACATTCTGGTTAGTTGTTGCGATTGGCTTTGATCTGCATCCATCATGAGAGCTGTAACCGCATTACAATTATTAACAATGTTTAATGGGAGAGGCAAAAAAAAATTCATACAAATGATCAAAAAGGAAAAATAAATTGGAAAATGTTACCACCTGGGGTGGAATAGCTCAACAATGATTTGTCACTATTTAGAGAAGAACTGCCATGGGTCCTTAAAACAGCAGAAACTAATATAACACCAGAATACCATTTGTGAAGACAGCATTTTGTATTTTTACCTCAGATGTAAAATTGAGATCTGGCTAAATAAGGTTGTCGTATTTGAATATCATAAATGCAGCTTGCACTGCTTGATTTTAATGACTTGTGGATAACAAACAATCGGTGGGGGGGGGGGGGGGGGACAGCTTCTTTTGATGATTCAAGGTGCACTGTGGGTTGAGTTAGACTGCCAACTCTGGGCTATTTAAAAATAAAATAAAAGGGGTTAACAATACCTAGGCCTGCCATCTCTTTTGCAACAGAGGTGAAAAGCTAGTGAATTCACCTGCCACCAAACTTCAAAACTGTTGACGTAGTAGCTTATTAGATATTTTTCACCATGGATACCAAGTATCAAAACAAAACAGAATTTAAGCCATTTAACATCAGTTTATTAACTGATCCATAGGTGACATTCATTTAACAGGAAGAACAGTACATCTTAAAATACTTTCGCTCATGAGTAAAAAAAAAAGAAATCAAAACACAAAAATGTTTTAAGAATCTCTAAAAAGATGATGCGATTAGTTGACAATACAGTTTTGAGATCACAGTCCTTATTTAAACAAGTCTTATAACAATTCACCATGACCACAATATGATGAACTGGGTCCATCTTCATAGGCTAGTAGGGAAATGCATTTAAACAACTTGAGTGCAAAGGAGAGCTTTCAGTCTAGGAGACACAAACTTCAGTTGGTACATTTGGCTGAGAAAGGGTGCTGCTGCTCTCAGTCTTCTCCTGGTTTGGCACTTGGCATGCCGTCTTCCTCTTGAACAAACGAAGACTCAACTGGAGTAACTCATTGTCCACCACCGGGGGATTTGTATACATCTGCTTTGTTGTTCCCTATTTATGGAACAAAAAAACTGTATTAAAATCATACACTGATTTGTATTGTGTAACATCAAATGATCAATAATGACAAAACGTTGACAAAACTTAACACTTAAAATACCGTGTATTTGGTATTTTTAAAACAATGAATATCAAAACCACACTCATTGTAGAGCAAATTCATATATAGCACATCTGAACCCGTCTTGAAAATGCACAATATTTTGGGGTGTATCACACACCATTTTCAAATGAAAGAGGACTAATATAAAATACCTTTTCATTCTTCAGCAGCTGCTTGCGGATTGCAATGTCCCTCCTGGAACACAGTGCTTTACAACAGGGGCCCAGGTTCCTTAGCAGACCAGCTCTCTCCTCCTTCCTCTTCAGTGCTGCCATGTTGAGGGCACCCAACTCGTGTTCAAACAGCTTCTCTGCATCTGAAAAAAAAAAAAAAAACACACAGGGAGCCCGGTTAGACAAAAGCTTGGATTGCAAAAAGAAACAACCAGATTTAGCAACTGCAATTTCAAAAATATCACTTTATTCTTTAAAAAAAAACACACAACATTTGTAGCAAACTTTATATAAATTCATCCTAATCCAATGACAACTCAAGTGATTATAATTAGGGCTTCTGTTTATTAATTTTTTTAGAAAAATGTGGGTATTTCTGACAATGGCAAAACTTAATAAACACGTTCAATAAACTGTGCCATGCAGAGGGTAAGCTAGTCATGTCCAGTGTTCTTTTGGTTCTTTTTTATAGGATAAGCACTGGTTAAACTGATTTAACCCTTTGCGGTCCATTGTTGGACTGGGTCCGACATTGCAATTATTCCTATCAGGTCCTTTGTCGGACCCTGTCCGACATCATCCAAAAAATGCAAAAAAGTCGTTTTTTCTCCGGAAAAAGCCGAGAAAACCATTCAATGGCCGAGTGGGATCGAAAGGAGCGAGACAAGCCGATAAAAAAAATTAAAAAAAAGGCGTATCTCATGAATAGTCATACTTGCCCCTGGCATCAGATAGGGGCGGTGGTAAGGAAACAAGCTGGGTGTTACTGTATCAGCGCACAGAGACTATCACAGACATTTGCAGAGCTTTTTCGAGATGTTATAGCAATAAAATAATGACTTGGATTGCATTATTGAGGAGTTTGGTGATAAAACGAGTCATCAGGAGATGATTGATTGGTATGTAGGACTATTATTATTATTATTTATTTGTTAGCATATGTGAAAGCGATAGCAAACGAAAGGGTGGGGCGGGGCTGGAGATGCCTAGTGAGTGCTTTGTTGATATGCAGGGCCATTTAAACCCGTTTGACTGTGGAAAAAAAATACTTTTAAACAGCGCGTCTAAAATTAACTGCGCGTGTGAAAATAAATTAGACCTGGCGAGCCTGACGCACAATTAATAAATGGACTGCAAAGGGTTAAGGCTTGTTGGTTAAGACCTAAAAGCAGAAACTCTGTTCTGATAGAAAACCCCAATTGTGACATCATTACAGGAGCTGTTAAGATAAAAACATAGCAACTTACTTAAATGCTTTTCCCCCAACTCCATAGGCCCAAAAATAGACCACTAGCAAAATATACAGCACCTAGCCCTTTTAATGGCTTCTTCAGCTCTTTCAGTACATACCTTTTGGGTCTTCCAGTTCTCTACGACAGACCTCCTTCACCCTGGAGAAGAGCTGAGGGCCTGCAAGCCTCTTGGAAATGCCAGTTCTCAACAGAACTGCTCCGGGTGTGAACTTCAGCAGGGCTGCCCCGGGCTCTCGAGCTTCTACACGCTTCTTGGGCATCAGGCTAGACCAGTCCACATCGATTGCATGCATAGGGTCTGCAGCACATTCAAGCAGTTTCAAATTAATACTCATGTAAGGGAATACCAAACAAATGCAATTGTCTGAGGTTTTCCAATTTTTCCTAAATGTTTAACTGTTGTCAACTGCATGCTTGTCAAATACATCAGCTGTGGTGTTTATACAGAAGGATATGTACAGTGTAAGGTAAGCGAGTAAATCTTTTTTCAAAGTATTTTCCACGTACACAAATGTGGTACACATGTAGTCATCTCATACATATTAATGTTAAATAATTATTTATTTATTTATTTATTTATTTATTTATTTTAAAGATGTACCCAGCATCTTATCATCATCCTGCTGATCCTCCCTTTTTTCTGCCCCTTCAGCCAGGATTTCATCCAGCTCGTCATCACTGATGGGCTCATACTCCTCTCCACCTGATCCAAGGGACTGGACATCATCTGGTTTACCACCATCATCCCCTACAAAAATGCAACAGTTATAGGATACATGAGGTGTTTCCTTCGGTCATTTGTAATGATTTCAGTTTACCCACAAACGGTTCACAGCTACCCATACTGCCCTAGAGAAATATAAAGCAGCATCCAATGGTCTAGATTACACTGTGAGAAACCAATTTAGGTGTTGCCAGTACTCATTTGAACATATTACAAGGACATAATTAAAATATCCATCTGTAGCTATGTGTAGACATAATGCTATCAGACACTTTATATATAAAAAAATAAAGAAAAAAATGAAATTGCTTCTACAATGTAGTACAATTGATATAAAAAAACAACAAGCAATGACAAAACATTTGTATGATTTACATAGGATACATTTGGATGTTTTGTGTATCATTTAGTGCTGTTATGGTTTTTCTGAATACACATTGACAAGTGGCATAAATTAAATATTTTTCTGTAGAATTTCATATTCTCCAATCATTTCAAAAAGGAAAATGTCATTTTTGATTACGAAAATCCAATTGACCTCAGCTTATATTATGGGAAGGAGTGAAGTAAAATAACCAAACATTAAACACAGAAAAACAGATCCCTGTGTATGAGCCATGAACATCTGAATAAATCACAAATAAATTGCGATGCAGAAAAGCTTCCATAATGTGCAGCTTGTACTAATTGATGCAGAAATTGATTCATTGTTTCAGGACAGCCATCATATTTCTGGAAACATCTCACAACACTACCTTCAAAACTATGAGGTTTCTCCACTTCATTTGCTTCCTCCAGCTCACGTAGGCTGTCTAGCGTCTTTTCTGTTCTTTCTGCCTCAATGGGTACAGTTTCACACAGGACTGGTTCAAAGTCTCTCTCCTGCTTAGGCTCTAACCTCTTCACCTCCCCATGTAAAGAAATGTCCCGATCATGTCCCTCTGGCATGTGTCTCTCCCGATCAGGGTCCATGTCCCTCCTGCGTAGCTCCCTGTCCCTTTCTCTCTGCTCCCTGTTCCTATTTGCCTCTCGTCCTCGAGACCAGTCCCGGGTCTCAGGCTCCCTGTCCCAGTCCCGTTGCCTCCCGTCCTTGCGCTCCCTCTCTCTGGACAGCTGCTCCTGCTCCCTTTCTCGCTCCCTCTCTGGCAGCCTCTCCCTGCTGTCATAGGATCCCGCTCGGGAACGTGCCTGCCTCTCCGACTCTGGGGAGCTTCTTCGAGAACTGTGGCTTTGAGAGTCTTGACGATCTAAAAACAAAAACAAAGTGTTTAACTCCTAAAATACATCTTCCTCTAGGCAACCGCTACACATGAATTTACAGTAGAAACATGTACATGCACAGCTAGCAATTCTAAGAGGTAGTCACCTGAAGATGTGCTACGACTGGGCTCCCCTCGCTTGAGCTGATCTATACGGGACTTCCTCTCTACAGTGGGCTCCACAGCTGGGTTCCTCTCCCTCTCGCATTCCCTGTCTCGAGAGCGCCCTTGGAGACGCCTTCTTCTGGCACCCTGGTCATCCCCACTGGGGTGGGACTCATTTGAGGGAGACCTGAGGCGGCTGGAGGAAGTACGGCTCTGGTTACTGCCCAGACTGCTGCTGCGCTTCTGGTCTGATGCTTTGCGGTGGTGCTGTGGTGCTGGAGGCTGTGCTGGGGGCAGCTGAAGTGGGAGCTCTTCGGCTACCACCAAAGGAGTGGCCGCTGCAGCGGCTGCAGCTGCGGCAGGCTGCTCAACCCTATCCCTTCCTTTGGTCTTCTGGCCCTTCTTGGGCGTCTCCACAGAGGACTTCTTCTCAGGTGCTGCAATCTCAGCACGTTCAGGGACATCCTCATCAGACCAGTCACTAAAGTTGGCCCCTTCTCCTTTGGTGGGCTGCATTGCCTCATCAGTATTGCCCTTCTCTGCAGCCTGTGCTGGGAACTCTTCCTTGACAGCTGACTGGACAACCAGCGGTGGGGTCCTGGGCCCTCGTTTCTTTTTGCTCGGTGGCTGGGCAGCGATGGTGCCCTCCTCGTCCGAGAGGTCCGACTCCCCTCCACGGGACCGTTTGCGCTTCTTTTCTACTGCCTTCTTTTTTGGCACCTTCCTGGGGGACAGCACGGCTACAGATTCCTCAGCAGTCGACGGCTCTGGGTTGTACCTCTCGGCCCCGCTGCTGCCATCGTCGTCCTTCCGGTTCTTCTTCAAACCCTTCTTCTGAGACTTGGTCTTCTTCTTGCCGTCATCGTGGGTCCTGTCTGTGGCCCCCTGATCCTCTGCTGGTGGTTGGCTAGCTGATTCTGGAGGGGGTGGTGGCTCCTTGCTCCTCTTGGACCCCACAACAGTGCTGTCTGAGAGATGGTCCCTCTGCCTGGCAGCTGCCCGGTCCCGGTGCTCTGGCTCATCATGTTTCGTTTTCTCCTTCTTCTCCACCTTCCTGTCCTCTTCTTTCCACCGGCTTGGTTTCTCCTCTGCTACAACACGTGCCGGGGAGCGGGAACATTCTTTCGGACGCACAACCTGGCTCGGCAGCCTGTGCTTCTCATCTGCCAAATTAAAAGAAAAAAGCTCTGCATTAGGTCTTATATCTTTAAAGGCTTTAATTGGAGCAAAAAATAAATACATCTTGTAAAAAAGTTACTGTTCAGTGGATTTTCCAAAAACTTGCAGATAAAGCCAAAATGAAACCACAGAAACAGAACTGTCTGCAGGTAACAGACATTTCCCTACCTAAAACAAACATTAAAAATGGCAGTACCCAGTTATTTTGTTAAAACATTTGATGTACTGATGACGGCAGTAAATTACTGAATGGTTTGCGGTGTATAGCACAAAAAAATTGGGTAACAGTAAATTGTGTCACCTTGTCCATTCTAATACAGAGCTCAGCGGTAACCTTTAGTGGGAACAGCAGTCAGATACACTCTTACTTTTCTCCTCTGTGCTGTTGCAGCCTTCACTGTCAGGAGAGGCATCACGGACTCTCTTTGGAGAGGGATGAGGGCTGGGGCTGCTTTCTGCACGGTGCCGCTTCCTGCTTTTAATGGAAACACAAATAAGCTCAATAAAAAAAATCTTGCTCTGAAGTTTATCCTTTAGGGTAAAGGGTTAAGGCAATGCATTTTAATTTTGTTTTAAAAATAAGAAAAAATTTAACCAACAAATCTGAACGGATGGAAGTCTCTCAAAAGTAATAATTTAACTATTATTATTATTTATTTATTATTAATTTCTTAGCAGACACCCTTATCCAGGGCGACTTACAATTCTTACAAGATATCACAGTATTTTTACATACAATTACATTATTTTTTACATACAATTACCCATTTATACAGTTGTGTTTTTACTGGAGCAATTTAGGTAAAGTACCTTGCTCAAGGGTACAGCAGCAGTGTCCCCCACCTGGGATTGAACCCACGACCCTCCCGTCAAGAGTCCAGAGCTCTAACCACTACTCCACACTGCTGCCAACATTTAAACCACACTTCTCTCATTGTAATGCTACCTTGGTCTGTATTAATTCTGAGGACGTATGCGTTATAATTTAGGTAATTAGAATGCAGAAGGGAAATGGAGATTAACAGCTTAATGTCACAACAGAAAATGTAGTTTGAAACTAGACCATTATACATATGTTGTTAAAGAATAGGTGCTTATAAGCCTTATACCTGACCTTGCATAACTGAACAGAAATAAAAGCATCTATTCATTGATAGACCCATTGTGTAGGTGTCTGATCATTGTGGAAGTTCTGGTATTAATCTTGCCAGTGTTTCAGAAAAGTTAAGTGACAACATACAAATAGTTCCAAATAAAGCAACACACTCATAATTTTATATGTGGCTGGGATACTAGGTAGACCCTAAAAAGATACCTGTATGGCCTAGAAACAAGCTTTGCTTTCTTCGCACAGATTAACTTACAAGTTACAGAAGGTGGTCATGTTTTCTATGCAAGTTGGGTAGCAGAATATTTAGGTAGCTCTCTCACCTGGCTTTCCTTTCTTCATGCGGGTCTCTTGGGGTGCGCTCCTCTTTCTGGTCATCCCTCCGGTCCCTGCGCTCCTCACGGCCCTTCTCTCTGTCCTCCCAGTCTCTTTGTTCTCGCTGCCTTTCCCTCTCTCGCTGCTCACGTTCCCTCTCCCTGGTCCTTTCCCGCTCCCTCTCTTCCCTCTCCCTTTCTCGCTCCCGCTCTCTCTCCCGCTCCCTTTCCTTCTCTCGCTCCTTCTCCCTCTCTCTTTCTCTGTCTCTTTCCCTGTCCCTTACTCGGTCACGCTCCAGCTCTCTCTCCTTCTCCCTATCTCGCTCTTTCTCTTTCTCCTTCTCTTTCTCTCGCTCCTTCTCCCTCTCCGTTCCTCTCCGATCACGCTCCCTGGTTCTCTCGTCCCTCCTGTCATCTCCTCTGTCTGGTCTTCGTTCATCTCTCCTCTCGTCCCGTTCAACGTCATCATTCCGACTCTGGTGTCTTGTTGGAGAGGCTGGTCTCTGATCTGAAACAGCCACCCAGTGTAACGTAAAGAAGCTTTCAGTTACCAGGCTTGAAACCTTTGTTTTCATAATTTTTTGATAATCCAAAAATCACTTCCAAAAAATGCTGCACTATCTACCAGTCGATACTTGCATCTATTTTGTCAAATATTGAGCAATCCAGTCTAATCCTTATCTGTATAAATATACATCCACTTACATTACATATCCAAGTACAGTTTATGGGCAACAAATGCCCCATCACTAGTTGTTCTGCATTCCTAGCAAATGGAATTAAAATTTTGACAACTGCATGTGTGAGATTGCATGTAATTTTTCCATCTACATTTAAAGAGGAAACAATGATCTATTCAGTAATACAGAGATGGTCAGTAAGGGGTCTTAAAGGGCAATTAAAGTAGTACTGGGACGAACACGGGATTTTCATGTTCGGATATTCGCTCAATTTAAATATTTGTTCGGATATTCATTCATTTTCAAAAAGCCTTTACATTGTTCACAATGCAGGCAGAGAAAGCATAGCAGCAGGGGCAGGGAAACGTGGCCCCTGTGTGTGTGCATTTATTTTACAGCAAGACGTTACAATATGTAAACTTTTAAATACAGGCTCAAGAGCTGCTGTCTTGATCCAGTGTTTTATTTTTTTTTAATATATTAATCTCACAAATCACACAGAGCTCTTTTTCATTTGCCATTTTTGAAACTGTTGCACAACTTCTGGTGAGGCGGTAAATAAGTGCAATGTTTTGTATCCGAATACATATCAAAAAATATTCAATTTGAAAGTTGGGGTATTTGTCCCAGCACTAATTAAAAGCCTGTATATAAACAACTTTTGTGAGCAACTGTACTTTCCAACACCAAGACATTCCAAACATTTATTTGAGAAAATCTGTGTCTATACCTCTGTCTCTGTTCTCTCTGCGGTCCCGCTCTGCATGGCCTCCTCTTCTGTCAAAGGAAGAGTCTCTGGCTTGCTCTCTCCGATCGCCCTCATATCGATCCCTCTCAGGCACTCTCTCGGAATAGCTGCTCCTGGATTCCCAGTTGTCATGGTAGTTGCTGTCAAACTGACTCCCTCTTGCCCCACGGGTCCCTTAAATGGTAGAATCAGAAGGTGCATGAAGTTTCAAGACTAAACAAAATGTTACTTTTCTTTGCAAGGGACAACTTTTGCATTCAATAGATCTTGATTTTTGAGGGCGTGATTTTAGCCGATTCAAAATATATATAACTCAAAGGACCGAAATGGTTATTCTAGCCTTTGGAAAAAAAGGTACAACGAAATTAGTTATTTACACCCGGTTCATTATTTACAAATTATGCACAGCATCGCATTTCATTTTGAATTTACTTTCCTTGATAAAAACTAATCCACGTCTGGGAGGTTACTAGACTCCTCTGCATTTGACCGACTGAGGTCACCTGTTTTTTAGTCCCGTGTGAATCATGGATTTATCATCACTTTCTATTTGATTCAGTTATTCATTTCATTGGATTCCACTAGTGGGAGGGCACTCTATACAAAAGTCCAGTAACCACACAAAAAATACAGTAACAGTAACTTGGGATACAGGAAGGTCTAATGGTAACTGCAAAGCCCTTACACTCGTGACATCCTGGTTTTCAATCTCACATTAGGCCATGACAATGATGTTTAATTTCCAATAAAACTAAAGAAAATGTCCCTT
Organism: Acipenser oxyrinchus oxyrinchus; assembly: GCA_030684275.1. Taxonomy (NCBI): domain Eukaryota; kingdom Metazoa; phylum Chordata; class Actinopteri; order Acipenseriformes; family Acipenseridae; genus Acipenser; species Acipenser oxyrinchus. The sequence goes on from CM060255.1 coordinate 10,595,199, forward strand.
TTGACCTCCCACCCCCTTTCTTATTAACTAACAGAGGAGGAGTTAAAAAATACCCTTTTCTGGTGGCTCAGGTCCTCTGGCCCTTCCTCTCCCAGCTCTCTCATTGCGAGATTCATTCCTGGAGTCGTTCCGAGTCTCATTTCTGGCCTCGCTGCGTGTCTCATTCCTGGTGTCCGAACGACTGCTATCCTCCCTGGCGTGGCCACGCCCGTAGCTCCTGTCCTCTTGGAAGGGTTCATCCTTCCTGTGGGCTTCCCCTCGGTCCCTCTCTCTTTCCCGTTCGCGATCTCTCTCCCTGTAATCATGCGTGTCGCGGGTGGAGCGTGTCTCTGCTCTCGGATCCCGAGTGTCTTTGCTGTCCCTGTAATCTCGGGTCTCCCTGGTTTCACGAGTTTCCCGTGTGTCCCGCGTCTCTCTAGTTTCTCGTGTGTCCCTGCGGTCCCGGGCCTCCCTCCGCTCTCGGACCTCTCTTGACTCTCTATCATCCCTTGGCTCACGGGAGGTGCCCTGCTCCGGTTCATAATCCCGCTCCTCACGTGTCTCCTTCTCTCGTTTACCTCGACCCTCTATCCCACAAAACAAGACACTAGGTTAAATTAAATGGTTAAACTAGATTAAATCTGGTGAGCATGCAAACATTAATGGTACACAGATGTAAAAATGCCTCAAACATGGCATACATTTATTGTTGGACCAACTAAATATATTCAAAAAATGTGTCTGGCAAACAAAGGAAACAAGCAAAATTTCTACAAACATTTTGCTTCATCAGTCTAATTAGTTTCTCAACGTTAGAATCTACAATCAAGTGTTTGAAGTCATGAACGAATCAGCTTCTACCATACCTTCCCTCCGGTCATGTCGCCGGTCGTGTGAAGGAGGGCTCCGATCCCTCTCCTGTCTTCCCTTGTCTCTGCCCTGGGAGTGGGTCCGGCTAGGGCTAGCCCTGCGTTCTTGGGAGTGGGTCCGGCTAGGGCTAGCCCTGCGTTGCGGGGAGGATGGCCGGGCCAGGTATGGGGAGCAGGAGCGCCTGGGGGAAACTGCCTCCCGCTGGTAGGGTGAAACTGGCGCTTGCGTGGGGAGAGGAAGAATGCCTTTGAGCTGAGGAGCCAGAGTGGGATGAAGGGGAGTGGTGCCTAGTGGGTGTTGGGCTGCGATGTCTTGGAGGGGTGGGTGATCTGCAGGAAAGAAACCAATTGTGTTACCAGCCTCTATCTATATATATATATATATATATATATATATATATATATATATATATATATATATATATAAAATCATGTTTACCACTTTACAAGCACAAGGGAAGAAACTAACTGGGTCAAGTGGTTTGAGCAAAGCATTAAGATCAAAATTGATACTCTGCCCCCATTTTTATGTCAGGTCCCCATCTCTCCTCACCCCAGGATTCTAGAACTAGTCCATACAATTTAGTTTTCTAACAGTTTTATATTCTCTAAATGGATGAGGTTTAGGATAACATGTTGGCATCGCCCCCCCCCCAAAAAAAAAAGTATACACCTGCGAGAGGGTGAGAAGACAGTTTTCTGTGTAGCAGATCTTGTTAGTGATGGTGATGATGATTTCCTTCTTGAAGAAGGAGAGAATTCCCTGGAAGGGGAAGAGTTACTGCCAGAGCGGTCCTCTGGCGACTGGGATATTTTCTGTTTATGGGAGTTCTCTGAATGATCCCTGCACAAGACAAGGACAGGGATTTGAAATGCTGTGCAATCTAACAGTTTATTTGGGCGGGAGGAAGGTATTGAGAGGTTGAGACTTGTACATTATTCCACCTGCCCCCCACAAGTACAAGTTTTATATTTCATATGCATACACAGAGAGGATGGCGCAGGTTCTCTGTATGGCAGCCGCTTACCTGCGCTTGTCCTTCCTTTCTCTGCTTCTTTGCTTCTCTGAATCCCTGCCTCTTTCTTTGGTCTCCCTTGTTTTGTCTTCCATTCGTTCTTTAGCTTTGTGTTTTTCTTTGTGTTTCTTGGCTACAGGACTCTGCTCCTGGACAGAGGGGGGAGGAGGAGGGGGAGGAGGAGGAGGAGGAGGAGGACTTGGGGTACGAGGGCCTTTCTTTTTACTCTGGACAGCCTTAGAAGACCTACAGAGAAATCAAATTCAAATCACACACACACACACATGAGTTTTAACAAAGAAAATGTACTACTCTCATCTCCTCTCTGCACATTAGCAGGACAGTGACTGCGGGAGCTTTCACTACCAGTGAAAGATGACAATTTTAACTGTTCATTTTGGGATAACTAACAAGCATGGACTGTTGTGGTACAGCACAATAACATCCCAGATAAGTTGGCAAATATCTGCATGTGTACTCATTCCATACAGTACATTCTAGAGAAGAAAACAATCCCATCGGTTTCACACTAGGGCTGTCAGTTAAGCCTCCAAATAGCAATCAATTAATTGGGCACACACAATGTTTTACCTAGATGTACGAACCGGTTTCTTTGAAACCGGGTACTCAGTTCCTGCTTTGGAACCGACAAACCACATACAAATATCAAGGATCCGGTTCCAGTGAGTACTGTTATGTTTTTAATAAAACTGATTAAAAAACATAAAACAATTAATTATCAAAGACTTAATTTCTGTCAAATACATTTGATAACTACAATGGACACGTTTATACTTAGAAAAAAAAACCTTGCACTTAGCTAGACTATATATTTGCATTTTGTTCTTGTTTTGGACTATTGTCTGATCACGGCTGTGTTTAGACTTATTTTTTGCTATGCAATTTTTGCAGTTTTTCTAATGCAGGGGTTGTGAATCTGTGGCACACAGGGCTACTAGCCCCAGCACACCTTGGTAGCGTCAGGAGAGGAAAAAAAACAGACAAACACACACATTTGCAACAAGCCTAAAGCAAGTTTAACATACTACAAGTGCTACTAAAATATTTATTCCAAACAAATTACAGTACTATAATGTAATCTATATAAATAAAAAACGTCTTATTTAGTGACAGCTGCAGCATCACATCTTGTTAATACTGTACCACCTAACCGTCACTATCTGTGAAACACAATGCGGAAATCTCGGAGGAGGAGGAGGAGAAGGAGTTGATTTACTTACCACAACATGCAGAACCGCTATAGTTCAAGCTGCTCGTTACTCCAAAATTGAGTTTAACATCACTAATCGTTTATTTTTTTTAACGTTATTGAATATTGTTAAATATTCATTATATAACAGTTCATTTTGAAACTTCAAAAGAAGTGCAAACTATATACAGTCAGTTTTCTTCAACGTGCACAATTTATTTACATGCTCTTTGCCAGGAATACAAGCCTGTCATCCTGCTCTGGATCCAAGACGGCACGCTTTTTGTTTACATCGAATACAAAGCATTTTCAAAACCGATTCACTGGTAGAATGGGACCAGCAAATCAGATGCTAGTTAACACATGCAGGAAAAAAGGGCACACCCACTGCTTGTCTTTGGTCAGAAATACTGTAAATAGCAAGGCAGGGTGTTTGGTGCAGTTTCGTTGATAAACTTAATGTTAGTAACTATGCACGTTTAAAAAATGCAATTATTGAATCGATTATGCAGTACTTATAAATCGATGTATATAATGAGGAATGGAATCGATTTCCGATTTAAATCGCAGCAGCCCTATTTCACCCACGTACAGTTCACATTGTTCATACTGACCTTTGCTGGTCTATGCCAGGTGAAGATAGCCCAGCCGCCTTTTTTTCTTTCTTGCCTGAAGAAACCTTGGGGCTTGCTTTGCGTTTAGGGGAGCCACTGGATTTACGGGATGAAGGAGATCCTTTGGATTTGACTGGCTCAGGAGACATCTTAAAACAACATGGAGAAAAGTCAACACATGCAACACAGTGCAGGTATGGCAACCCTGTTAAGCCAGCCACCCAAGATGGTCACCAGTGTGCCTTGAGACTGACAAATAGCCTTACCTTTGAATAGCTGCTATTCCTTCTCTTGCTGATGTGTTCCTGTTAAAAAACGTTAAAGTGTGTCATTTATTTGATACTCAACTGAGTGTAATAAAGTAAACTATTACTGAACTATTTTAAAATCACCTCCACAAATCTCTAATGCAATTTAAAAAAAACCCTGTTACCATTCATATTACACATCATATCTCATTATGCTGTATTGTTTCCTTTACCATTATATAAGAAATATTGTTTTGTGTTTGGACATACCATGTGGTTAAAGATTTTTTTTTTAATTTAATTTTTTTATTTTTTTAAATTGTAATCTTTGTGAAATTTGCCATTAATAAGGTTCATGGCAGAGACTATTTGCTGAGTTAAACCAGGGCAAAGACTGCTGCATAGAGTTAGAGCCTAATATAAAATAAAAGAAAAAACATTTTTAAAAAAAAAACCTCCTTATTGATGACAATCTCCTCTCTCTTTTCCATGTTCTCCTGCTCCAGCTTCATCAGCTCCCGCTGAATCTTCTGTCTCTTCATTTCCAGGGACAATTCATAATCATAATCGCCGTTGTCAGAGTCTGAAAGAACAAAGCAACATTATAGTAAGGCTAAACTTTTTGCTTGGGCTTTTGAATACAGAATCCCAAACTATTCCAGTATATTAATTCTGTGAGCAAAGTGATAACTTAATACTACCTAAACTAGACCATGGACACTGTTTCACTTGCAGATCAGCCTTGTCAAGTATTTTCCTTCATACATAAAAATCTGTTCAATTTCTTTTGCTCTCATATTTTGATTATCTATTGACCATCCCACCTTCTCTATTGGCTTCCCACTCTGTGGGTTCATCTTCACTTTCCGGAGTACGCTCTTTTGTTATTTTAATATCTTCCTTTTCACGATGTCTGCTACGTGACGAGTCTCTCTGTAAATGAAAGAATACAATAAGGAGTATAATTATTATTATTCCCCCCTCCACCTTTATATATTATACTATATTTATATTACTGCTCAAACTTAAATCTACACAGCCAGTCTGATATACCCCCACACACAAATCGAAAACTTGAAGTAGTACAAACTTACTCTAGCAACAGGAGAAGTGGGCTCTTCTGGATTTCTCTTTTGAGCATCTGGTTCAGCGTCTTGTCTTTTATTCTTCATCCTCTCTCGAAGATCTCCAGTAGGTCTTTCTGGTGACCTGTGAGGTTCACAAAAACAATACAAATTGTGAAAAAAGGCAATACCTTCCTCCCTCTTGTTAGTTATCCCAAAATGAAAAGGCTTTTAGTTTTCGGGTTTTATTTTTGATCACGTGATGTCCCGTTAAACATACAGGTAGTGGACAAAAAAAACTGAAACACCAACGTAAAGTCACTTAATAGGGTGTTGGGCCACTATAGTATCCCACTGTGGCGTTCTCGGCAGACCGTTTTTGATGAAACTGGATGCTCGTGCCCCAGGTTGAAATATGCAGTCAATTGATCTGCAGTTGCTCGCCTGTTTTGCCTTGCACTTCGAATTAATGCACAGATATCATGATCCTGGAGTATGCGCTTCCGCCCACTGTTGCCCTTTACTGATGATGTCTTTCCCTCTGAGATCCATGCCGACATCAACTTAGACGCCATTGCTCATGAAAACATCAGCAAGTTGAGCTGTCTTGGTCACTGAAGCTCCTGCCAAACGTGCCCCAACAATCACCCCTCTGTCAAAGTCACTGAGGTCTCCTCTTGCAGCCATGCTAGCCGTAATTATAGGCAACCAGGCCTGTCCAGAATTTTTATACATGACCCTAAGCATGCTGGGATGTTATTTGCTTAATTAACGCATGAGCCGCGCCTGTGTGGAAGCCCTTGCTTTCAATATACTTGGTGTCTCTCATTTACCCAGGTGTTTCCATTTTTTTGTCCACTACCTATATTTTGAGCCGAATCGCTTTCTTAATCAAACACTAATTACCAAAGGAAGTTGTTTCTTTTTACCCTCATATCTTGATTAAGTTAACAAACGACGTGCATTGATCTCACCTGATTCTATTTGAACCTGCATTTCCTTCTGGCTCTACAGCAGAATTCAGTTTATTAATTTCCACTGCGTTAGTTTCTAGTAGTGTGTCGCTAATTTAAACAATCTGGTATTCAGTTAAGGCTTAACAACTATTAATTAAGGTTTAAAGGAAGGGAGAGAGATGGAAAATAAAGAACAAAAACTAGAAGCCCTAATTATATATATATATTTGTATTTTTCATTTTTTAAACTGACAGGTAAATTTGACAATGTGCACAACGAAAACAAGTCTACCAGGAGTATAAGGGTTTAAAATAATCAATACAGAAAGCAAACTAATCTCCACAGACAGGTTAAAATTAGTAAATGGTGCAAATTCTAACGACGATTATCAATCATTAGAGTAGAGTAAAAAAAAAGTGTAAAAATTTAACATAACGTTAAATTAAAAAAAAGTAAAAAAGAAGAAAGAAAAAAAAAGGTTTGAAAACTGCATTAACACTATGGCCTATTCACATGGAAATAATTCTCTCTCATTTTTTTTTTTTTTAATTTGCTGTTGGGTTTACAATTTATGAATTACGTAGCCCAGCTTCTAGCGAATGCAGCAGTCCCTGCCAGTGCCGCGGCTGCAGAGATGACTTTCACTTGTTGCTGTCATATTTTAATCAAAACTGTACATGACTTTGCATAGCCACTTACACTCAGATTTGCATTACCTTCAATGACTGCTATATCGTACATTAGAGGTAGCCTACCCTTTCCTGCAACATAACTTCCACAGCGATACATTATCCAGTTGATCATTTTATTCTGCATCTCCATACTATATGTATAAATATGTAGAACATCTCTTTCATACATGTATGTGGATTTATTATTAATTGATTTACCACGTCACAACGTTTCGCTTACATACATTAAAGCCGTACTGATTTCACGACCGTGAAAAACATGACACGGACCGTGAAATTCATTCTTCACTGTGAAAACTGTCTATTTTGTGTACTTTCACAATGCACTTAAATACAATTAAGATATGTGTATCGGTCCAGGTTCCTGATGTGATTATAAGCTTGTGTCAATTTCAAAAATAAAACTGGACAGGATTTATTGATTGACACTTAACAGCAGCCAATAACCACTCTGAGCTCTTCTCACTCATTGATAGATAGGCATCAGGGGCGGGTTTAGTATCCTAGGAGATCTCAACTGGTATCGTTAAGCGAGTGTCCAAAATTAATTTAAAAAATCAATAATTACTGCAACGGATCGTGTACAATAATTTTGCATTCTACCTGGTGATGGTAACAAACTATTTTGTACAACCTGCAATGTTCATTGGATCACATATGTCAAGCTATGATCCAGCGGCAAGACTCAAACGAAAAAGGTTGCGGATAGTGCATTGCTTCAAAATGAAAAGGTATATAAAAAAAAAAAAGTTTTCTGAAACAGCGGCACGTGACACCATAGTAATGTTAAATATTAATTACCTTCGCTTAAGACAGTCGGCTACAGTTGGGACTGATTTAAAACAAAATATGTATAAAATACATTAACAAAGCAGGTTACTCTTGATCATCATCCTGTATTTGTTCACAGACGCATATTCTCAGTAACTTTTAGAAGCAACACCACAAATTACGTTCTTGACAGTAAGTTAATATATACATCCAAGTTTTTAGTTTCATGGAATATTCGATTTCATTAAAATATTATCGATTTGTTATCATGGGGTCCCAATCGATAGATAATTCGATTATTATCGTTACAAGCCTAGTTAACATACAAGATTGTTGGTTATAATGAAGCCAGGAACACAAAAGAAGCGATCACTAAAACAAACTAATTGAAAAGGCCTAGAGAGGGAGGAGATATACACGATCTAAGATTTTTGGATTGCTTGTAGAAAATTGTAGAGTCTGATATCTTTCCAACACCACTTTCAACTACTGAATAAGGGAGGGTGAAATATTAAGGATCAGACCTTCTGTGGACAAGTTTTTATTTTATTTAACCATTATAAAAATAAAACATTTCATACACATTTTTTTCTAAACTTTACACTACAGATGTTTAGTACAAAATATAAATTGGAGGAAAAAAATAAATAAATACATTTCTGCCAGCCAGAACGGTGATGTCAACCAGGGTCTCTGATATGTGTGTAGCCATTGCCTAACAGTGGTCTGTTTTAGTCGAGGTGGTATTTTTGGTACCAGTCAGGCTATCCAAGGATCGAGTCGCAGAGAAAAAGTGTAAAGCATGAAATCTCTCCTAAAGGGAAGGTCTTCAGTTACACAGGAACAAGCAATCCAACAAATGGCAGGAAAAACAGAAGCATTGTCAATCTAACCTTCACCCAGGATGAGGCAGCGAAGTATGCATATCTCCAAATTCCATTTTTGTCACAGGCCAGGTGTTTAAGTATTTTTTTTTAAATATGCCTGTTTTCCAAACTGTACCAATGGTAACTACCTTTCACTGCCTTGTCATCTTGTATTTCTTCCCGATTTGTTTCAGAAGAGAAGGAAATCTAATGCATCATTCACATGGGAATAAAAATCAGGTGACCTCAGAGTTGGTCAAAAGCAGAGGACATCTAATAACCTCCCAGACGTGGACTTGTTTTCATCAAGGAAAGTCGGCAAATTAAAATTGAAATGCAATGTTGTGGCCAGAGAAGGCACTCTTGTGCCCGATTTGTAAACAATGAGCTGGATGTAAAGAACATGTGGAAGATGGAGGAAGGATAACGTGTATCAACTGAGCGCCTTTTCATTTCGTTGTACCTTCTTTTCCAAAGCCTAGAATAATCATATAGTCCCTTGAGTGATATGTAATTCCATACATATCGTCAAATGCATTGTTCCTAGCTTTTTTTTTTCTTTTTAATATAAGAGTCGCCATTATGTTTTGTATTTTCACCCATCCCCAATCTGGTTATGCCCAATTGTATCATTTTACTGAACCGTAGAATCTCAAATACAAATAGTACCAATATTATACTATGGTTTATTGTAAAGGCTGATACTGCTTTGAGACGAATACCCCAGAAATGCTTATATCACAACATAACACTGAGATGGTCGACTCACACAGGAGTAAAAAGACACAGGACGCTTGAGTTTGAAATTTTACAGAAGGTCCCAATGTCCTGTAAAAAAAATAATTATAAAATTTGTCAGTAAAAAAATCCACCTGTTTATGTGGTTATTTGCAGTCCTGTGCGAATCAGGCTTAAGATGACATGGATTTGTGAATGTAGTTTCCTAAAGTCTGTAATAGTTAGGCTTGCTACTTTTCGATATTAATCGGTAAAGCTTGTTAAATGTCGAATTCCCAAAAAATATGAGTTCGACTGAAATAAATTTCTATACGATAAACGTCGGTAAAACCACTCGCTATTTTTTATTTTCTTACCAAAGCGGGCCCGTCTGCCTTGCCTGTGACTCTGTGTCCAGCTGTGCTGAAGTAGGAGAGGGGGAGCTCAGACTCTGAATAATAACTTAGTTCTGTTCAACTATCTAGTGTTTTGTTTTGTGCATATTATTTTTACTCGTAAATTTATGCTATAAAGGTCTGTGTAATACACTTATATGCTGCGTTTACTACGGTTTATCTGAGACCATTTTTAAATGTATAGCTCAGCTGTGACCAAACGTTATTTCAATTACCATGGTTTTGTTGCATGTTGAATATGATAAAAGGGTTTCGCTAAGTGAGACGTTTTTCAATGGCATAAAAAGCCTTTTTTTTTTTTAAAGCATAAAGGTCGATTTCACCCATTCTCTGCTTGAATTGAAAAATTGAAAGATTGAAAGAAAAAAAACGGTAAATTCTTTCTAAAATAAATGTCGATATTAATTGTCGATTTGGCAAACAAATTAAAATTGAATAGTAGCAAGCCTAGTAATAGTGCAAAAAACAAAACAGTTGTGATCAGTGACAAAGGGATATCCTATTATTTATATATATGAAATGCTATTTTATTATTATTTTTAATCCCAACAAAATTGTTCTGGTTGGTTATTACAAAAAAAAAAAAAAAAAAAAGCCAATGTGAAAGGGGAATTGAGGAAGCCTGAAAACGATTACACTGCAGTAAAATGAATGGGCGATTCCTGTGAAATTTAAAAAAGCATGCGACACACGGTTCTATTAAATTTACACATGCTTTTTTAGTTCACAGTCATTTGTCCCAGCTTGGAAAGCACTGTACTGTTGTCATCCGTCTCATCAATTTGTTATTTTGGAGCTACAAACTTCTCTACCAAACATATAATTTGTTAGTTAAACACACACACTTAAAACAACTATCCAACTAGACTTGGCTTGGGCCTCATACTGTACTTTACTTAAAACAGTGCTGGTAAGCCACACTTAAATGTAGCAGCTGCTTCGACCCCCATTTTAAATGACTGGAACCCTAGACCTATCACTGGTTAGTTGTCTACTTGCTTACCTTTTGTATGAACCACTAGAGCCTTTCCCTCTTGGCTGGGGTCCATGTGTGTACCGACAGGTATTTCCATAAACACAATTGCCAGTCTTTTGCCAATTTCGACACTGTGTCTAAAAAAACAAATAGTAAAAAAAAAGCCCCAATTCAGCATATAGAAAATCGTTTTGTTTTTTTTTGTTTTGTTTTTTTTTTTTATTCTCAACGGTCATTGCATTCAACGTCACTTGAACAAGAGCAAAAATATTAATTTGTTTTCACACAAAACTCCCTTTAAAAACGACAATTTTCAATTATATGCAGTAAAAACCATCGAGCCTGAAAACAAATGCCTTTTGATTGTATATGTGACTATGCAATGGTAAAGAGTTTTAGGACACACGCAAGTAAGTGACAAGTTATAACCAAGGTGGGACAAAGAGTCTAATAAACCCTAACTTGCAACTACATTTTGGTTGACCTACTGGAGACCTTACTGTTGAACCCTGAAGTGTTTTTTATATATAAAAAACAGTTACAGATCAATTTCAGACATATTTCTGTTTGACAAAGTAATTGTATGTTATTGCCAGCTGTTTGACTAAAAAAGCAGCTGAGGTTTTACATCATAAAAGTTTATTCATATGCTATAATTTAAGTGAAGCATACTGTTACTTTATCACATTATGGAGAATACGTTTGACAAAACAAAAAGTTACATAATGCATATACAATACACATTGCTCAGAGTTGACGAAGATTCAAACAAATCCTTGAGTACACAGCACAATTTGGTTTGTATTTACTGTTCTATCACATACCCAGGGTCATTGATCAATTGTGAAATGCAAACTAACAGATGACAGTATAACTGTTGATCACAGGATTAAACCAAACCATTTTTATGAAACCATATCCTTATTGTGTATTTAAATAAATAAATCTTTATTCAATTTATAAGGGATGCTTTTATTCAAAATAAACAAATAAAGCTGAACGGTTCTGTGGTTTGATCTGATTTTCTACATTATGAAGGGTTAGAGTCCGCAGCTAACAGTGCGGAGTACGCAATTAATACATTTAAAAGCAAATCGAGATTATGTAGAGAAACATATTGCATGGATATGAACCGCACAGGAGGCATGTCATTCATTTTATTTGAAGCAGTAAAACTTCACAACTACACAGCCAATCATATCCGATCCTGAAAGATACAATGCCCACTATTAACTGATAGAACTCTGCCAAGAGTAATTTACACATGCTGCTACCAACTAAATGGTATAGATGTAGACTGATCAATGCACAATTGATTCTGGGTCTAAAACAGTACATTCAGCTCTTAGCAGGACAGAATGAATTCAGTTGCAGAAATAAAACAAACTGTAAACAAACTGCCCAGTTTAACCATGTTCAATAAAAGAAAAGAAGGGATTAATATAATTATTACCATTAAAATGTTGAAACAAGATCTTTTTGTTGACCTGCAAAGCAAGTGTGAGCGAGCGAGCGTGTTTTTTGTTGTTGTTTCTGTCTCGGGTTAACATGCACGGTGCAAAAAAAGAAAAACAATTGTCGGATTACTTTGGCATAGACCGAGAAAGCACTGCTTTTGGAATGCTGTTTTGTAAATTGCCAAATACTCCATTACAGTGCTTTGTTTCGCAATCACTTTCACACATTCTCCTTCTTTAGCAGAGTTACAAAATGTTTACATATCCGATGAACCCCTGGAACCAATTAAATCGGACGTGACAGGCTCTACTGTAGTTTGTTGAAAACAAATAATTTCTCTAGATAGTTTTATTAAAATGCATCATGTCTTGCATGCAGATCCCTGTGGCTCAGGAAATCCAGACTCACGCACCCGTTCATTGCTTTGCTGAAATTTCACAATTCTTTGTCCTACAGCTGTGTTAACATTTTACAAGGTTTACAAACTGCAATGCAGTCACTGTATGGAAAACATTCACTGAAATACAAAATAAAAATTTAAAGAATGAGCGACACATTCGTTGTCTCAATGTGTTTATTTTCTTATTTTTATTACGATTTCAAAACACATTATATATATATATACAGTACCGTGCAAAAGTTTTAGGCAGGTGTGAAAAAATGCTGTAAAGTAAGAATGCTTTCAAAAATAGACATGTTAATAGATTATATTTATCAATTAACTAAATGCAAAGTGAGTGAACAGAAGAAAAATCTAAATCAAATCCATATTTGGTGTGACAACCCTTTGCCTTCAAAACAGCATCAATTCTTCTAGGTACACTTGCACAAAGTCAGGGATTTTGTAGGCATATAGTCAGGTGTATGATTAAACAATTATACCAAACAGGTGCTAATGATCATCAATTCAATATGTAGGTTGAAACACAATGATTAACTGAAACAGAAACAGCTGTGTAGGAGGAATAAAACTGGGTGAGGAACAGCCAAACTCAGCTAACAAGGTGAGGTTGCTGAAGACAGTTTACTGTCAAAAGTCATACACCATGGCAAGACTAGAACAGCAACAAGACACAAGGTAGTTATACTGCATCAGCAAGGTCTCCCAGGCAGAAATTTCAAGGCAGACAGAGGTTTCCAGATGTGCTGTCCAAGCTCTTTTGAAGAAGCACAAAGAAACGGGCAACGTTGAGGACCGTAGACGCAGTGGTCTGCCAAGGAAACTTACTGCAGCAGATGAAAGACACATCATGCTTACTTCCCTTCACAATCGGAAGATGTCCAGCAGTGCCATCAGCTCAGAACTGGCAGAAAACAGTGGGACCCTGGTACACCCATCTACTGTCCGGAGAAGTCTTGTCAGAAGTGGCTTTCATGGAAGACTTGCGGCCAAAAAGCCATACCTCCGACGTGGAAACAAGGCCAAGCGACTCAACTATGCACGAAAACACAGGAACTGGGGTGCAGAAAAATGGCAGCAGGTGCTCTGGACTGATGAGTCAAAATTTGAAATATTTGGCTGTAGCAGAAGGCAGTTTGTTCGCCGAAGGGCTGGAGAGCGTGCACAAATGAGTGTCTGCAGGCAACAGTGAAGCATGGTGGAGGTTCCTTGCAAGTTTGGGGCTGCATTTCTGCAAATGGAGTTGGGGATTTGGTCAGAATTAATGGTCTCCTCAATGCTGAGAAGTACAGGCAGATACTTATCCATCATGCAATACCATCAGGGAGGCATTTGATTGGCCCCAAATTTATTCTGCAGCATGACAACGACCCCAAACATACAGCGAAAGTCATTAAGAACTATCTTCAGCATAAAGAAGAACAAGGAGTCCTGGAAGTGATGGTATGGCCCCACAGAGCCCTGATCTCAACATCATCGAAGTCTGTCTGGGATTACATGAAGAGAGAGAAGCAACTGAGGCTGCCTAAATCCACAGAAGAACTGTGGTTAGTTCTCCAAGATGTTTGGGCCAACCTACCTGCCGAAGTTCCTTCAAAAACTGTGTGCAAGTGTACCTAGAAGAATTGATGCTTGATTCTGTTTTGAAGGCAAAGGGTGGTCACACCAAATATGGATTTGATTTAGATTTTTCTTCTGTTCACTCACTTTGCATTTAGTTAATTGATAAATATAATATATTAACATGTCTATTTTTGAAAGCAATCTTACTTTACAGCATTTTTCACACCTGCCTAAAACTTTTGCACAGTACTGTGTGTATATATATATATATATATATATATATATATATATATATATATATATAAACATGACAACGACCTTTATAGCCACCAGCTTCAGTGGTGATTTGTCCCACCTTGATTATAACAGTTAGTGTATGATCCATTTTGACGCATTCAAAATGTTAGAAAATTTTGAGTTAATTTCATTAAACAAATGCTTCCAGTTAAACATCAAGCAATTATAATGAGAACTGTGGTTAAACATTGTACACATAAACAAAGAAAATGGTTCTTATATTACGATAGCCTCCCAATATTTTATCGTGGGGGGGGGGGGTTTAAAAAGGGAGGAGGCGGGAATATGATTCCTTGATAATAATCACACTGGGATGATTTTGTCTAATTGAAAGAAAGCTGGTATACTGGTTTAAAAATACATATTTTTTTTTAAAAAAATCACAAAACAGGAAAACATTTAGGCTGGTTTTACAGACCAAATTTAGCATTTAGGGTAAGGAAATCCATGACTGATGCCAATAAGAGTGTGTGAAACCCTGTGATGCATTCATTTTAGGAAAATATTAATACAAAATTGATTTTTTTTTTGATTTTACAATCATTACTCACCTCAGCATTGCTTCCTGTACTTGGCCCAAGTCTCTCAAACACACTGGGTCTGCGGGAAGTACTGTCTGATATGGTCTTTGAATTTTCCACTGTTACCTTCCTCCTGATTTTGGACATTCTGGACACTTAGAACTTGAAACAAACAAACAACAATGTGTTGTTGAAATACGATTTAGCCAATTTATTGGGGTGGATATAGATAGGTATTGATTAACTAGACATCAATCCTCATACTTCATAAAACACACAGTTCACTATGCAACAGTTGCAGCCTGTATGGTTGCAAAGTGCAACATTAAAGAGCATCATCTGTCTTCACTTGCATCAATGCTTGTAACTCAAACATGAAAGGTATGACAGTTCTAACCCCAAACATCTACACTACTTTGTTTCAGCCTTTTTTTAAACCAACCTGGCCCTGTGTTATAATTCTACCTAATTTACAAACTACCATGACTATTTTGAAATTGTCTCACCCTGCATGACTAGTTGATAAACTGCCCACACTTCATAAGGAAAAGGGTAGTAAATGAAATGGCAGCAACAAGGTATGTTTGGTGGAAGATACTATGGAACGCCTTTCGAATGCATACAAATTGGACACGGCTGGTGGGTGTACTGAAGAAATTAATTATGACGTAATGTAATAAGACACCAACAAATTAAAATGACAGCAGGACACGTAACTTTAAATTTTACATTCTGTACGTGTCCTACAGCCGGAAATAGTATAGTAAGCATGGTGAGTGTACAGTCAATGAATAATGTACCTGCTACTTGCATTTTTATAAAATTTCAAGTGGATTCAGAATAAATGACATGACAAATATTATACAATTTCTGCATTTCCATAACTATCTATCACACTGAAAACAAACAACATCCGGGTGATAAAATTAAATCCTAAGCTTCACAATAGCTGCTGCCGCGCGCTACAGCTTCTGAACTCATCTTGAAGAAGCAGGGCCGAGAATTACTTTTAGGCCTGCTCTCCTTCGGGGTTCTCGATTGAACGCCGGACTAAAAGAACGAGAGAAAATAAATAGTTACCCGTAAAATGTGCCCTACTGTCGCTGAGTCTGAATTCATAAGGTTGGACGTTTCCTCTCCGTTTCAAAACATGAAATATTGTTCATCTCCCTGCACCGGGTCACTGTTGTATGTGTTTGGCAACAGGGATGCGCGGGGTATTGTGGGAACTTACTGCTGGGTCGAAAACCAGCCAGTAGGTGGGGCAGTACTGAGCTCCGCAAAAATATTCCACGGCTGTACTCTTCATGTAGATTTAGAAATACAAATACAAATGTAACAGTAATTCAATATATCATAGTCTTCATTTTGTTAAGTTTAATTCTTTAATTTCAGTGTTTAAGTAAATGGTGTTAAATGGTCATGCACAGGGCAATCTTAAGTCTGTGTTCTGTATACTGTGATCAGCAATACATCTCTGCCTTCTTCAATTACCACAGTAATACAAAATCAAATGAAGCAAGTAAATATGAAAATTAACTTGGTTTGGTTGGTTTGACAAAAAAAGGTATTTTGTGAAAGGGCCCAAGTTATTTTAACTTGATTTACTGTGTTACTTTTTTTCTACTGAGCATCCAGAAACATCTGAATAATTTTGACATCATTTTTGACAACTTGAAAAGGGTAGGCACAGTACTCCATTCTGTTAGTTCTGTAACCTATTCAGATAGTCACAGGCATAGATAGACTTGCACATCCAGCAACTGCAAAATAGACATCTCATTACTAGTGGGAGTGTGTTATGATAATTGATTCCCATTACATGAGAGTAGATGTTAAAACTTCATGCTGATTTGAACTTGGCTCTCGCCAAGATAAGCACCAACTAAGACGTAGCTTCACAGTAAACTAATGTGATCCATATGGGTCTCCATCCATTTGCGCTTCCCTCCATATGATGATGTAGATATCCTTCTGTCTGGTGTTGATGGCTGAAGTGTAATGCTGGCTCCAGGGATCAGCTTATTGCCTCCCTAGCGCATCTAAGTGGTACTGAAGGGTAAGGTGGTCAAGGGAGACAATGTTACCTTTTACCTCTGAACAGTCCTTATGGAACATGCTCCATTTTGACTTCTTTAGAAATCCCTCCCTTTTTACATTTCTTTTGAACCTAAGTTCTGTCACATTTTGGAAAAGCAGCCTTTGATGTGAAATTGAAAGTGCTCCTTTTCCTTGTAGTTCATTGGATGCTCTCCATGTGTTTTGACATAAGCTTGTTGCTGTATTCTCCAAAATGGAATGTATCACTGGTCAATGGAAAAACAGATATGCTATTAGAAAGTGAGCTAGAAAGCACCTTCATACTGGTAGCAAGCAACTGACCTGTGGACTGAGCAAATCAGCAATTAAACACATTTAACGTAAAACTAGCCTCCCTCACTTATCTGGAGCAGAACCCTTTCAGCAACAAATATAATTCTTTGAAAATATTGCTTGGGTTCATACCTTCTGGGCGTCCTTGACAAGTTAGTTAATGACAGCTTTGATCAATTGAATACACCCTACTAAATTAATTTAGGGGATTATCTCCTAGATTACACATTTAGTGTATAGCTAAACATCTATTCATTCAACTAAACTGAAGCGTGTCCACATGACACTTGACATCTCTAGCACAATGCTGAACCTCAGCCAAAGCACCACGAAAGGTCCCTGAACTTTATTGTATCAAATTGTGTGGTGGTTTTGTCTCCCTACACTGTCTGTATAGCAGGTACTGGTTCAGCATGTGACACAGGTGAGGCTGGCCTATAAACACAAAACTGTCACATATTGAACATGCATTTGTATCCAACATGTGAAAAAAAAACACAAAGATTTTAGAGAATATATTCAAAGACATGGAGACCCAGGCCCACCGAGACAGGCTGAATATATTTCCCCAGGGCTCGCTGCCCTAAGGCAAAAAAAAATAAAAATTCAATACTGAACATTTCAAAATTAAAAAAAGAAAAGTAACAGCACCAGCCCTTAGCACTGCACAGGACCAAAAGTTTTTTGTTTTGTTTTTCAGGGTAAGGTTGTGCTACTCTACATACACTTTAGTACTGTACACTGAACCAATGGTGTTCTGTGATTGAAATTCAGTATTTGAAATATATAGTGAGAATTGCTGGATGTGTGTTTATGACTTGTCAGGATTCGCTTCAATCTTGCTCTATGAATGCATTTTACAGTAGCTTTTATAGGTATCTCAGCGACAGCAGTACTGCTTATCCAAGCGTGTTTGTTATTGGAATGACTTATCCATCAAAGTGCTTTCACAAGTTAAGGGTGTTGTGCCGTGCTCGAAAATATTTTTTATCATGTTTTTGTCTCTGTGAGTAACATCAAGTCGTGAATTAAGTATACTGTTTGATAACCATTTTCTTTTTGCGAAAAGCTACTTGCGCATTTATTTTATGTATGTGTTGTTGACCTCACCTGGACAAGGGAACTGTTAAAACTTAGTTCGTATGCATTTACAGAAGTTTGACTTGTTTACAACACTGTATGCCTTGGACAATATATGGTTGTTTGTGCATAACATATTCATGAATAGAATTACATGCATCTGATGCTTATAGGTCTTTTACCATTGTGGCTTTATTTATACCGATCCTTCCCCAGGGGCCCATGGAGGCCCTCGACGGCCCTGTGGGGGCTGAATGAAATAATATTAACTGAATTAAACTATCGAGAACATAAACTGAATTGGGAGTTTCCTCCCAGTGTTAAAAGGTGAAATATTGTTTTCTCTCCCTTTGAGCGCCTGGTCCCTGTTGTATCTGTTTGGGGAGGTGCAGGATATTGTGGGAACTTGCTGCTGGGGCAAAAAACAGCCAGTGAGGGCAGCACTGAGCTACACAAACAGGTCAATCTGAAGTTATTATTTATTTTATTTTTTTTAATCAATTTATAATTGTTTAATTGTGAAATGTGGCTTTGCCTATGCCCTTGCTTCATACCATCCTCATAGGGTCTGTTTCTTCAGGAGGTTAATTATTACATCGAATTTGTAAATAATGGTAACAAGTTATCACATATGTGATGCATTTTTTACTATTGACGAAAAACATGGTATGTACAGTACTGTGCAAAAGTTTTAGGCAGGTGTGAAAAAATGCTGTAAAGTAAGAATGCTTTCAAAAATAGACATGTTAATAGATTATATTTATCAATTAACTAAATGCAAAGTGAGTGAACAGAAGAAAAATCTAAATCAAATCCATATTTGGTGTGACAACCCTTTGCCTTCAAAACAGCATCAATTCTTCTAGGTACACTTGCACAAAGTCAGGGATTTTGTAGGCATATAGTCAGGTGTATGATTAAACAATTATACCAAACAGGTGCTAATGATCATCAATTCAATATGTAGGTTGAAACACAATCATTAACTGAAACAGAAACAGCTGTGTAGGAGGAATAAAACTGGGTGAGGAACAGCCAAACTCAGCTAACAAGGTGAGGTTGCTGAAGACAGTTTACTGTCAAAAGTCATACACCATGGCATGACTGAGCACAGCAACAAGACACAAGGTAGTTATACTGCATCAGCAAGGTCTCTCCCAGGCAGAAATTTCAAGGCAGACAGGGTTTCCAGATGTGCTGTCCAAGCTCTTTTGAAGAAGCACAAAGAAACGGGCAACGTTGAAGACCGTAGACGCAGTGGTCGGCCAAGGAAACCTACTGCAGCAGATGAAAGACACATCATGCTTACTTCCCTTCGCAATCGGAAGATGTCCAGCAGTGCCATCAGCTCAGAACTGGCAGAAAACAGTGGGACCCTGGTACACCCATCTACTGTCCAGAGAAGTCTGGTCAGAAGTGGCCTTCATGGAAGATTTGCGGCCAAAAAGCCATACCTCTGACGTGGAAACAAGGCCAAGCGACTCAACTATGCATGAAAACACAGGAACTGGGGTGCAGAAAAATGGCAGCAGGTGCTGTGGACTGATGAGTCAAAATTTGAAATATTTGGCTGTAGCAGAAGGCAGTTTGTTCGCGAAGGGCTGGAGAGCGCATACCTAATGAGTGTCTGCAGGCAACAGTGAAGCATGGTGGAGGTTCCTTGCAAGTTTGGGGCTGCATTTCTGCAAATGGAGTTCAGGATTTGGTCAGAATTAATGGTCTCCTCAATGCTGAGAAGTACAGGCAGATACTTATCCATCATGCAATACCATCAGGGAGGCAGCTGATTGGCCCCAAATTTATTCTGCAGCATGACAACGACCCCAAACATACAGCGAAAGTCATTAAGAACTATCTTCAGCGTAAAGAAGAACAAGGAGTCCTGGAAGTGATGGTATGGCCCCACAGAGCCCTGATCTCAACATCATCGAAGTCTGTCTGGGATTACATGAAGAGAGAGAAGCAACTGAGGCTGCCTAAATCCACAGAAGAACTGTGGTTAGTTCTCCAAGATGTTTTGGCCAACCTACCTGCCGAGTTCCTTCAAAAACTGTGTGCAAGTGTACCTAGAAGAATTGATGCTTGATGCTGTTTTGAAGGCAAAGGGTGGTCACACCAAATATGGATTTGATTTAGATTTTTCTTCTGTTCACTCACTTTGCATTTAGTTAATTGATAAATATAATCTATTAACATGTCTATTTTTGAAAGCATTCTTACTTTACAGCATTTTTTCACACCTGCCTAAAACTTTTGCACAGTACTGTATATGGTATGAAAAACATAAAATGTATAACCACAGGTGTTGCGTATACAGTATATATCAAATGTTGACTTGTCAATAGTAATGATGACAAACAAACAAAAATAGGTAATGTATACACAAAAGACTGCATTTCAAAATGTTTATCAAGAAGTATAGTTTCAAAGTATTTCTATGTTACAATTAAATAAGAGTATGGGTAGCACATAATCACCCTATAGTCAATGAGCAGTCAATGAGCATGACTTATTCAGTATTCTTAATGACATGACGTGTGATTGTCTTGATTGCAGTAAGCACCTCCAAGCAGGTTGGCTGGATCAACTGTGGAGGAAGCAGAAATCCATAGCTGCCTGTGTCCCGAAGCTCGATTGTAAAAGAATATTTGATCCCCAGGTCATAAGCCCAGTCGTCAGAACCACCAGGGGCTAGGTCTAAAACAACAAGAATTAAAAAATAAAATACAAATAAGGTACCACCTTGGGTCATGTAATAATGACCTTTGCCAACCTGCATGTGTGCAAGCCGCATGTGTGCAAGTGAATGTGCTGATATTTACAAAACATTCACTCGGAAGTGCCCAAGCAGACACAAGAAACCCTCATCTTCCCAGGCTATTAGTGACTATCTTGAAAAAACTGTTTTCCAAAAGGGAGACAACCATTTGAATGTTATAATTATAAAGAACTTAGTTGTAGGGAAGCACAATTCTCAGTTCTCAGTTGTATTGCTGTATTCTGAGGATAGCTATCAAACTTGCACATCCTGGGTCATTTCACTTGAGCAGTGTGTTCTTGTTCAAAGCTTGTTAGTGGCTGATAACATGTCAGTCAGTAGTGGAAGCAGATAGTTGGTTAATTACATTAGTCGTGTTTTTCTTTCAGAATTGGGCGTTTTAGACCTATATAATGAAGTGAACAACAGGTAAAATGATGTATAGAATTATTTTGTTAGTTTCTTGAGTTTCACTTAAACACTTTAGAAATATGCCCCAATACTGTAGAAGATTGGACAGGTAATACTCAACAATAATTGATGCACTGAGAATTCTTGATTATTCAAAAGCAAAAAGTAAATTTAAAAAAAAAAAAATTAAAAATACTTTCAAATACGACTCAAAACATGTATGTGCATGTTATCATATTTAGTGATGTGTAATATATGCATAGAGAAAACTATTGCCAATATTCATTATATTACTAAGAAGCACATAACATCTACTTTTTTGATGAGATTCTGCAATTTCTCATCAGAGGAGCTTACATATTGTTGTAGCTCCAGGACCACTAATGTATCTGGTTCTGTAATATCTCCGAATCTGTTGGGTCGCCTCATCTGCTAGATGTTGCTGAAAGAAATACAAGCAAGCACATTGTGAGTACAGTAGATTTAGTAATAGAAACCTGTGGTGAATACAGTAAAAAAAAAAAGGAACAGCCTCAGAAAAAAAATGTATACTTTAAATTGATAAGTTGCAATTGCTATGGTGTGTTGAAAGCTAATTGCATCACAGTATTGATGCATTTATTACTGGAGAATGTCTAACTGTCTAAAACTGTATAATGTTGTGTTTTAGTCGTCACATCCTGTTTAAAGCATCTATATGGCCTAAATATTTAAGTCCGCAGAATCATGTGAAATCAGTACATCTGGCACACCAGTGTGTGAATATTAATATGTCTAGTAGATGTACTACATTTGACTTTTAATTCCAGATTTGTTATATCCATTGGGGACCTGGTGTTGCAGGGAGACAGGTTAAAGGTTACACCCTGGGGTACCTGATGTACTTAGAGGTTAGACATGCTTTTGGGAGACCTATTGAGACTACAGGGTGCTTTTAAACAAGAAGAAGAATACTTTAGTTAAGATCTCTTGATATTTCATTTACCAAGGTGCTCTTTCAGTAAATCTAATCTGGTACAACAATAAGAACAGCAGTCACTGGGTCTAACTCTACAGAATACTTACCAGTTCATCATGATTTGGGGCCTGATTGTAGGAATATGAATAAGGGAAGAGCAGCATCTGGCCATAGGAATGGATGGTGAAGTAAAGCTTCATGCTGTCCTTCTTCTCTCTGAGGAATTTAGCTACGGCAGAGACTTCGGGTTCAGACTCAGGGTAGGGGCCGCAGTAGGTATGGTCACAGGGGTTATGTGATGCTCCTTTAGCTACATAAAGAGTATAAAGAAACCGACTGAGAAACATTGAGCAGGTTTACCTTTAGACTTGATATATCAAAAAAAATTACTAGTTGACCATGGTAACTCTGCAGCTAACAATGCTTAGCCTTCCTTATCCATAGCCAGTATATGTGATAAGGAAGAGGCTTTATAAGAGAAGGCCCATAGCTTCTCTGATAAAAGTTTACTACGGTACGTTTGCAGTTTTCCCATGCTTTTTCTATGGTTATACCATAGTTTACCCTGGTTTGCCAAGTTTATTAGTATGCTTCACCATGCTGCTCTCTTCTTTTCAGCTTACCTATGCTTTACCATGCTTTTACTGTGCTTTATTACACTTTGCTTTACTATGATAAACTTTCTTAAGGGATCAGCTGTAAGCTTTCCCAGACTTACTGAAGCACTCTGACCCTTGGTTACACATACTGTGCATATTTCTAAACATTTTCCATATATTTTATTTTATGTTCATTACTTTTCTGAGCCTTACCAAGCTTGCACATGCATAGAACATAACTACTCCATCTGGTAAAATATTTCATAGTCTCGTTACTCTATGCTTGAAAAAGTATACTCTGCTTTACCATGGTAAACTTTTATAGGGTTCTATTAATCATGGGTATTTCAATACAGGTGTGGGGGTGCTATTTTAATGATCTTAACTGCAGTAGAAATAAATACCACCTCAATTAACACTATTATTTGTTTATGGATCTTAAAAAGGCAGTGTATACTACATGGTCTCTGGCTCAAATTACAAAACATCTGCACAAAGTCAAATTTAACCATCCTACCTATTGGCGAAATGATTTTAGTACTTTCTTTTTGCTTGTATTAATAAAAAAAACGTACTGCACCAGCCAGCATCAAAGTTTCTGTTCAGATCAGTCCCAATACAGTTGCTGCCTTCATATCTGGACCGGTTCTTTCTCCACATTCGACGCTAATGCAATCAAATATTATGAGCAAAATCACTTTCACATAAGTTTTATACTGTATGTACAGTAGATACAAAAAAAAGAAATATTTGACTTGTATACAGAAAGCAGGTGAGAATTCTTTAGAGATAAATTTAGTCTGCCTAATTATTTTACCCCCATTTTTCTCTCCAATTTAGAATGCTCAATTATGTTGCCTCATCTCAACAATCCAGTAACTTCTGTGGTCGGGTGTGGACTTACTCTGTTGTGTCAGGAAAAACTGTGACTCAAAGTTAAAGTAAAGTCTGGAAAGCACAAAATATAAAATGCTAAACGATAACACATTTGGGAGAATGTTGTACATAATTGCAAACATCTTTTCTTATTTTTTTTTTATCAGCAGCCTCACTGGGATTCATTCCATGGACTTGGTGGCTGGAGTCAGCAACTCAGGGATTTAAAGAACTACATTTGGTTACCTTACAGGCAGGGTCCACTTTTCAACCCTAAACTCTATAATTGGAACTAAAATGAAATACTCACGGTTGTCCAAGTATATACATATCCATCAGCATTCATTACAGGGAGAACATAGATTTCCATGTTGTCAAGCATTTGAGTAATTTCTGGGTTTTTATTATATGAATCAATAGCCTAAAATAAACAAATAAAAAAAAAAAACATTTAAATACACTGTGGTGATAACATTGATTGAAGAGTTTTACATTGTACTGTATTGTGCTTTTACCATTGTGGTATCCCATTATGAAACATTCTAAGGGTAATACATGCTATAGAGTCTGTTGTGTGTACTTACATTTTGAACAAACCATATACAGAAAGCAGGGGAGATCCACTCTCTGCTGTGGATTCCACAGTCTATCCACATTGCTCTTCTGGGAGAATTTCTCCTCCCTGTTAGCTGGAAATAAGAACAGTTACAATACATGCATGTACACTGCTAAGGTGCACTCTTTTTTCAGTAGAAGGTTTGCACTGATAGGAATACTGAGTTTTGACGTATCTGCTCATTATACATCACTGTGAGGGGAGCGTGTATGAATTAGCAATTCGTCTGCTGCCACACCTACAACTGCTAATATCTCAGAATTTATTTCAGCTGCCAGCAATCACATTTTCAATGTTATGGCCTGTGGCAAAATCTAATTGCACCCCTCACTTTTTGGAGCCATATTGGTCATGTAACTTTTTGTTTATCGGCAATTGTATCCTGTGATTCTCTCTGTCACTTTCAATCCGTTATTTATAAAGCTACCGCTGACACAGTGTCAGTATCTCAGAAACCATTCGAGGTGGTGACTTCATATTTGCTGGGTTATATAAACACAAATCAATGTGCTGGTGATCACCTTTACTGTATTGAGGAAGGAACAGCTCCCACTTTAAGATGAATCAGCATTTGTTATCATAACTTGCATTCAAATTAACGTGCCCTTCTGGCTTATACAGTATTTTTTTTTTTACCTTTAAAACATAAAGAGGACGTTTTTCAAATGAGGAGCCGATCAATATGATCTCTAGCATGTCTGGATGCTCATGAGATATTTTATTTATCCAAAAATATATCTGTAAAAAAAAAAAAAAAAAAAAGTACATTTACCAACAAAAGCTTCTGATCTATTTTCTTACCAATTATTATCATTAGCAACATGGTCACCCCTAAACATTGTCTTTTTTGTTGAATCAGGGATTTGATAACCATGAATAAAGCCCTCCTCACACTGGACGTGCGGCAAGCAAAGTGATCAAGACAAACTCATTTCCTTCAGCCACTGCAATTTCGACCGAGCAAGAAAGTAAAAACATTTCCTTTCCAGATTCACAACATAGATAAAATAAAGACTGCTGTAATGTCCCTGTCACAGTGTGGTAGAAAGTGAGTGTTAAAAACAAAAAAAAACAGCCCTTACTTCTTCCAATGGATGATACTGTTCATAAAAGGATCCTTTGAAAGATCGAGGGCCACTGGATTCTTTATTTGTTTGCATTTCTATGAGTTCTTGGACATTTTCCACCATTATTCTGAAATATCAGCAGAAGTGTGCATAATTAGTGCACTGAACAACAGTTTACAGGATTGCCAAGCACACCATTCTGTCAAGGAGCATTGCAGGTTCGTGACATCATCTTTATTACTTTGAATAAGCTGTCATTAAGGATTCAGCCAATCACAGTGATATAAACGGCAACTAATATTGCAAATAGGAGTGTGAAGACTTCACCCTTCCAGAGGCAAACAAAGAGAGCCATTGCTATATACAGTAACAGTGTGCATAGAAATATCTTTCAGAAATACTTTTCAAAGGTAATGTCTCTAAAGAGAAACTCAAGCTAGTGGAAGGGGCCTTGAAACATGCAAGGTTTTTGGTTACTGTGAATGAACAGGGAAGGCAACTATATGCTCAGAGTCACTTCAGGGTCAGCCAAATACATCTATTTGCACCTTTTAAAGCATTAAACAGGAAGGCCACAGTAAGTTAGCCTCAGTGAAAGTACTGAATAAGACCAAACCCTTGAAAATGACTTTGAAAAACTGACATCCCTGGATTAAAGTGAAATCTAGAATCACTGAAGGAGGTGCAGCTGCAATTGTCTCAGCATTACAACATTTAACCCTGTGCTAAGTTTCCACTATTTGAATTGCTCTTGGCTGTTACAAAGCTTCAAATGAGGTCAATTTAAGAGCTCCTATGTGCACCATAGCTATGTCTTGATAGTTCTGTAACATTCAGTTTTTTTTCTTGTTTTTATAATACTTAGCACTGGGGTAAATGTTTTGTGATGAGTAAAGCAGTCTAAACAAACACACAGGCTTTGAAGCAAGTCCAAAGGCCAATTTTATAGCACAATCGGAAGGAGTATAGTTCAATAGTTCTAAATAGTTTCTCTCTAGTTTACATTTGCTTTTGACTTTACACATGCTTCATACTTCAGCCCTTTGGCCTGTATCCAGAGACATCACTCACACTTAAGCTGAGGATACACAAAGCCACTTTTGCCTCTTTTCCACTGGGCCGCGCCTAAAATCCTTAACCCTGCCCTTGGCTTGGCTCGGTTAGCAGTCGGATTCAGATGTCTTGTGAGGCCGGAGTTTCACGGTTTGGTTCTTGCTCGGCTTGACAAATAGCCAGTGGAGAATCACCCGTACCATACTGAGCCCTCATAGGTTGGATGTGCCAGTGGAAAAGGGGTATTTGTGGCTTGGAACTTGGTTTCAGGAGACTAGGTTTCAAGGCACTGCATGGCACACTAGGGGAGACTTGGTGTACAGCAAAGTGGCCTTAAACTAGGTCTCCCAGTCTCCTTGAACTAGATTTCAGGCCACTGTTCCTGAAAAAGTGACAGTGTTGCATCAGCTATAGGCTAGTTGAAAATATTCATTAACATCCCGTAAAAGGCTCCGAATGACCGATGTTCTCTTAGTAGGTTTGTCTGACTTGCATGAAACATTTCTTATTTGTCTAGCTCCATGGCTCCATGGAAGCAGCCTTGTTTCAAGCTGAGTGAAGGTAAAGGGAGGTGTCAGCCACACTCAAGATCAAGGTGATACTTGCCACTCACTTGAGGTAGATTGGGGTATGGAATTTTGTTCAGACTCCTAGACCCACTCACTTACCAAGTGGGTGAAGTCTCTGAATATAGGCCTTTGTGTTGAAAAAAAAGGCAACACAATTTGGGTTGAAGGATGAACACAATTTATGTTAATAAGTAATACAAAGAGACTCAAACAAGTAGTGGGGCTGATAAAAAAAAATAGTCAATGACCGCAGATAGGGCATACGTTTCGTATTCCAATATCACCTTGAGTAAAACAAATCTCTCTATTCATCTGTCCCAGAAGTTGTTGAAGAGTAGAGAGCATTGAAACAAGAATTTTAGGGCAGATTCATTTGCATCCAAAAGGGTAAAAATGAGTAACATACTTGTAATTAATGCCATTTTTATGTAACAGATCCTTTACAAAATCCAAGTCTGATACATTCATGTACAGGTGGACATCACTGTTAATTTTAATATTGTGAGCTGAATCTGGATGGCACAGCTCAATCTGAAATGAAACAAACCAGAAAAAGAATGCCCACCATCACTGTATTACATTCACTGTATTGCACCACAGATTATAACTAGAGAAAAATAATATTTACAGGAACCACAGTAAAGCCTTGTTATAACGTCACCTTAGTAAATAGATCACTTCAAAATTAAGGCCACTTATTTGCAATTCACTCATCCTGATGGCTAAGTCACCTCCAGTATTAAGGCCTACCTTGTATTAAGGCAGTCCTAAAACTAAATTTTGTTCTCTGTAATAAAACCAAATTCTAGTAAACTTTTCTTAAATCAAACCAACAACCAGGTATTAATTTGTGCTTGAAAGTATAACATATGCACAAGCTTAAAAGCACTATTGGTAGTTAAGTGTAGATGTTCTAGTTGTTCTGCTGTTTTCCTGTTTGTTTTTTTGTCATTTCTTTTTTCTTGTTCGTTTGTTTCCTCGACAGAAGGAAAGGTCCCATTCATGTTCTAAACCTCGTTTCTTTTTGCAGTGGTTTTCCCTTTTCAAGGTAAAAAGGAAAATGCATATCCAAAAAGAGGAGTACAGAGGCGCTGGGTTAAGAAAATGTACAGGCAGTTATAAAAGGCATTTCAGTCCAAGGCAAACAAACCAAGGGGTCATTGACAAAGACGCACACATATCCCAAAGCAGGCATATTGTAGGCTTACCTCGTCCTTGCTGGTTAGATTCTTGATAATTTCAACCTCCTCGTCTGTTCCTGGAGTAACTGAGAAAACCTGATCGCTGTGTGAGGTGGAGGGGAAAAAGCCGTGAAAAATTGAAAATCTGAAATATCACCACAAATTGTGATGAGTGAAATGTGAAGCCTTTCTGCAGTTCATGACTCTATTACAGATACTGCATCGCCATATAAGCAGTGGTGTAGGGGTAAATTAAAAAATGGGTAAACTCCCCCTGTTTGGAGGAATTGAACAGATAGATTCAAAAGATAAACATGAACAGATACATTGTTATTGGCCCACAGCAACTGGCTTGTTCATCTACATAGTGGTTGCATTGACCAATTTGTCCTTCAAGTAAGTCTCTCTGGTGTTCCTGGAATAGAAGTATTTCCAAAGAAACACCACTGGAAAGCACAACTTCAGTCGCAAATGGGTCATAACGGATCAAGCTTGTAGAGGTGTGCCACATACTGTGACAAGTAACAGACATGCAACAGCAGCCCAAATCTGGACAAAAGACAATGGAAGAGACACATTGTGGGCTCCATTTGGCTTTTTGCCAGGCGCTGTATATAAATCTAAATAGTTTAAAATCAAGTATTTGTCATGCTGTATACATCCTAAAAATTAAAGTCACATCCCGAGAGTGAGAAATAATGAAGAGTCAGTGAAAATGTGACGTTGTGCATCAACCTTGACCCGCAAATACAAAAAAGCAGGAAAATGCAAATGAAAGAAATATATGAAAGATAGAATTCCTTTCTCCTTTGTTTAATATCAAGACAGACATTAAGCGAAGCTGAAACCCTCATTAAATTATCCTCATTAACATCCCATCATACCATATATCATGTTTATTCAGGGCAGACAAAAACCACCTGACCTTACATTACTGATTTTTTAGAGAGGGCTAAATCAACTATCACTTTTAAATCTTGGTTTAAATAATCTTATCTTTAAACCCCACTCTGGAAAAACCAAAACTAGGTGGACACACAAGCCCACATTTTAAACGTGTGATTATATTCCTAAAACCCAATGTTGGATGAACTGTTTACAGCAGACAGACTTCATACACAACCTTTTCAGTTGTATAAAAAGCACAAATACAGATTAACACATGGTTAAGATAATGGTTGCCTACCTTATTGATACGAATGTGCCATCTTCAATATAAATTGAAGCTAAAAGAGCGATTAGGAATGGAAGCTTCATCTTCTTTCAGAACTCAACAGCAGAACAAAATGTATCCAGTTACCAACCTCAGTGAGCTCTATTGATTTTGATAGAGGGTTGTTTGTTCACTGGTTAAAATTTAGTGCACACTCACCAGAAATCTCAAACCTGTCGGCTCAGGGTTGTCCTGGGTGTAGTGATATGTGTGTTCTCGTATAATGTTAAGAATGATTTCCCACCATAGTTTTGGGACAGACATTTGGCCAGATTCACAAAGCTTTTTCAAATGTAACAGAAAATGGTTGTATGTAGAAACTCCTACATGAAACTTCATTTGAAACTTTGTAATATTTACAGTTTGTTTTTCCTTTTTACAAAAAAAAAGTTGCAGACTTTTCAGTAGAATTTTTTTTTTTTTTTTAAATAAAATGTTGCTCAGTTTATAAGGTTCTTAAATTAGGCCAATTTTAATACCACCAATATTTGCCCTAAAAATATAGTTGGTTGTCCATTTCTTCTTAACAGCAGGAGGATCTAGCAAAGAATGGCCGTCCTCCTGGTGATATAACAATATAAAACCCACCCCCTTGTAATGTCACAAAGCAACACAAGCCACCCTCAAATCTAGAAATCCATGAATGCTGACATTTGAAAGCCAGCAAGACAATATAGCACTATACTGCCCCCTAATAGACAGCTGGTTTGTGAAGTTTTTTTTCTTATAATTTTCTGGGTTTCTTTTTTTATTTATTCTCATTACTTTTCACATATTTCAATCATAAATCTTGCTATAATAATACAGATTGCACAGTTGTGGAGTTGATAATTGTTACACTCGAATAGGAGCAGAATATAGCAAAGTAAGAACACTTCATTCAAAATTCATCTTAATACAGGGGATTTCAGAAGACTGTAGACTTTTAGAGAAGATGTGTGGTAGCATGCATTTGTAATACATTAGTTTATATGGTTCATTAGTAGGTCTGCCTTGCTTAGGAACACTTCACAGTTAATATTTACATTCTTTTAACTTTGGTATATTTTAGATATTTACATAACAAATATGAAAAAAACCATTTGAGACAAGATTTAGCACATTTATTTTGCCTGGAAAATTGTTACACAACATTTGTAAAATATGTAAAAATCTGTTACACCTTTAATAATAATTATTATTATTATTTATTAATTGGCAGACGCCCTTATCCAAGGCGACTTACAATTGTTACAAGATATCACATTATTTTGACATACAATTACATTATTTTCTTTACACACAATTACCCATTTATACAGTTGGGTTTTTACTGGAACAATCTAGGTAAAGTACCTTGCTCAAGGATACAGCAGCAGTGTCCCCCACCTAGGATTGAACCCACGACCCTCCGATCAGGAGTCCAGAGCCCTAACCACTACTCCACACTAATGAAGCAATGATAGAATATTTACCTTAAGTACAGAATTACATAAACGTAAAGTATGTTACTCATTACCATTTTACATTTGTACAGTAATTTAGCAATTTTCCCATGATTATAATAGTATATTTACAATAGTTTAGCATGGTCTGCCGTTTTTTTTTTCTATGCTTTACCATATCTGTGCTTTACAATGCTTATCTATTTGTACTGTTTATTTCACTTTGTTATACTTTTACTAAGGGCAATAAGGGACAAAAATTGGGAACTACACATCATAACTAGGTCACTTACCAAGTTTAAAAATAATTAAAAAGGTTAAATATACACTGCTCACACATTACTCCTTTTATAACACATAAATATTGTACATGGCAATAACAGGTTTAAATGAATTACAAATGAAGTTCAAATTAAGAGTTAATGTGACAACGGTTTGAGCATAGGTTAATTACATGTATCAAACCCAGTCAACAGAACAATAAGACGGAACCATAGACAGTATAAGTGCCACTATACAGGTACACAAACACTTACACAAGCAGCAATCACAAAGCAAAGTAAAACCAAAGTAAATTTCGAAGAAAAACTATGATAAATCAGTTAGGCTCTTCTGTCAATACTCTCCGCATGTCAATGCTAGCTCATGCGTGTGGTTAAGGTAGACTAAAAGGAAACATATATATAAGAAACTTCATTTTGAGGTGGTTTCACAGACCCTGATTAGCACCATACTTATAGATTCTTCATATGTATCAATGTGAAGGAGAAGTGTTACAGTTCCATTGTATGTTGCAACGGCAACCTCTGAGATGAGTGTTTTAACAGCACATTGTCAGGGTTCAGCAGATCTGTCCCCGTTGTTCTCTTGCTCAAAGACAGTGGTGGACCTCATGTAGATATACGTAGGGGGTAAAGAGGGCTTTCTGGGGCGATTCTTGAAGCACCCACCACAAAACCAGGACAGTATGGGGTTGATGCAGCTGTGGGAGTATGCCACACATGACTTGTAGGGCCGCTTCAATCACTCTTCAATCAGACATGAAGATACAATGGCCCTGCCAATGCGCTGCATCTTGAGTGACGTCCTTGAATAAGCAATAGCAAGGTATCAATCAATGCGCAGGCATGTGATGAAGAAGACACTTGAATACATATTGAGTGATGAGGCAAATGAACAAAGCTTACACATAACCGACCCAAAGGGCCACTTATTCTGGAAGATGTTAAGAGTCCAAAATGGAAGAGTGGATATGAACAACAGGTTGGCTATAGCTAAGTTGACAATGTACATATCCACTGAAGACCTGCATCGCAGGAGACACATCCTCCCAACCACAGTGCTGTTTCCAATCAGTCCAACAAAATGACTGCCATCTAACCGACTGCCATCTTACATGCAACCAAAGCCTGTGTTGTTTTACTGTGTTTCTGTAACACACTACATTATGTGATTTTTGAAGAAACTGGAAGCAAATATAACATGGCAAAACAAGACGTATATACATGAAAAAGTTACTTGTAGCTATAGGTACCGATACTGTACTTAAATATGGTATCAGAAACCCACACTTCACTAAAATATTTGATGGGATGATTGTAAATTATAGATACCTATTGATTTAGAGAGAATGGGGTCTAAGTTGAGTAAAATAGGCAATAACTGATCCCTGCATTTATTTATGTCTGAATACTTGATGGATATAAAAATATATTTTTTTAACCACAAAATCTTGATATGCTGTTTATCATGCTGCTTATTATAAATACAAAAATACCAGTTATTTTAGTACAAAAGTTTATTAAAAAGCTAGTAATAGGACCCTTATACACAATAAGAAAGAAAAAAAACATGACAAAGGATTTGACGACAATGTGTAAATGGTTTCTTACAATTTTAATAGATGACACACTCATTCTTTAATTAAGACCTGGACTGAATCTAAACTATTACAGCGTCCTTCAGAAGTATAGCTATGGTGCCTCTGTAAACTTTGTTTTAATTCAGGTCTTCAGGTATCATTTAAAATGCACATCACTCCTTTCTTTGATTTGGGTCTTATTTTGGGATCTATTATTTTAGTAAATCATAATCTTCTGCTCTAATTACAAGGAGCAATGTTTCAAATAATTGTTGCTAAATTAACTTAATCAATGCAGCACTCAGATCTACTCAGATCTAATAGAGAACATATACGTTTAACTGAAGCAACCATGCATCATTTTGAGAATCTTAAGTTTACTGCCACACTTTTGAAGCTGAAGTTTATTACTGCCAAGTGGTGTTTTTAGTGCATAAATATAAATGTTATTGTGACCCTTTTATTTATATATATGTGGACATATCATGTGAACACTGACAGTCCAAAATAGCATGCCAAACACAACAGTTAATTTGTTAAAAAAAAATAATAATAATAATAATACCGGTATTATAATCAGTGACAGGCTTTCAAAGTAAAATTCCTAAGTAACTCATTTGCATTTCCCATCAGCAACCAATGATTTTTTTTTTTTTTTATCTGAACCGTTTCACAAGAAAGATTAAATAAATTGTGTCTGCTGCAAAGAGTGCAATTCGATGGCACATATTTGTTAATTTTCCTGGTAGAGGCACTACATCTATTGGTTAAGTCCAGTGTGAGGGAGTGAGGGAAAGCATCCAGGGAGAGCGATTGCATTGTCTCTTCACACTTTCTTCATGCCTCTGCCCATCAGGCAGGCGAACACTGTCATGACCATTTTGGGCTTCACTTCAACCAGATCTTCTGGGAGGGCATATACTCGGGCTCCAATCTTCCTCGCCATGGAGATGGCGTATCTAAAATGAAAAATAATGGAATGAATTATGACACAATTTCAGAGTCTACTTAATATGCTTATCCTCATCATCATCATCATCATCATCATTATCATCGTCATCGTCATCGTCATCGTCATCATCATCATCATCATCATCATCATCATCACCATCATCATCATCATCATCATCATTTTTTCTTCTGCAGAATTTAAAGAGTGTGTTATCAAAAAAAATGGATAACCCACAAACATGTCAGAAGAAATCCATGAAAATTGTATTTGATTGGTTATAGCAATCAAGGATTAAGTTTATCTAAAGCATATTAAGCTGGGTTATCAAGACACCCTTCACCTCCTGGACATAGGGTCTGAGTTTCAAAACTTCTGCTGGGCAAATCTCTGATAATAAAGCTCTGGAATTAAAAAAGTACATCCATTTTATTTTTGCACATTGCAGATTTATACTACTAAAATTGGTACAAATGAATATACAGTATGTACTCAAAATCCACTTAAAAAGTTTTAAAAATCAGGCCCTTGGTACATTCAGAGGTGTTTCAAAATGTAGGAAACTGAACAAAGGGTGCTGAAGACAAATGGATTTTAAAAAACATTCTTACTCCACTGCAATTGGCTGTGTAAATTAAGTAAAAGAGGAATGAAGACAACTGGATGTTTGTTTTAGAATACAGTACATTTGACTTTAGTACAGCCTTCAAGGCTTTAATAACTAGCAACAATATCACCTGCCCTCAATTTGTTGCGCTAGACTTGCTTATATTGTATTCACACGATAAAGCAATGTTGTACTTGTAAATCTGCATGTCCCTAATTACAGTAAGTAAAAAGCAAAGACCCATAATATTTTCATTACAATGAAGCCATGTTAAGAACAGGATATCTGAAATAAACGCATACTTGGCATTGTTGAGCTTCTCTTCCTCTGACAGATCCTCCATCTTCAAGAGGTCGTATCTTATTGACCCGGGCTGGATTGCGTCAATTAGATTCAGTACTGGCATGCTGGTGCTGATTTGACCATCCTGCATAACAAAGGCATTATCAGCACTTATTTTATACTGACCCTGGTAGGTTTAAGATGGGAAAGGGTTAGTAAAGCAAAAACACGATGCTCAAAACTGTGGATGCCTCTTTGCACCTTACTAGTGGACTTAAGAAATATGTTTGTAATAAATATTGCACAGAACAAATGTGGTATTTTCTCACATTCACGAAGGGAGACTGTTGAAGGGGGACAGGTTAACGGTTACACCCTGGTGACAAGACATGTTTCTGGGAGCTCTGCTGAGGCCACCCTGAGGTTCTAAACCCCTTTAAAAAGTCTCCGGGATGTGATGACAAACTATATAAATGATATACAAGGTAAATTTAAACAAGGATACATTACTTACGATAGCTCTGATATTTCACAATCCTCATTTGTACTGTGTATATTTGGTGCTGTTACTGCAGACTGCGGGAAACCTTCCACTGTGACATACCTTGAAGCCTGAGATTGTGTCTTTCCCAGCCTCCGACAGTGTTTGGTTAACCCATCTGACAATAGTGTCATCATTGACCTTCTCACCACCGCCAATATCTTCAAGGATATTCAGGGTGTATCTACAAACAATATGGAATCATGTGGTAAAGATGCGATTTCTATAAATATCAACATACATACCTCTTATTAAAACTACTGCTCTTGTGTAGAATGACATGTCTTGGTGGGCTTTTTATTCAAACTTTTATTTACATTTAATGACGGTTTGTAAATTAATGCTGTATATCACAGCTGTGCAACTGATGGCTTTTGAGCAATATGCAGCATAATCTCACTGAGGTTCACAATGTGGCTCTTTTGATTACGAGCTTCCATTAAGGCTTTTAATAGGTTTGAAAAGAGTACAAAAACAGATGGTTGTCTTTAATAGAAGCTGCAGTCAAAATGCAACACAACTAACAAGTTTATCGCATTTAAATACTGAAATAGAGTGCCAGTTTAATCTGAAAAATAGTGTCTAGCAAAAATACATTTTAAAAAGGATTGGACAGCATTGCTAAACATTATATAATACTTTATAATAACAGGCAGAACTCTAAGTACAATGTAGTTACACTGTAATAACTATTTTCAACATGTGTAATAACAATAACATCCAATGGCCGGATGAGTGACTACATTATAAAACTATTTATATTAGCAATAGTTCTTCTTAGTTATATTTGGTAGATAAAACACCCTTTATTACAATATCAGCAATTTTGAGGTAACTTCTTGTTAGCCAAATAATTGTACCTGTTACCTGTTTTTACATAAGAATGTTAGGTCAGGCTTTTTTTTTTTACTTATAAAATTTTTACCAATTTAGCTTCAAACACAAATATATACAGAGCTGTCAGAATCTCACAGGATGGCTTTGTGCTGGCTGACTGTTCAAAAGCAGTTCAGAGAATTCCTATGAAAAAATCTCAGTTTGACGTTTTCTTTTCTTTTTTATTCAATACAAGATTCCCGTCAGGCCACAAGGTGAAGTTACCTTCTCATCAGCTGCCACATCAAGGCCAGGGTTAGTTTGTGATTTCCTTCATTCAGGTCCTGCCCGGCAATACCCACCAGGGAAAAGTTGGCTTTGTTCTTCCCCAATTCAACCGCGTAGTTGCAGTTTTCCAGCTTTGTAACAATATAAGAATAATCATTATTGTAAAAACTGTATTTAAAAAAAAAAAAATAGTACCACTCTTATGTAGAAATCTGATAATGTTACTTTTACATCTCCATTCTCCCTTGCTCATGGCATTGCACCTGCCCTTTAATGGGTGGGGGGGGGGTGGTGATTTGGCTGGGATGGCAACTTACTTTCTTCATGTTGCCTCCTAGTTTGGGGTAAGGTGGTTTGTTCACTCTGCTCCATTCGACTGGAACCTTGATTTTCTCATACAACTGGAAGATTACCAGAGCATCGGCCAGATCCCTGCAAGAGGTAAGTGAATGTCTTACAACCAGATTACTTTTTCAGGATGTGGTTTTACATAAAATAATTGTGACTTTGTTACAACACCTCTACTGGCCTCAGGCATTCGCTAATGTATCTGAATGCAATTATAAACTTCGAAATCCTATTCAGATGTTTGGTAAAAACAGGACAGAGACAAGTACAATGCTCCCTCACTTGTTGAAATGATGAAAACAATGTGAAGGGCACTTATACAGTAGATTCTGTATTTGTTTTCTTTTTTCTTTTGAGTGTGTAACCAGATTTAAAAATGTCAACAGCAAATGGCTGTGCCCCATTTACAAAGCTAGAGGTTCATGAAAAGGGTTCTAAACTGTTGTTAAAGAAGTCAGCAAAATTCTAGGACACTAGATGAATATCGAACTGTATTTTATTTATATAAACACAATAAAAAAACATTTAGGGTGCATGCAGTGGAAGTAGGTCATGGTAATCTACTTTTTCATGTCATTGATATCTCTGATGTTGTACTTGCGCTCATTGTTGGGGATGAATGGCACTGACATACTTGTTCTGATAATATTAACAGCCTTTTTGCTTGTTCAGATAAAAAAAAAGTTGCTAATACTGAGCTGGACCAAAAGCCTAGTAATCCATCCGCTGTTGTGCAGTGAATACTATCCTACAGTTCTGCTTGTGAGATAAATAAATTAATATAAAACACAGCAAGAGCAAACATGACAAACAAACATTTCAGAATTCTCAGTCCACTAACTGGTAAGGTAGTCCAAGACTAGTGCTAATATGGAAATTCAACAACTTCACACTGGTATAAAGACTCTGTCAGTTACTTTTCAACTCTGAAACAGTGAATAACATTAAGAGCCAACAAAATGTCTAAATTCCCAAGATTCAAGAGACGTTTAACTGTCTGGCTAAACATATCTGGCTGCTTACCCATAAAGATGATTGACTCGTGGATTGACACCCAGTGAATTCACCCAGTTCCTAAAAGTCCTTTCTTCTCTTGTTTCACCTAGGCAACAGAGGAAAGGTTACTCTTTTCCATGCATTGAATAGTTACAAAAGCAAAGAAACAACATTTGCAGTTTTCTGGGTGGTTTGCCTTTTGATCAGAGATGTCTCCTCACCTTCAATAGAACTCCAGTCGATGTCCTGGTTTTCTGGTTTCTGTAGAGCTGGGTATTTATTAAACAGGTTGGCAACAAAAGCCAAGTTCAGCTTGGGATTTCCGCGCACGACGTCAGTGGCCGTGACAAACTGCCGACATCCCAGTCGCTCAGCCTGTACCAGCATGCACTCAGCTCTCTTGACATCATCCTGTTCCTAAAGGGGTTAAATCAAGTTTTCGGATTGAATTGAGCACTGGTGGCCATTTCTTCACTGACCTCCCTGCTGCCTTGGTTACCATCATGGGTTAGCATGTGGTAAGACAGTGCAGGAAAAAATAACACAAAACATCTCTTCTTTGAAATAACAGACATCGGGTTAAAATCGCAACGCTTATTATTCTAACTTGTCATAAAAGTCAGACATTTTATTTAGTAGTCTTAAAAGATCCAAAAAAACAACCAACAAACTTGTATGGCTGCGAGATGATCATTTAAAGACCAAAACATGAACCATAAGGACTTACTCTTAAACCACTCATGTCAACTTCAATGGCAGGTATCCCATCTTCCTCTCCCTTGGGTGCAATCTGATTGAGCAGCTGATAGTAGGCTTTGGAGTCCTTTAGCAATGAAACAAAGGAAATCAATAACTAGTAGCAAAGAATGCCAAAACTTACCATAAATACTTTTAACTGATACAACAAATAATCTTATAAATACTATACAACATAAAGTTAGATCAAACTTGTATATATATATGAAGAAAGATACCTTTGCAAGGTGGAGAAGTCATTAGCTAAGTTAAGAGGCAGAAGACAGCGAAAAAGTCCAAAGAACAGCAGAAAGTTCAATACAAAATAAACAAGGATGAAAGGGTTAAGCCATCAAGGAGAGAGAGAGAAGCCAGGGTGGACTACAGCATCAGACATGATAAAGCAGCTACAAAAAAAAACCCAATATGTATATTAGCGTATATTAACACATACCGAAAGGATAAGTATTAGATTTCAATGTGGTTTTGGCCCTAAGAAAGGTTCAGATACTAAACACATCTGGATTCATGATATCAACAGATGCTGACAATTCGTCAACAGTTTATTGCATTAATACAGGTTTTTTTATTGCATTTAATCCATTTCAATTTGCATCAACTAGATTTTTAGGATTGAGACATATTTTTTTTTTAAAAACTACATGAACATAATTTTGATTTTTTATTCATCATGTATTATTTCTTAGCAGACGCCCTTAACCAGGTAATCAAATAAACTACAAAATGATATTGTAAAAGTCTACTGGAAGCCATAATAGTACAGTATTTCATGTTAGATTTTGAAATGTCATATTTTTCAGTTTGTACGTTTTTCATTATGTATATGGAAACTACAAAGCAGTATGTAATGCAAGATTTTAACTTAACATTATTTAGCAGGTTTCATTAGACTTTATGAAGCAAAATTAGTTAATTCTATAGGATAATGCAAAATTTTTGGCCATAGCTTTCTAAGCCAGTTATTATATTGAAAGGTGTGGTATTATTGATGTTTTCTAAACAAAATGAAGCATGATATTACAGTAGAGACTCATGGACATTTTTGCGTTGGGACATTCCATTATTATGTCGGGAATATTTAGGATTCAAAGTAGTTAGAAGTTAAAGGATGTGCAGCTTTTTACTTCAACAGACACAAGTTTGCACAATCAGTCGTTAAAGGAACATAAACCAATTCAGGATAATCCTTGGAGTAGAATAGCAAATACATACAGAAACTAGAAAAATACAGACTTACATGAGACTCAGCAGAAGGAGACTAAGATAAGATAAAGCAACAGCATGACAGCAAGATGAGTTAGATTCCAGTAGATTGTAAAAAAAAAGTATAAACTGCAAATCTGTGTGCAAAGTAACAGCATGCATTTTAGAGACTTGGTAATCATTTTCTTGTATCAATGAGTATTACAGTATTTGTAGGCAAGTCATTCAAAACGCTCTAAAAGAATTATTAGGTAAAACTAATAAAATTAAGCAAGTAGACAAAGTTGAAACTGGATCTGCTGTACTGTGTGATGTGCACGAAAAGAGAAAACATTAGAAAAAGGTACTTGTCAGAAATTCCAAATGAAGAGCCATGCAGTTGACCGCAGGGGTTACCTTGATGTCTGAGCTGAAGTTGTTGACTTTGTTGCAGCCAGCGTTCTCCAGGTGGTAGTTGGCCCAACGCAGAAGGAGCTCCTCTGGTGACAGCTTCATCAGGTCCTCTAGACTCTCCCCGTCCCGCAGCAGAGCGATCAGGGCTGGGCACAGACAGAACAGTGGATTGATGAGCATATCCTAATTAATGAATAGGATGTCTTTCAAATAAAAAATACAGTACGCAATTGCATACTGTACATAGTAAAAAAAAAAATAAACTAACAAATAAAGCATTCAGATTAAGAACCATTTGTACACCACAAGACTTTTTGATCACTTTTCAAATTTGAAGTGCTTAAAACAATGTCCCAAGTTCCACTATATGAATCATATTTACATATAGTAGTAATAGATGATATCCACCAGGTGGCGTATAGACAAAAAGTAGACCCCTTAGAACCAGACTCTCAGTTTAACACAATCTCTGTTAAAATATCACATAGGGTTATTTACCGTTTCAATGACTCAATTATAAATATTCTAGTATAAAGTAACATAGTGTACCATATCAATCAACAAGCAGTGTGTAGATCTGCAGATTTGTAACTGTGTGTCTTTAATGTAGCGCCCCCTTGTTGCACAGGCACCGTACACCAGTGGCACACTTTTATTAGCGGTCAACGGAGTCCTACCTTATATACTGGGGTATTCCTGTTTTACAAAACTAACTGATAAGCAAGCAGAGCTAGTCTCAGCTCCTGCAACACAAACTTAACAGATACTTGCCCTTTCCACTATTTACAGTTCATTTATAACACAGTGCATGACTATCCTGTCCTCTCCTCTCCTTTTTAAAATCATGTTACATGTATAATTCAGGTGATTTTACACCAAACATATTCAACAAAAGGTAATAAGAGGTAAGAAAATGGATTTAAAAAACCTTGGTTAGCATATCTGCTTTTTACATATTGTAGCTATCTACTCAAAGCTTCTTTATTACCTTCGTTCCTGCTGATTTCAATGTCTGCAAACAAGCCAATCTTGATGACCTGCCACAGCAGACCCAGCACCAGGTAGGGCTTCCCCTCCTTCAGGTCCTCCGCCCCGATATTCACTACGTGACACCCAATAGCAGAGGCCGAGTTCAGAGCCAGGTTCAGGTTTTCCTATCAAATATCAGTTAAAATACACATGATTAAAGCTCTGTAATTGGTTTCTTTGTAGCACAACTGAAAGTAAATGCATAATGCATGCTGATCTTCAAATTGATCATGGTAAGACATCTAGAGATGCTGCATGTAATAAAGAATACTAGAGCTACATTGTTTATATCCAGTACCTGGATGGTAAAAGGTGTGAGTTTCTTTTTGTTGATTGTTCTTTCGTCAATGGTGTCAGGCACTGAAAGGTTGATCATCTTACTGGAAAGAGAAAATTCATCTTAACTAATGTATTCTTCTTGTTTAGATTCACCCTGTGTATCATTTTTGGTTTCAGTCATCACATCCTGGTGACTTTTACAAACTCAGAAGTTTAAAGCATTCCCTCTGGCCTCTATAGAACTCTCAAACACGTCTTCAGCTGGTACCCCTGAGTGTGTCCATTAACCTGTGACCTGTACACCTGCAGTGCGGCTCTTTAACTGGGGAATGCAAAATTCAATTCATAATTTTTTTCCCCAACAAAGTGGAGCCAGAATTGTGAAATCAGGGGGATAAACAATACAAATAAATACATAAATAAATAAATATTCAAAGCATTTATTTTAAAAAGACGAGCCTTTTAATACAAAACAGTTATACCTAGAAAAATCCCATAGCTGCAGCTTTAAAAAAATCATTTCCATTTTCAAAACAATTGTTGTGAAACAAAGCAGTAATGCTTTATCAGTTAGAAGTAAATATAGGAGCCCCTACCAGAGAACAATCCCGTCCCCGACCGCGCTGAACAGGTTATCTGTATTGGGGTCCATCGGGAGAACATGCTTACAGTCTGGATCGCGTTCTAGCTTTGTATTAACCCAGTTAACGAAGGCGTACTTTTCTTCCTCTATTAATACAAGAACAGGTATTTCAAATTAGTGAGGGTGGCTTTAAACCCATGAACCCTGAAAGGAGGGTTTATATAGCAGCCCTCATTTCAACAAAGGGCCGGTGGGTTTGTCTATAGAGTAGTACACAGAAAGATTGACTGCATTGAGAGGACTTTATTATTCAAAGACAAGAAGCAAAAAATGTGACCTCACTAAAGCCTTCAAATACAGCTCAAAACGTGCCTGTGTATATCCGATTTTTAATTCATTACATTTCTCATCACAAAACAAATTCAAACAGGGGAGCTTCAGTCAAGCAACGTGAAAAGAAA
Source organism: Acipenser oxyrinchus oxyrinchus (assembly GCA_030684275.1). Classification (NCBI taxonomy): domain Eukaryota; kingdom Metazoa; phylum Chordata; class Actinopteri; order Acipenseriformes; family Acipenseridae; genus Acipenser; species Acipenser oxyrinchus. Next base: position 10,637,403 of record CM060255.1, read on the forward strand.
GTGTTACTGGGCAGCTCCAAATAGGGAACCAGGGTGATTAATCGATCAATGAATGTTTAATTGAGGCAAAAAAAAGCAATGGCAATCAATAATTGATTAATGGATCAATTGTTGCCCATCTTTTGAGCAGTGACTGTGCTCTGACGTGGCTCTGCTGCTTACCTGAGTAGGAGTGCTGTGTTCCTACGCTAGACTGCTCCGAGGTTCCACCAATGGCACAGATTCCTTCCTTCTTATTGATGGCCTTTCTGAAGGTTTTGGCAACTTCTGTGCTCTTTAACCCATGGACAACCTTTTTTATTTTTTAAAAAAGAACAGGCCTTTTAAAAAACTTTTTTTCTATTTAATTGAAATATACTATATCATTAATTTCCCTAGCATACCACCATGAAATTAGAACAGATATACATATATATATATATATATATATACCCCTCATAAAAGTTTACCATAGTAAAAGCATAGCAAAGTGTAATAAAGCATAATGAAAGCACTGTAAAGCATAGGTAAGCATTGTAAAATATTGCAAGGTATAAAAAACAATATTAATAAACATGGCAAACTAGGGTAAACTATGGTAAATGCATAGTATAACCATGGGAAAAGCATGGGAAAACTGCAAAAATATCATGCAAAAATAACATGGTAAAGTTTTGTAAGAGACACCACAATATGCTTTGTTTGCTTTTATTAAACCTGATTCTTAAATGTCTAATTATTCAGGAATTCCTATTCATAAAACTTTAAGGGCTGTTTTAAGGACTGTTTTTGAAGAGTGTTTTATAAACATTATGTTAGGTTAAATAGTGCTTTGAAAAGAGAAAATAAAGTAATACATCCTGTCAGTGGCAAAAAATAAATGTAAAGCATTCTGAAAAACAGTCAGATCAAACATTGCTTAAAACAATCCTAACCTTTTTGTGAATAGGACCCAGTACGAACATTTTCCTCTATTTAACAGTTTCTATGTTACCTGCCAAGAAGGAAACCACTAATTCTGGACATTTGCTAGCACAGGACCACCATTGACTTACGTTTATAAACTCGTCAAAGCTGATCTGTCCATCATTATTCAAGTCTCCTGTAGACATGAGGTTTTGAACGATTTCACGGATTCTGTAACCGGGTAGGGAAAAATTGGCTGCCTTGAACAGGTCATTGAGTTCACTGGTGGTGATGAACCCACTGGAATCAACATCTGCAAAAGAAAGAAAGAAAGAAAGAAAGAAAGAAAGAAAGAAAGAATATTACTGCATTACAGTACCAAAACTCCTTAATCATTTTTTTGTGGCACATTGTAAAACACATCTTTCATGCATATTTTTGAACTTTTGTTTGAATCCCTTTCTGCTAAAGCATCACTTATTTTTTTCTGAATAAAAAGTTTTTACTGTACAAATGTCAGTATGACTTATTAAATATCTTATTACATTTTTTGATGATTTGCAACAGGGTTTATCAGAAAGCTACCTATACAGTGATTTTTAGTATCATGATGTATCATTAGGCATATGATAACATAAATCACAAAGCGTTACCCATCTAGATTAAATCCGTCATTAACACTTTCAAATAAATACAATTCAAACCATGAGTGGACCAGTGTCTCTTAGTTTAGGATTTAGGTAGAGATAAACCATCTGTGCTTGTCAAGTGAAAAAGGAAGTTTGGTTCAATACCTGCAAACCTCTGAAAATGTCAGGGGCGAGATGACCACATCCTTACTAATAAAACAACGGGGGAGGTAGACAGAGTAGATAGCTAGACAGAGTAGAGGGCAGCAGTGTGGAGTAGTGGTTAGGACTCTGGACTCTTGACTGGAGGGTTGTGGGTTCAATCCCAGGTGGGGGACACTGCTGCTGTATCCTTGAGCAAGGTACTTTACCTAGATTGCTCCAGTAAAAACCCAACTGTATAAATGGGTAATTGTATGAAAAAATAATGTGATATCTTGTAACAATTGTAAGTCGCCCTGGATAAGGGCGTCGGCTAAGAAATAAATAATAATAATATCTGATGCAATAATTAACAAACTGTCTGAAAGCAACCTGCCAGGCTGGTAATGGAAAGCAACTGCAGTTGCAACTAAATAGAATATATAGAATATTGCAGGGTTCTACACACTGCATGCTGACATGAACTTTACAACCAGCTTATAATATACATTTAAATAAGAATAATTCAAAAGTATAGTGCATTTTAATCCAACACCGTTTCCATCAGATACAAGCCATCTGATACAAACTATCAGAAAATATTTAGAAGGTCTGCTATACACACAGTATAAATCAGTAACAGTCTCTTAATACATTGGTGACAGGTGTCAGATGTGAGGTAGGTGTGTCAGATTCTGAGGGGATCTCTCACCGATCTTTGAAAAAGCTTCTCTCAGCTCCTCTACTTCCTCCTGAGAGTACTGTGTTGGTGCAGCCATCGTCTCAAATGCTCAGCAACTGAAACCTAAAATCACATATTCTTATTTAGTGCATGGATCCTCTTTCATAGAAACCAGCGATCAGGCACAAGAGGGCAGTACAGTAATACAAAAAGAAATGCTTGTTTCTTTGTCCACATAAAACCTTTTAATTGTCACAATTTTGAAGGAAATGTTTGACATAACAGGGATCATAGTCTTGTTTTACTAAGTGACACACCTCATCAGTTACAAAGAGAACTCAGTATTCCCTTTTTTGTTTGCTTTTAATTTAGTTCCCTTTTATTTTTCAAAAATAATGTGTATCTTAAAATCTGGAATGTTCCTTCAACATCAAATGAAATAGCTGCAGAATTGTGCAGTGCTTGCAGCATTAACTTCTGCTTGTGTTTCGTTATGAAACTTCCTCTAACAACTTCTATTTCAGCAAAAAACCGCAAACATATCTGAAAAAATGATCTCATCCAAGACAGCTTGAACCATATACAAACTTTCCTCTCTAAGAGTTTACAGTAAAGCACAGACACAGTAAAAGCATTGTGTAAAAATCCCCATACAAGTTTACCAATCCTAAAATGCCTGTCTAATCACACCATTGCACAGTAACAAGGGATGTGAATGCTTAAAGTTTAAACGCCTACATTTTTTTCCAAGTGTTAAACATATAGAATTTTGCCTCAGAAATATGCAGAGATTATGCATGCTAATACAAGGGTTAGCCATAGTGTCTACATAGTAGTAAGTGCACAATGCAGGCCAATTTATTTCATATGCATTATTACATTTCTTATGCACATGTAATATGATGACTTCTGGTTGGTTACAGACATTCCCAATACAATTAAGTTTAAACGTTTAAAAGCATTTAATATGAAAGTTTTTTAGGACAGAAGCTAAAAACCCTCACGGTAATGAATGTATTCAGTCTTGAATCTGTACACAACATGGTTAGAGACTCCTAACACTGTATTGTTGTAATTTGGTTCTGGGAAGACTACTGTATGTGAAAAGATGTTGGGCATTAAGGGTTAATGCATTCTGATCTGAATGCATTTCAACTGATTACAATTAGCTGTGTAACTCAGCTGCTTCAGTTTTAATGCAACATCACACCCTGTACCCTATATTTATTTACAGTAACAAGATGCTATCATGCCTAATCACTGATCAGAATGACAGGGTGTGAACCCTACATGGCTAAATTAGAGTATGAAATCATTTTGTTAAATATCGGTTTGCATCTGGTCTACTGCTTTGAATCTGGAGCCTAGCTGCTCTTCTTGTCTCATGGATTGTCTCAGCCAATCAGGATCATTGTTGATATTTCTACGGTAGTTGGAATCTTGACATTCTCACTCTAACTGACAAATAAGACTAAATTTAAAAGAGTATCCATATACACACAAAAAAAAAAATCAGTTCACAATAGTACTAACACAACCTGCAGGAGTCATTCGGCTTGAAAATTGTTTAATTCTAAACCTCATGAACCTCCAAACCAATGAACTACATGAAAGAAGTGTCCTTGCAATGTGCACACAATTAGTTTCTTTTAACTGAGTTCTATGCTCTTCATAGGAAGCGATCTGTGATGTTTAATGACTGTTTAATGTATTGAAATACAGTATTGGTTTTGGTTAATAAGCCATTGTTTCACAATAGTCAAAGAGAACAAGGTTTCAGTTACCCTGCGTGCCAGTTTGGTAGGTGTGTAAACCTTGTTCAGGAAAAAGAGAACTTAAACATTTAGAACATTTTTAGTTCCTGTCAGTGTCTCTTAGCAATTTTACCTCAGCCGCAGCACATACCGTGTCTTGGTTTTTAACCAGCTTTAAAACCAAGTTTAAAAATAAATGGCACGAATGATTTGGTTTGATGCAATTACTATATATATATATATATATATATATATATATATATATATATATATATATATATATATATATATGCAGAATCTGATTTTAACCCTTTAAAACAAATCCTGATTCAAATGTACAGGGCTCCCTCTTCATTTCACTATCTGTCTTTTTCGAATCAAAACAGTGAAATATTGAAAACTGTGATTTAGTGAAGAGTGCTTACACAGTGATATATATGCAATGAACTGTCAACATGGCCTATCCGTGAATTAACTGAATTAATGGATTATCGAATCATGAAATATAGATTGAGCACAGTATGTGTGTGTGTAAAATGAACAGATCTAAAATACTTTTTACTTTTTAACTTAAGACATGTCTTTTTGCATGGGGTGCTGGATTTCTTAAGCTACAGTAATGGTAATCACAATTAATGATTCATCTGAGCAGAGGTGATGAAAGTACGGCCTAGTATTATATTTCAATTATGGTGGTGCCCTTGCAGCATCTAAAACAAGAACCAAGGAACAAAACCTGATTAAAATAGATATTAAAATAAAGACAAAACATCCATTATATTTGTCTCAGTTTTTGGGAGTTGGTATACAGCTATCTTTAAAGCTACTGCAAGGGTTGAGCAAGGTGCAGTATTTTAAACTGAACCCCAGCCTCTGTTCTATGCACATGAAATCCTTGGCCTGTCTCAAAAACAGCAAAGGCGCTAATTCGCACCAGCTGTAATGGTGAACCAGTCTGACAGTAACGCTCTCACACATTACTAACAGACACGAGGGCTGAATCAAAATCAAGCCATCCAGTAGATGGAGGATGTGTAATATCTATAATTTCATTCAATTGACCACATTGCATCCCATGATGAATCTAATTGTATTTACAGTTACTGTTTTATTTTGACAATAAAATCTATATGTTAAATTTAACAAACAACAGTACAGTATGATACACTGCGATTAAACAAAACGTATAGAATTTTGGAAACGTCACAGTACACCTACTGTAATTCATTTTAGGTTCATACTGAAAAGGGATAGCATTTTGTTTTTATACTCAGCTTCGGGACAACAGTTTAATTTGAAAGAAGAAACTTTCACTTCAAATTGAATAAAGCAATTAATACATCATTAAATAGCACATTTATGTTAACATTATTTCTGCTTATTTCCCATATGTGTTTTTATTATACTGGTAGTGGGAAATCCCTAAAGTTATGATCCAAAAATAGAATGTACAGTTTTAATAAGCAATATTTTCCTGTCTAGTCAAATCCCTTTACGTGAATCAATCTGGTGAGTATTTCTTATTTGCTTTTATTTTGGTTTGGTTTCATGTGAAACTTAGTTTAATAAGACAAAAACTGATTATAAATATATGGGTGTGATTCTGTACGACCAACATTCATTGACGGTGCAGTAAGAATATACCATAATGTTAAATAACCCAATATAGCAGAAATACAGATTTACTCTAGAATCTAAAATACTTCAAATTGCAGCATCCCACGGATCCCAAAAGTATACTATGAAAAGCTGAGAACAAAAATCCTTTGAAATAGCATCAAAGCCCTGTGAATTTTAAAACACATTATAATATAACCAAGATACCAATATTAAAATTTAAAAGCTTAAAAATAACCATACCATGCTCAGTTACTTTCAAAATCTTTTTTTGAGAAATTACAATTGATCAATTTTACAGAAAAGAATGCAGGTATATAGTGTAGTGAATGAACAGTGTTTGTAACTTGCCTAAGGCAGTTATATTAACCACATGTGCGAGATATAATCTCACCATCAGAGCATTAACGCTTGTGTGCTGCAGAGCGAGGCCACTGGGTTCCTGTTGAGCTGTGGAGCTGTGGTGCAGCCTGCAAAAATCTATTGAGCTCAAAAAGCAGGAGTGCATTATCAAATTAGCAGACAGACATGCCCAGCAAAGGTCTCTCTGCACAGTTCCAGGGCCCAACTCAAATGGAGACACTCTAATAGATAAAAGGCGGCAAATTCAAATATTACCTTGTTAAAATGTGGATCACTTGTGGTTCGCTCTGAGTAAAAAAACTCTTTGATCTGCTCTGCAGAAAGACAACCAGTAACAGCAACAGCAAAAGCGACAACTAAACTTACCCAAACTAAAAGGGAAGGAAGTGACAAATGACACATCATGATTTGTGTTCTGTCTTTATAAGGCAATCTATACTGTTGAACTCCCACCTGCTCACAAGTGCAAAGTTCATGCCAAAGAAATTAACAGAACATTTCCATTTCAGAACCTTCTACAGAGTGTATTAAAAAAAAAGACATTGAATTAAAAATAATTGAAATGCATTTCTAGTTTTTAGCGAGGACTTCAAATTTGGTCCCCATGTTGCCAAGCATTGTATGGTGGCCATAATACTAATTTTAAAATGCATTATACAGCATGTGCAAGGCTTTTATTACCTTAGTCCTTTCTTGAAGAAGTTATTGTGTCTAGATTTTAAAGATCCAACTCTTCTTTTGAAAACGATCACGATGATTAACTTTCCTCAACTTGTGTCCAATTCTCAATACATTGGTTGTAATAAGATATCTCAACGGAGCTATACTGCTTAAGTATCTTCTACTGATATGGATTAATGAACAGAACAATGACAATAACATATATTATGGGTTTTATAAAACATTTGCTGTCAGCAGTATAGAGTATAATAACAAGACAGCCGCATTTACATAATCAAAAAACGAATTAATTAGCTAATGTAATACTCCTAATTAGTTTGCATTAATCACAGATGACTTCACATTATTTCTAATATGGGAGTGACATTGTTTTCTTAAAATTTCTCTGAGATTAAAACATCTGAATTGTGTTATTGCTCACAGTGCTCTCATTGTCCAGTTGCCTACAAAGATAAAAAAAAACATCTTATACAAAGTAAAGATGGGCAACAGGTCACAGGCTGGTGCACACTCCTGGATATCTCAAGCAGAGTCTCACTGCCAAGTACTGTAACAGGCAGTATTTCATTTGATACACTGTACACTTAAAATTGGCTTTCTAAAAGTATGTTGAAAACATTTCTTGTATAATTGCTTTAACTTCAGTGCCGGCTGTGACCACGCACAAGCTAGTAGGAATGAGAATGGCTCCCCTCTTTTTCAGAAATGTTCTTATGTTCTTAATATTATGTTTATTTACAAAAATGTCCTTGGCTGGTTGTGTGGAAAACAAACTTACAATTCATACCATAGCATGGTAAATCTGTTGGAAGTACAATATGTTATATGAACGTTTACAAACCTGGCCATTGTTGTCACCAAATACATACATCATTGGAACAGTGCCACTGGAATGAAACTAATTTACAGCCATTATTTTTGCCACCATTTGTAAATAGCCTGTTTATATGTAGTAAGGGTTTAATCTTTATGACATCAATCCATAATTGTGTGTCAGTTTATTAATAATTCAAAGTGTAACTGAAAATATGGCAAGAACAGTAATTTGCAAATTCCTTTGGCTGTGAAACAGTATATGGGCAGCGCAAACTGTACATCTGAATAAACAGAAATGTCAATGTCACAGAAAAATCAATCCAATGACAGCCCAGCAGCACCACAGCACTGCAGGTCTAACCCTGCCCTAAGCTGGGTCAAAGAAATGTGTGTGCATATTATTCAGATATTGAGGAAGACAGCTTGTGTCACTGCCGAAGGTGCTCGCAAACCATTTCCTGCCTACAGATCCACATACACACGATGCATTATAGTATTGTAACTGCATGAATATTCTGGGTAAATTCTTCAGACATGCACAAGTCTTTACTTCAACATAATCAACATAAATACATACTTACTGAAAATGTTAAAAAATTACAAAGTTAAATTTTTTTTTGTAAAATGTAGAGAACGAAATTGCATTAGATAGTTCAGGTTCTCTTTTGCACTATTCCAGTACTCTGGGAAGTGTATTGTACTGTACCCCCCATACCATTGTATTTACATTAGAGAAAACACAAAAGAGCAATGTGTGGGTACTGTAATCACCAGGAATCACAGCAATGTATTTTACACAGATCACATGTACACAACATCTTGAGAAAAGTCTAACATATCTTATAAAACATATCTGTAATTTTCAGGGATTCAGGTTAATTGAATCAGTCCATGCACCTGCTGTGTTCTATAGTTCTATATTTATAACATCCTTAGCTAGTACATCAGTACTGCAGTATTCCAGATTATGTAAATTGGCATTGCAAGCACAACACAATGGCCTCTTGGGCACAGCTCTGAGAGACGCCGGTCAAATTGCATAAATCTGTGACCTGAAATATAATGATTTGCTGAGGCATCTGAGATTATCTGGCATGAAGATGTCTGAAAATAAATTAACCATGAGACGTTTTGTTTACGTAATCAGCACTCAGTACTCTAATCAGCAAATGATGCAGTTGTCTTTAAAATGATTAGACCAGCAGTTCAATCAGTCTACATTGTGCTGTTACAGTACTTTTGAAATTCTAAGCTACCTGTTGAAACAAGCCAACATCAATTATTCACACAATCTATCTTGTTCACGTAATGATAGGACCAAGTCATTCAAATACACTGCCATATACTTTACAAAAGTTTACAACAGGAAATTAGCATGGTATGCTTTCCAAAGCTTTTCTCACAGCAATGCTGTGCATTTACTATAGTTTACCATGCTATGTCATTTTTTAAAATATGCTTTACCATAGCTCTCTGGGCTTTACAATGCTTAGCTATGCTTCACCATGCTTTCACTATGCTTCACTGTGGTGAAATGGATCATACTGAATGCATAGCCACATAGTGTACTACTTCAGTACTGTATATACACACCTATGCTGTGTGCCTGTGCATGTTTCTGTTGTTTAGTTCTTATTTGGTTCTGATCTCTATATCTTGCCTGTAATTTCTCATTCCAAAAGTATATTTAAGCAACCCTTACCCAGCTACCAGAGGAAGGATCAAGTAAACTGAAATACCCTGAGAACATTTACAAGCAAGTATATAAAGTACTTAATTGTAAGCCCTGTGCTGTATAAGTAATATTCCTACACCACAAAATGACATGATTTTCTATTAAAAAAAAAAAAAACACAAAAAAACACATACAGTACAGTTTTTAAATTAAAAAACGAGATGCAGGTTTTGTAGATTAAGGTAATATTAATAGTACATAGACAATAAAGCTGGTTGTCCCAATAAGGTAATAGGGACAGACATTCAGCTCAACAAATTTGACTAGGGCTGAATTCAATCAATCTTATTTATGGCAACACTATAGTTATATATTATCATGGATGTTTCAGCACCATCATTGTATTTAATCCAGGCTTAGGATACACTTTATAATTCTAAATGAAATAACGTCAACTCATGAATTTACTCAATAATGCATTGATATACAATTATACACATATTTCGCAAAGGCAATAACTAAAATCAGTTCTATAATGCACTCCCAGTCCTGAACTCCAATACACGCGGTATCGTGTTAAATCTGTGAAATAATACATGCAAATTACTTTGGTGAATACTTACTGTAAAATGTGTATTTGGTCCTACTTGACATTCATGGGAAACTTAAGCAACATCCTTCAGTGTACCTACCAATAAGCAAAGTTTAAACCGACCGATAATGTACTTTACGTAGCATTCCACAGCGTACCACTGCAGTGAACTAGATGTACCGCTCGTGTGCACCCGGCAGAGCCACCCTGTTATTTGCTCTGCACAATCGCAGAGCTCTCGATCAGGCAGCTCAAAGTAGGCTGGTGTTTAGTGCGAATCATCAACGTTGCTAGGGCCGTCACCAAGGACTCCAGCAGACCAGAAACGTGCACAAAACATTGGACTGTTTAAAATTTCTGTAAGTTTTCAGTCGTAAAAAATGGAAATGTAACTTTACAATTGTAACAAAATCTAATTTTCACATTTTTACTTTGTGAAAGATTGATAAGGATTTTTTTTAAAAATAACATTCAATTGTTATTGGAACCGGTAGGTAACCTAAAAGTTATATTTTCTTCTTTCTTTAGCGATTATTTAGAAGTTATTTGGGCGTTGTTGGCCACCACGCCCTAGTAATTTCTTTCTTATTGTATTATATTACTAGTGTAATTACTTTTATTATAGTGTACTGTGGATTAAAGACGGGTTTAAAAACAGTGTTTGCTGGGATATGGTGAGAGAAACCACAGCGATGTAGTAATTCTTTTTAAAACTCAGACACCCTTTTGAATGTTTTTTTTTTTACAGGTTCTTGTGGAAGCCCATTTCCGCCACCAAAAAAAAACAAAAAACGAAATACATTTTAAATTTCCATTATAAGGTTGACATACGATCTCATTATTTTGACTTAGTATCTCGTTATTTTGACTTATTGTCTCGTTATTCGACTTATTATCTCGTTATTTCCACATACTATCTCGTTATTTTTACTTACTATCTCGTTATTTAGACTTAGTAACTCGTTATTTCGTTAATAACATTGTATGCCTAATTACTTCAAGGCAAAGCTGAATATGAACTGTTTGAAAAGCAAAACAAAACGAAAAAGCGTATTATTACTTTTGAATATAATAAAAGTGAGTCCAGTTTATGTAGCTTCGTAATTAAAATCTATTAACTTATTTTTGAAAATAACTCCCATAGTGTATGCACTAGACTGTACGTAGTTTAGACATTAACGTTGGGAAGGCTACCCTTTGAAAACGGAATGACCCTTGATTTACTAACGTCCCACTATATGCTGAGAGACTCCCTTTTTAAAAATGTATCACGGTAAATTTGAACAGTAATTTTGTAGTTTTCCCATGGTTTTCTCATATGCAATTATGTTACCATAGTGTTTTTTTCCCCCGTGATTTTAAAATATGTTTTACTATACCCCTCTGGACTACAATTCTTATGCTTTCAGTAATTTATTACACTTTGCTTTTTCGATGGGAAACATTTATAAGGGCTGGTGTACCATCACAATATGCCTTCCTATCAGAATTTGCTTCCGGTAGCAAAATGTTACAGCTATAGATGTCACAATTTGCCTGTCCATCAGAAATTGCTAGCCCTGTTTTTTTAACAATGGGGGAAAAAATGGTAATAAATTCTGACAGGTCATATTGTGGTCAGAAACTGCTCTTGAAGTAGAAGGCTAATCTAACTGGATCCACTTTTTCCTGTTTCTTAGGACATGTGATGAAGGCGTATTGATGTCACTTACAACATGCCAGAACATTCGAAACTTCTTAGGAGGCCCTTGCCACCTAAAATCCTGCCACCTCTGCAGCCTTCTCCAGAACCTACAGCAAGTTCATCTGTGGGCAAGTAACCGTGTTTCTCTACCAAAGCTTAGAAAGAGAGGGGGAGGGGGGAGGGGGGAGGTACACATTTTCAGTATGTACACAGAACAGTTTTCAGAACATCATTGCAAAAGGGTGTATCCATAAAAATAAAAAAAAAATACAATTTGTATGGAATTTGAATTAACATATCTATTGATAATTGGTATTGCAGAAAGCAATGGTTAGAAGTTATTTGCTATCTTCCAGCAATGTGTTCTGAATCACTTCTTTGCCACATGTTATCACATTCTGCTATATGCATCACAGTGCTGTTATTCTTTTCCCCTTATAACTAATAACTGTCAATATTTATATCTGGCTGTTTTGTAGTAGAGCCAGCAGAAATTCTACTTTCTGTTTTTTCCATGTAGAGTGCAGTGATCAGTAAATTTTGTAGGTTCTCCATGTGTTTCCCATAGTTATACTATGCATTCACCATAGTTTACCATGGTTTGCCATGTTTTTTTTTTTTTTTTAAATTTAATATGCTTTATCATAACTCTCTGGACTTTCCAGTGCTTAGCTAAACTTTTAGAACGATTCTCATTCAAATACATTAGTGGTAGTGTTAGGAAGTAAATCATGTACTCATTTTTATTATTTTCTTTCCTACTTTTGTTCTTCAGAGTCACTATTTGGACCTTCTGCACCAGCACCAAGCGCAATTCCAAAATCTGGCAATAGGGCAAGCCACCAGCTTTACAACCGACACGATAAGGCGCTCCACAGTCCGAGGATGATTTTTTTTTTTAAGCCCTTGGGCCCTGGCGGGTTTCCCTCCCGACCTCCTCCAAATCTTCCCAGGGTTCATCTTCTGCACCTTCTTTGGGATGAGCCTCGTTTCCAGTCTCTTCCTGAGTTTACGCTGGATGATTTTTTGTTAGACCCGGCATCCTGCCCAATGTTTAAAACGAAGGATCTAAAAGAGGTAATATGTTTGCGCCAAACCTACAAAAAGCTGATAGAGAAGGGTGAGCTCCATAAGGGCAATCAGTCTAAAATAAACACACAAGTACTGTCCAGCAAATCCATCCCTGTGGCTTCATCAAGAATCCCTCAAAGACAGATGGTCTATGGTAAGTTTGCATTATATAGTGACAAAGTTATTGGCACAGCACATGTTATTGTTTTGATTTAATTTAAGATAATACGCATGGTCTGTTAGGTCTGTGCTTCTAATCAAAAATACATTAGAGCTCAGTTTTTGTCAATGAACAAACACAGTCTATAGATAGAGTTTAAACATTTGTGGGATTTTGTTTTCATTCAATCAATCAATCAATTTAAAACTGTGTGCTTAATTAAATACAGTGTAAGAATGACTACTGAAGCATGCATTTTTAGCATAAAATAGTAAATGTGTGGGGGAGGGGGCGGGGGGCATTTGGTGTCACTTTTTTGTTTGTTTCTTTTTTTAGAGTTGACTGCTTTGATGAGAGAGAAAATGCATGAGCACAGTGCTGAGGAAGAGGAGACCTCAACTTTCCATAGTAAAAGACAGGCATCTGACAGAAAAAATGCTGGCAAGTGCTGCAGCAGAATCTGCATCTGCTCTTTAGCATTATTCATAAACAAAACAAGCATAAGGCTTTATAAAGATCACACATGGTCTTTTGTTTTCTATTTTAAAAAATTGGTTATCATCGTAACAAACCTTAATGAATTCTACCCTACACCTTAAAACATATTGGGGTTCCTGTGAATAAATAATTAACTAAAAAGTTATTATGCTTGTACCTAGCAGATGCTTTTAGTTTTTGCCAGAACACGCTAAAGAGGAATGGAAAATTCCAGAAGCATTATAACCTGCCTTGTTCCCGAAAACAATATTGGATTTAAATAGTTGATCATGTCAATGCTTTTACAATTCCAAGCACTAGATGGGTAACTACAATAGGGACTGGATTAACTTGCTTTAAGTAAAAGCAAAATGTCTGAATAACGTCTATAATGTGCAAATCATATTTTCATAGATGAAGAAACTGCCTTTATATTTGCATTTTAACATGGTGTCTGCCCTGTTATTAGTTTTAAATGCAGCTCACATTTTAATCCTCATAAGTGTGGTATGCCATGTAAAAATGAAAGAGAATCCTAATGTACTATAAGTTACCAGAATTGTTTTTATAAGATACAAATTATCAATCCATAGTACTTCATGTGATTGTTGTTCAACTTATTATCTGCTCATACAGTAAGTGGACTGAATGGTAACAGTGTCCTGAATGATGAGAAGTGTGGGATCATTACTCCGGCAGAGCTAGCAATACTAGACAGCCTGGTGCAAGGAGGGCTTTTACTTAATCTTAAGGTAAGATATACTGTATTACGTTTTACCAAGTTTAAAAAATATTTTTGTAAGTATAAAGTTACAACACAAAAGACATTGACAAACAACTTCTGCGCGTAGTAACTTTTATCTGGTTCACCTGTAGTATGATTGATACTGTTTCTGATAATGTATAAACAAAAGCAATCCATATTTCAAATGTCATGCTTCCCATTCATGAATTATAAAACACAGGTCCGGTCATGGCATTCAAGCGTTGCTTCATCCATCTTTCAACATTTTCATTTTTTGGCCATTGTGTAATTAAATGTGTTACACCCATTCACATGCCTTACTTTGATTGTCCATGGTGATTTTATATCACTGTAATGCTCTGCAGAAGAGGTTAGATTTTATCCAGGCCCAGGTGTTGAAAGTTCTGGATGAATGACTTCAAGCAGTACATTGTGGCCATTGTGTATGTAAGTATTAGGCCTAAATGGGAATTGAACATCAAAAGTCAACATAGCTTCATAAAGAAATTTGGTTCTGTTTTTCAAGGCCAGTTGATAATATGTTTAAGGTTTAATAACAGGAAGTAACATAACGCAAAATGAAAACATAGAAAGAGGAAGTGGTTGCAGACCTGCCACAGTAGGGCCTGTTTTTTCTGCTGTGAAAGGTAAAACAGGCATTTCTAATTCAACAGCAAGCTGAGATAAAGTGCATGCAGTGATCAAGGTTCCTAAAATCAATACCTATGTCATTATTCTTCTTCAGAAAAAGCTCATGGAAGTGAAACCAGGCCATGGTGCCAGCCGTAGGTGAAAATCTCACTTCATTTTTCTGTTCACAGAAAGCTCCTTGTATGGGGAATTATTGTAGATTAATTTATTGCAATACAGGCTACAGGGTTTTAATTTTTAAGAACTTGATTTTTAATTGTAGTGTACAAAGTGATGACTGTCTGAAATGTTTATTTCCAAGTTCAGTACATTTACAAAGAAAGTAATTGCTATTACATTTACACGATTATTTTATAGAAACTAAGTCTAACCCTTATAAAAGTTTACCACAGCATCTTTGCAGTTTTCCCATGCTTTTTCCATAGTTATAATATGCATTTACCTTTACTATGGTTTGCCACATTTTTTTAATATGCTTTACCATACCTCTCTGTGCTTTACAATGCCTACTTAAGCTTTACCATGCTTTCACTATGTTTTATTACACTTCACTGTGTTTTTACTTTTATATGGGAAAATACATATTGTTCCTTTCTCTCTTGATTCTGAGACACTTGAATATATGTACACTCCACTACTGAAATAAAAAAGCAAACCGTAGTGACATTATCTCTGGGTATAATTGTATACCATGTAAGTAATTTGTAGATAATGCAAGTTAATTTAGTATTCTTTAACAGATTGTTTTCTTTTTCAGGCTCATTTTCTATCTCAAGTTCCTGATCTGACACCATTAGCTAACAGCTTGCTCTACCTCAACCTTTCCTTTAACAATTTAAACAGCTTGCCTGTGGAGGTGAGACCCTCGTTTTTATCTGTCAAGAATTGTGTCCATTTACCCACACAGTTCCCTGATATCTCCTGATTAGCTCATATTAGCTTATATTATTAGACCATTTAATAGTGTAGCTTTTCCAACCATAACTAAAAAATCATCCAATGGTGGTATATGTTGTAATGCTAAAATAAACTCTATGACAGAGTAGAAGTGTTTTTCAGTGGCTTTAGTTTGAATGTTTTATGCAGGATGATCTCTTTACAAAATGTGGGTACCTTACATTTACATTTACCTTAAATTTGTTCAGATGCTATAAATATTGGGCAGTTATACTAATACGTGAGAAGCTTGCTGGCTATAGTAACACTGTTATAAATATATATAAAAAGGATATAAACATAATAGTTACCCTATCTCATTTGATATAGTTACGTGACAAAACTGAAAACATATGGACAAATAGTTCTTTCAAGGCTTCTTCATCAAATGTCCTATTGTTTTTCAAAAGCAAACCATTTAAGATTGTTTAGGGGATGGCATTACAAGATACAGAGCTATCCTTGAAATATTTATTGATTGTTATGGAAAATACATGTATTACACATATAAAACAAAACTAGAATCATGTAGATACAGTAAATACAAATAGCCACAGCATTTACCATCCCTTTCTCAGATAACTTTTAGTGTGCGTGATATGGTACAGTAAATTCTGTGTGGTGTTGCATTGATTTTTTTGGAGTCTATTATAAAACATTGGATTTGGGATTAATGATTTTTTAATCTGTTTTGTTCCACAAATAATAATGGTGCCTCTCTGTCTAACCATCTCTTCTACATTCAGCATGAGACTGTGGTTTAGTGATTTCCCAACTTTTTGACAACTCATCAAAGCACAAAGATTAGTGCTACTAATGCACAAGTCAGTCCAAGATGTGCTTCCTTGTTTCCCATTTAAAGCAACAAACACTGCAAAATCTTAATTTCAGATGAATACTAGAGGCTGCTTTTATAAAAGTAGGGAAATCTCTTGATCAAACATACGGCAATTTACAATTCTTAGCAATGGGGGAAGGAAGATTTCTCAGCCTCACAAGGCATAGTATGTGTGTATTACTGATGAAAATTAGTTTATTCATCATTTCTTCTACAGCGCCGTTGATCATTTCAGCCAATCAGAGCACAGATTGCCATTAATGTATTGTGCAGCAACAGCAACAATCTGATCCAAACCACGTTAATATATTGTCAACCATGCAGTTATACTATTAAACTTGTAATTTTAGCCATGTAGTTATACTACAGCTTAGGATGAAACTATATGCCTTGGTTCTGTTCAAACACAGCACAGATTTGTGTTACTAAAGTTCCATACCCGCCACTTCTTTGTGCACTGAGCTCACAACATCTGACCTGTGACTTCGCACAGCCAGGACACTTACCATTCGGAGAGCCCAGTGGGACTGTTTAAGTTTTTTTGTGCTCTCACCATGACTTGGGGATCAAAATGTTATGTCTTTATAGTAGGTTCACACCATGATCTAAATAATAACACTATTTAAATATTGCCATTAATGGAAATCTATCTAACTGTGCATGTGAGCCTCTTCTTGTATTTTAGGTTAGATAAATTGAATAGGCAATAGGCCACGATTGCTCATTTTCTCCTGATCTAACTTTGTAAAGAGGAACAACAAAGAATACTTCTCTTCCTGACAAGACAGTGTGCAACACAGTATGACTGTTATGTTATTGTAGAGTGCATTGGAATTTACTACCCAGTGTAGAATGTCCAACTACATTCTCTCACCATAGCAATTTCTCACACAGCTCAGGAGGGTCTTCTATTAGTGGGCGCCTTCTGATCACACGACCAAGCCAATTGTCTCTTTACACCCAGGAACTTGTCTGGAAGACAAAGGCTCTGCTTGAGCTCACCAGGCACCTGGCCAGTAAGGTCCACTGTAGCACGATGAAGAGAAACCTTCCCTGACAGTTTTATCTCCCTAACCTATGGGAGAGCCTGAGCCAATGTAATACTCCCACGGTGAAGACCAGTGACTTAGCACAGCCAAGAGGCAACCCTGCGCTCCCCTGACTGTAGGACTCACCCTTATTACTGTTTCTATTTGTACTGTGGTGCGTAATTTAAAAATTGATTTTTTAAATTCCTTTCAAGGTGTTTAATCTCCGGCACTTAGAAGTGTTGAAACTAAGAGACAACCCCATTAAAGAGATTCCTGAAGGGATTTACAAGCTCAAGAAGCTGAGAACATTCGTCATTTCATTCTGTTTGATTTCATCCCTTCCTCTTGGGTAAATAACTGATTTTACATTGTCTTTTTACTGCTGAAATATATTGGGATTTCAAAATGTTCACTGGCATGAGAAAATACTGTTGATGGCTTCAACCTTTGCATAAAGAGGGGACAATTTAATTGATATACAGTAAATGCTGGCTGCTCAAAATGCTGGCATCATTTAGGTCGTGGAGTAGGTCCCTTTTTGGCATCTTACCTATTTAACAGTCTGAAAAAACAAAGATACATGTCGATGGGTTGTATTTCAGCTTCAGATCTTAACACCTACATCAAAAGCTGTTTGTGGAACCATCAGCTGCAATGATAACAATGCCTGGTATCAGATAAGTACGTGTTGCTTATGACTGTATAAGTTCATTAAGTATTGTTTTTACATAATTTATGCGATAATTTATTTACTCTATAATAGGTTAAAAAAATTATAATAATTGCGCGTATATTGTGCACTACAGCCTGTTGTTTGTTACATCCCGCAGCGGCCTTGTGTCACTCATTCCCAGGGAATATTTTTCTCCTGTTGTATATTCTGTGGGGTTTTTTTTACAGAAATGCATGCACAGCTGCTGGGCCAGGATACGCGCTTCGGTTGAGTTTGCTTGCAGTCTCTTCCACTGTACCTTGCTGCTGCTTTGCATCACCTTTGCGAAGGCTGTTAGTCCTCTAACAAGCAGGCTTCCCTCAGTCACGTGTGTGGTACTGAATGAGTGGTTTTGCCAGTGGCTTGTACAGGTGGGCATCCCTGTAAATTGCTAACTGCGGTAACTGCGAACCGGTGGACCCGTACCGTACCGGTACCAAGGTCACCGACCCGCTCCATTCCCAACCCACTACCATACCGTACCGAACAGGGCCGGGATTACCGCACCGGTGCCGTGCTTGTACCGATCCATTGCTAAAGTCACTGCACGGGTACCGAACCGACCCCGTGCTACAGTCACCGAACCAGTACCAAACTGACCCAGTATCGTCCCGGGGCCGTACCCTACCAATCCGATGCTAAAGTCACCAAACCGGTAGCGACCCTGTACCATCCCGTACCGTCCCCGTTCTGACCCGCTACCGACTGGTGCTTACGTCCCCGGTCCAGTACCAAACCGGTCTTGTTCGGGGCTGTAGGCAGGAACCTGGCTGCGCTGATAGCTGATAGCAGCTTTGACATTCCCAGGCACACATGCCTGATGGGGATAAAGCGCCGCTGTTATTTTTCATTTTATGCATGCTATGTAATAATGTGTTGTTTTATTATAAAGCTGAATCTCTACTTTAATTTATATCTTTCAATAGAACAATTAGAAATTACAGAAATCATTTTCTTTGTGGTTTTGCTAATTGTTTGCCCAGATAATTTTGTCAGCAACTGTATATATATATAGATAGATAGATAGATAGATAGATAGATAGATAGATAGATAGATAGATAGATAGATAGACAGTACTGTAATTGTGTTACTGTAAAGGTGATGTATTTAATCACATGCAGATCAATGTAATGTAGAGCACCCAGAGATGATAAATAACAAAAGCAAGAAAAGTATCAGCATTACAATTAAATACTAATAAAAAACGCACAAAGCTGTTCTCTCTAAATCGCAAAACGAAATCGTCACGTGACTCGTTTAGGACTACAGGATGCTGTAGGGTGGCAACATTTTCCAAGACAGCTCCGCCAGACTTTCTCTGATGAGGGGACAAGGGTAGGCAGAACAAAAAATTGACGGGGCTACACCCCACTTTGTGCGGACACGCATAAAATACATTTGAATAATTTTCCGTGACAGAAGTGGACTAGGGTGAACAACAAGCATTTAAATAGCAACCTTAAGGAAATATAGAAGTCACAGAGGAGGAGTAATTATTTGGAGAAGTTAAATAATAATAGTGAACTGTAAAGTAATATTCACTGTTAGGTTATGGAGTGTACTGACGCGAATGGGAATGCATGTGCATACCGAGTGTGTGACTAAATTGAAGTTTATTGATTGAGGGCAGTTTACATAGAGTGAGTTGTAAACAGGGAAGGAGAAGGTTTATTACCAGATAAAGTGCAGTGATCATTTGTTCCTGTATTATGACGTGTTGTTAATAAATATCGCTTGTTAGGGGACACAAATGCCCTATAGATAGCAGCGACCTTTCAACTGTGCATATCTGCAACTAGCATTTGTAATGAAGGACACAATTGAAGAACAGTGTCTTAAGGCACAGTATGTGTGTTACTGATGAAAATGTGTTTATTAATTATTTCCTCTTATATAGTGCCATTGGTCGTTTCAGCCAGTTATATAGCAGTAAGCAATTTGTCTTGATTTTGCAGGTTGTTTCTTTTACCATGCCTGCAGTTGCTGGATGTCTCTTACAACAAGATTACTTTTATCCCCAATGACATTAGGAACCTCAGGTATCATTTTTTATTGGACAAAAGCAACCATAATTAGTATGTTTCAAAGTTATACTCCTTCATAGAGATGTCCAGATATGTGACCTTAGAAAATGCACCTCTCTTGATTAGAAGAACAACCATTTAGGTCCTGATAGTATCCCCCTGTTCAACTGGAGGAGCAAAACAATGGGGATTGTCTACATGCATTCTCAGTTTTTTTTGGCCAGTCAATGTAGAATGGTCTCCTCATGATAACAAATGCAGCAATGACTGTCCCCTTTCTCAATCACAAATAACAAAAGCATAGTACCACAGGGAATATTTAATATTTGAACCTATTAAAAGCATGCATAGTTGCTCTTTTTCCCTTTTTTCTTGCATGGAGAAAATGCTTCTATAGCTATCAACAGTTTACAAATGTTATTATGAGTCATATAATGTATCAATAAGAGTGTTCACATATTTACATTAATGATGAGGTCAATAACTTGGGAGCAGCCTTTCTCATGAGACATGGTGCTGAAACGTTTAGCTAAAAACTGTAATTGTGATTTTTATGATCTACACAGTAAGTAGATGTATCACATCTTTCATAATACAAGGTGAGCAAAACGTGGATGACTTCAGGCATCTCTTTTTCATTTGCAGAGCGCTGGAGTGTCTAAATGTGGAGGGGAACGAGTTGTGTGCGCTACCCTGCGGCGCTCTGAGTCTTCCTATTAGGCAGCTGCGTATTTCGAATAACTATATGCATGCCCTTTTCTGGGAAGAAAACAGCCAGAACCAGCCACAAAGACTCCTCCACCTGGCGGCCCTCACCTTTGCACAGAATAACCTTGGCCAGTATTACAGAGATCTCTCTAGTGAGATCCAGCAAGTTCTGAATAAGTGAGTATTCTGTATTTCTAAGAATTGACCAAGGAATAGAGTGAACTAACCACAGCACTGTGTATGGAAAAGAAAGTGTTTGAATTTAAACCTTGACTTTCCTTAGCAACGCAGCATAATGCAGAACAGTGCAATTCGCCCCATCATTCTGTCGTTGGATTTGTATGAATGCAAGGTAGATTCCAAAATGATACGATAATAATAATAATAATTTTAAAAATCACTCAGCAGCGTTGTATCTCTATGAATTGCATTTGCTTAAGTCTCAGTATCTAACCAGTTTGTGACAAAAAAAGAGCTCAGGGACACAGTTAGCAAAGAATCAGATTTGTAGATTTTTGCACTTTGTCCAGAGAGTAAGTCAACCAATGCATTACACAGGGGCAACTAGCATAGAAAAAGTTCAAAAGGAATAGCCACAATAAGTAGTGCGTAGCAACAATATGTAAAATGAATATTGTAAAAGTGTTCTCTAACAATATTGATGTGTATGAATAAATAACAATTTGTTATGTTATATTTCTGTCATTAGCGTCAATGTGTGTGACTGCTGCAAAGGGACACTTTATGGTTCAGGACTGCGGATTATCCGTCCTTGTGAGAAGATATTTGGAATAAATAATCTGCCCTTCATGTTCTATTCTTGCTCTCCATCCTGCTGCAAGAAGTTTAGGACTCAGACTGACAACTTGTATGACATTCTCTATGGAGGGCCATCTTCATAAAACACAGCAACAATAGTGCAATGCTTTAGACAGTGTCAGTGAGTAATACAAAAGACTACACAATATGTAAATGATTCTACAGTATATGTAATACCTACAAAACACTTCAGAAGATAATCAGGTTGACGAGATTTTTACAGACTGGTTTCGTGGTGCATATGGAAACGTGACATGATCAATTCACTCAAGAAATACAACATCTGCATCAGCTTTGTTTCTCAGTTGTGTGGCGATATTCAGTCTACTGTTCCTGAAGCACTGTATACATTTAAAGTGAACAGCTTCTCAAATAAACAGGCTTTGTTTACAATGGTTGTTTTTGTTATTTTGTTTGTGTGGTATCATTTCGTCTGTTAATTAAACAGTTGTTTTGGGTATTTGATTTCCTGTATTGATTGGGTCAAGACTAAAATATAAGAGGACTTTTTATCACTATGCACATCTTTTCACTATATAGGTCTCAAATGAGCAGTTTGAGCAGAAAGAAACACATACATGTATTTTCATTTTAAAACACAATATCTTGTACAGCAGCGAAACCTGCTGGCCTGGTGCCCAGTGCGCTCGAAGGGAGTCACCCCCAGGGTTAGTCTGTCCTCCAGGTCAGTAGCTTGCCGGTATCCACCCTTGAGTTCCTGGGTGAAAAAGGAAGCTGGCTTGGTCGTGGGATTGGAGGACGCCCATTGAACCTTTGGGTCTCCCGTATGGCGTGAAATAGCTATCAAAAATCTGTGTGCGCAGAAACGCAGTTTGTAATTGTAAAACGGAGTTTGTAACTGTAAAACTAAGTTTGTTACTGTAAAATGGGAAAAAAAATACAACTACGGTTCTAATTTACACTTACGAAACTCGGTCTACGCTTACAAATCTGCTGTCTGCTCGCTCGCCACTTTTGAGAATGAAATTGCTCTCAAAAATACGAGCGCGTAGAAACGCAGTTTGTAACCGTAAAATGAAAAAAATTCAACCTCTCAATTTTTTTTCACTTACGGTTCTAATTTGCGCGCGCTCGAGTTCCTTTTCACATTTACAGTTTTTTTCGCACGCCGAAACTCGGTCACGGTTACAAATCTTGCAAATGCGCAGCTCAGGCAGCCTAATTAGTTGATTGTCGGCACTGTCGATCGGTCACTGTTCATCACAGCCAACATGGCAGAGGATGGGGTAAAAGCCCGAACGAGACGGAACGGCACTTTAATGAATTCAATTGCTTTAAAAAAAACAGCATAAAAAGTTACAGACACAAGAGGAGAATATTTTAACAATCAGAACCGATTAATAACGCGCTGTCATTAACCCGTTTCAGGCCAGAACCCTCTTTTTATCACCAAAAAGCTCCCGGAACACTGGGTTCCGAAGGTGCAAAGACGACGAAAATTATACACACAATACAACTAAGTGGGAACAACATAACACTATTGAAAAAACCCACCGAACCGACCTTTAACTGCCCATTCTCTGCAATAAACAGCTGTATAGACAAAACCGGCTGGAACACGGGGTTCGAAGCTGCACAGAGTATGAAAATAATACACACAATACAACTAAGTGAGTACATCATAACACTATTGAAAAAAACCACCAAACCGACCTTTAACTGCCCATTCCCGGTAATAAAACTGTATTTATTTGGTTTTTATATGATTCTCTCTCTCTCTCTGTATTATTATTTTAGCAGAACCATATTAATTAACATCGTTTTTCTCTTTTCTTTATAGCGGAATATAGTGAGGCCTTCTTTCTACTTTGCAGGGAAGGGGGTGATAGTAACAGTATTTACACAAGTAGAACAATTGCAAAGGTCTAGAATTGCTGGTAGCCCCTAACTGTAACAGTTATATGTGATTAAAAAAATAAATAAATAACACGTATATATAGCTGCAACAGTTTCACAACATTTATTTTTTGCACAACTTTTTTGTTCTTCTTACTTAAAATGATACAAAAAATGTATTTAAATGTATTTAACATATTCATATACGTACATAGGCTATATTTGATACAAAATGGTTACAATGCAATTACAGTGCAAAGGCAAGCAAACACACTACCTTACAATTATGTAGTTTACAACATGTAAGGAAAAACGAGCAAACAAAGCAAAACAGTTTAGATTTTAATATTACGCAGGGTGACTTCAAATACAGAAACCTTGATGCATTTCCCATTTTCTTCTTCAAAAAAATGAATTTGTTTTTACATTGTGTGTCATATGCATAAATAAATAAATAAAATAAACAGAATAAACAAACAAACAAACAGTTTCGTTTTTATGTCTGTGTTTAATTTGGGAACCTCCTGTCTTGTCTAGTGCTGTGTGTGTGTGTGTGTGTGTGTCTGAATACAAGAGAGAAATGAAATGTATTGTAATGAATGTATTCGTGCTCAAAATGAGTTGCTGCTATATTAAAATATGAACACTGTAATGCCTGAGAAAGAACGACTGAACCCTTGAAACAATGTATCGAATTGAATGAAGTATTTGGCTGAAACGCTGCAACTAACAGACAGCAATAGTTTGTGCAATATGAGAATTGAAACAAAATTGTGTTTTAAATAAATTTGACTTTTTTACATCCCTGGCATTTTTATTGTGTGCTTGTGTTGTATTTGGTCAAGACCTTATCCTCTGGCCCAAATGAAAGAACCTGGTGCTAACAACCTAAAATCTTTAATTTAATCTGAAGGTAGTGCCTTCACTGGCGTAGACGGCTACCATAAATTATATTTTAAACCCAGTTTAGCCCTCGCTACAGTATTTCCTTTATTGCTAATAAGTAGCGGAATGGTTAGTCACCAAGTTTAAGTCTAATTGAATATATGGCTTTCAAATGTGGGGCCATGCACAAAACCTGTGATTTTTAATTTGCATGGCTTTTCAGCATTAGAAGGCTATAGATTAGAACCCCCGGGGGTTATTTTTGAGTTTTACGGTTTCTTATTAATCCTTCGAGATTTCAACGTGTATTTATGGTGGTTTAGCCTGCTGGTTAACCCTTTGCGGTCCATTTATTAATTCTGCGTCAGGCTCGCCAGGTCTAATTAATTTTCACACGCGCAGTTAATTTTAGACGCGCTGTTTAAAAGTATTTTTTTCCACAGTCAAACGGGTTTAAATGACCCTGCATATCAACAAAGCACTCACTAGGGATCTCCACCCCCGCCCCACCCTTTCGTTCGCTATCGCTTTCACATATGCTAAGAAATAAATAATAATAATAATAATAATAATAATAATAATAATAATAATAATAATAATAATAATAATAATCGGACATACCGATCAATCATCTCCTGATGACTCGTTTTATCACCAAACTCCTCAATAATGCAATCCAAGTCATTATTTTATTGCTATAACATCTCGAAAAAGCTCTGCAAATGTCCGTGATAGTCTCTGTGCGCTGATACTGTAACACCCAGCTTGTTTCCATACGACCGCCCCATCTGATGCCAGGGGCAAGTATAACTATTCATGAGATACGCCTTTTTTTATCGGCTTGTCTCGGCTCCTTTCGTTCCCACTCGGCCATTGAATGGTTTTCTTTCCGCTGAAAACCGACTTTTTGCGTTTTAAAATGATGTCGGACAGGATCCGACAAAGGACCTGATGGGAATAATTGCAATGTCGGACCCAGTCCAACAATGGACCTCAAAAAAGGTTCTCTGTATACTATTTGGAGCCCCTGAAATACGGTTTCTTGGAATAACTTTTTCAAGAGTGTAAGATTTTTATACCTCACGAATATGTTTTAGAATATTCTCGGAAGGTATTAGTAATAAATCAGGCACTTAACGCAAGTGTAGCCCATCAATCAACAAAACCTTTATTATTTAACTTCCAGTACCAAACAATATTAAGCCATAGCAGTCAAAACGAATGGTTATTACCCGTTCTCATTGGGAAGTTGGCCGCGGTCTGGAGTCTCTGCGTCAAGCAGTTTTGTCTCTTAATTATTCATTATAATTAATTAGTCATTTTAGAAAACGCTTCTATCCAAAGCGACTTCCAGAGACTATGGGTGAACTATGCATCACAGTCACCTCCAATAGGACCTCGGTTTTACGTCTCAAGGACGGAGCACAATGAGATTAAATGATTTGCTCTGGGTCACACGCAGTGTGAGTTGGGATTTAAACTGGGAACCACCTGGTATGAAGCCTTTGTCTTTAACCACTGGGCCACCTTACCCCAAGCTTCATTGAATACCTTGCTAATTCACATTTTCTCGACACTCGCTCTGTCATTCTTAGCCGAGTGCATGACAATTCGTCTAATAATTACACTGTAGCCTATAACATTCTGTGCATTCTGTGAGGGAACACATTTACAAATGTAACAGGAGGAGGGAGGAGGAGGCGTTTTGGGCAGGGTGTGTTGGGAGCTATTGTTGGAGGGAGGGAGCAATCACTGAATGGCTGGATATTGTGAGCACGGGTGTGGAGTGTGATTGTGGGGTTATCTGGGGGGTTTATTATTGGGCTTTGTAGTGGCCGCCGGGGTTTACAAATAACTTTTATTTGTTCCGACCCGTTAGCTTTTTCTTATTAATTTAATGAACACTGGCTTGAGATGTGTTGTAAAAAAAAAAAAAAATCTGACATGCTCCGCCTCATTCGTACCCACAGGGGTTGTATCTTACATTTAAGGCTAATGAAACCCCAATCTCATCATGCCCAACAGACAGGCCTACCACGTTAAAAATGAGATAGTTTAACAATCCGACCTACATCTCACTCGTTTATCACACATTCACTACTGCCGCTTTTGCATCTCACTCTAAAAACAGTCTCATCAACAACATTAGCGTGTTAAATTGAACAATCAACAATTTCTGTGGTTACACAGTCAACATCTTAAAAGTACACACACATTTTTCTTATATTATGACTCTTAAAATATGTACATCTAGTAATACGGACGAATTTTCTCTCTATTAGTGGTGCATGGAACAAGAAGCAGCGCATGGGAACCCAGGAGCAAGCTGATGTTCTCTAACCCCTATATTTTCATAATTCAGTCTACAACAGCATCCAGTGTACGGAATGTGCAGTTAAAGGTCGGTTCGGTGGGTTTTTTCAATAGTGTTATGAAGCCATCACTTAGTTGTATTGTGTGTATAATTTTCGTCGTCTTTGCACCTTCGGAACCCAGTGTTCCGGGAGCTTTTTGGTGATAAAAAGAGGGTTCTGGCCCGGAACGGGTTAATGACAGCGCGTTATTAATCGATTCTGATTGTTAAAATATTCTCCTCTTATGTCTGTAGCATTTTATGCTGTTTTTTTAAAGCAATTGAATTCATTAAAGTGCTAAGCATTTGCATTTTTTTTTTCAGCGTGAAATCACTCTCAAAAAGATTTGTAACCGTAGACCGAGTTTCGCGTGCGCAGAAAAAACTGTAAGTGTGAAAAGGGACTGAGGGCGCGAGAATAGAACCGTAAGTGTAAATTTAAAAAAAGTGTAAATTAGAAGAAAAAAAAATGAGGTGGTATTTTTTTCATTTTACGGTTACAAACTGCGTTTCTGCGCGCTCGTCTTTTTGAGAGCAATTTCACTCTCAAAAGTGGCGAGCGAGCAGAAAGCAGATTTGTAAGCGTAAAATGAAAAAAAATACCAGTTTCGTAAGTGTAAATTATAACCGTAGTTGTATTTTTTCCTATTTGCAGTTACAAACTTAGTTTTACAGTTACAAACTCCGTTTTACAATTACAAACTGCGTTTCTGCGCCATACTCCCGAGCCTTGTGGGGAATTGCTGCGGTGAGGGGAAAAGTGATTGGGCATTCCAAACTGGGAGAAAATCGGGGGTAAAATAATAATTGGACACACTTCTTACTGGACACACATCAACAACATCTGCACTTTTTATATTAAGGTATTACACGGAGTCGTAACATATATGTGTAGCTTTGTGATTGTGATTAGTAGTTGTGTTGACTAATATTAAGCTTGTTCGTATTTGAAAGCAACATGGAGATTTCATAACTGGAAAACTAAACTACCTTGTAAATTGTTTCAGCTTGTACCATTATCAAGCACGTCCCTTCTAACTGGTACTTTTAAAAGATTTTTTTTTTAAATCTGACACCCACCTGAAAATATAGCTCATCAGCACCATCAAGTGGAAGAATGGTGCTACACAATGGGCCTGATTTTCCGTGTGCAAACTGTTGACAAACTACCCATCTAATTAATTTCCTATGGAGTGGGCAATTTGCCCACGGGAAAATACAGACCAATATGTTCACTCTCTTCACAAGTGAATTGTGGATACAGGAGAACAGTGTATTTTTTAAGATACTGGGAAAATGTAATTGAAAAATAAGATGGCAAAATATTTTGGGTTTACAGCAGCTGGCTTTTTACAAGTTCATAAATATGTACCATATTTTAACTCACCATTTAATGAAAATTTGTTTCCAAGTTGTTAACAATGAATACACTAAAAAAGTGGCCACTGAAATGAAGCATGACTGGGTCATTCTACCAATAGAGTGCCTTTTGCACCTTGTAAAAATTTTAAAAATCATTGTGTATTTAAAAAAATAAACAGATGTTACCATAAAAATGTACCAAAAAACACCTTTGCCGAGCTTAACAACAAAAAAAAACCCTGTAAATTAAACGCCATCCATTGCTGTTTAAACTATATTTTGCGTCAACTGTTATGGACACATAAGTAACTCTCTGACAAAGTATTTAAGCTACGTACATTTTAAATAAAATATTTTTAGACAAATACCATGTCTCTAAATGCAATTCTTGAAGTGTAAAATAATAATTATCAAAGAATTACCTTTTTAGTTTAAATAATATTACAAAATCTATGAACAGCACTTTTATGCACTCTGACATTTGTACATAAGTGTTAGATACCAACATCATTTTCACAAAATATTCAGGATGGATCATTTTCTTCCCTTCTGCTAATCAATAAAGCAAGTTAGTTTATTACAAAACACAAAATTAAATATTTTGGAGAAATATATTTGCAAGTAACATAGTTGACAAGAGAGTATCAGTGTTGACAGAAGTAACATAATTGACCAGACTATAAGTGCAGCAGTTATTTTGTTTATTTTTAACATGTTCTAGAAGTCACAAATGTCATTGTAGTACAATCCTACAAACATTTGCATTTATAAGTTGCAATAGACAGAATGTTGTCTTATATAACATTAGTGCACACTGAATTTTGGAAACTAAGCAACTGCAATACAAAAAGATAATTAATGTTTTGCTTTTTTTAACTATGCAAATGCAATGTTTTTAAACATGCACATCTTGTGAGGGGCTGTATGTATTATCAGTGTTGATGTAGAATACAAACTTTATAATGTTAACAATACACATACTGTAACAGCCCAAGACAAGATAGCTTAAAAAACTGTTTAGACACATACCTGAAGTTGTTTCCTGTATCTTCCTCCTTGATGACAAAGTCGCATACTGAAAATCATGTGACTTGTGGAATAATCCATTATTCTGCAGGGAGATTTCTCTCCGGTAACAGGGTTGACAATGGATTGAGGGACAGTACTAAATATTTTAATTTATATTAATAAATATACACTGATTGTACAAATTTATAGTTGAAAAACAATGTACTAATTTGTGTTTTATGATAATGATTTTAAAAATACATTAGGATTTAGTGAGTTATATTCTTAAAGGACCAAATAAAAAGATGAATAGGGACATTGCAGAATGCATATTTTTCCTTAAAAAAATAAGATGTTTTTTTTTCACTTTAAATGCTATCTAGTGTGTTTTTACTAGTGGTTGTGTATAGGAACTACTTAATAGTAGAATCAGTTATTTTATCCAAAATATGGCATTGGGACACACAAGGCACTCTATTAGTAGAATGACCAGACATGAATTCAGCAGCTTTGAAACAGCACAAGCACCAGCATATATATCATCAGGTAATCTGAAAGCTGTGATCTCTTTTACAAACATGTTTTATGACTGTATCTGATTCTATAAAAAATTAGGTCAAGCTTTATACCAGAACTCGGTTCCTCACAAATTGTTTGTACTCTGACCTAACCCCTTTTATAAAATCAGTAAATAATTTATGTCAAGCAAATTCATTTGTGTTAAAGATTCTTGCTCTGGTTCTTATTATAAACACATGAATATTGTAAACACAGTGTATAGAAATGCATTTTTTTTTTAAATTTGGTTGTTTTGTGAAATGCAGTAAAATGCAGTATTTACAGCCGAGAACATTATCAGACAAACCCTAGACATTTCTATTGTACCAGTCAGGGAACTGAGTTTTACTGTTCATGCATTTATTACACTGTTATTACATTTGAATTGATATTAAGCAAAACTCATGAGCATATAGAAAAAAAAAACAGTTGCTGACTGTCTGAATATTTGTGACTCACAACAACTTTTTTTTTGTTCTTACTAATCTCAACTTCCATTTACAGTATATATAGATTTCCTACCACAGGAAACTATCAGCAGATTAAAAATAACATTTCAACATGTTTCTGAGGTCAATGCTTTCGTTCTGAACAGACAGTGAAGGTGTCTGATCTTGATAAATTAATGTTGGTGGTACCGTTTCATTTGGGCATGTATGCAATGCAAATCAGGATCTGGTTTCTTTCAGTTGCAGTTTATAAGTTGCATTGCAGAAGTAGAACAGCAAAAACACCCCACCTACAACATCACAACTACATTCAATAGAAACACAAAACAACACAACTCTAAGTTTCTATTTATTCATTCATGTTCTGCATGATATCACACATACATTTGTACTGTAGTAAAAAAAAACGAAAAAAACATTTTGGTGTCCAGCTGGACAAAGATGCTTGGCACTGAACGTGTTAAAATATTTTAATATGACGTTGTTCTGAATAAATAATATTTCCTCTTTTCACTCACTGTTTTATTTAATATATAGTATATATTACATATTGCAATCCTTTCTATACAACCAGTTGGGAAATCCTGTTTTGCCGAGTTTGAATCCGTGTGCATTTGGGGCACTGCTCAAATCGGAAGCAGTCTTTATGAAAACAGGCTTTGCATACTGCAAAACAAAATGGGAAGAAAAGGTCAAATTTGCACTGCTGAATAATCACGGGTGCTAAAAGATTAATGTAAAAAATTACTATTGGTTAAGAAATGTTTTGTACATGTATATGCTTTGCAGGGTGACTCAAACAATGCACCATTTGAAAAAAACATTAGAGCCAGTTTGAATTAAGCTCCTTCAATGGCCTGACACACGGTAATTCATTGATTCCAGTCAGCTTTGTGATGTTTGTACATTCTGTGGTAATTCTGTCCTTTAATTTGGCAATGCTCTGTAATAATGGTGATTTCAATGGTGAATTAGCCCTTACACTTTATACTTTTTAAAAATATTTTTCTTAATTCTAGATTGCTATGCAGTTCCATTCATTAAACATTTTTATTTTAAAACATGACAACCTTCCTGTCATTAACCAACCTGTGTTTAGACATTAACATGCATAGAAGCTGAGAACTTCCTGTTATCTAACGCAGTACCAGATATCATGTTTTCCAATACAAATGCATGTGTGCTTTAACAAGTGTGTCTTTCAAAACTTCACATGCGAGACCTATATCGCTAATGGAAGTGCAGAACAGATTTATGGAACTGTTTTGTGAGCTACACTACCATTAATTTAAGCCACGTCTACTTCTGTAGCTTCCCTGGTGCAATCGCACACTTCCTAGCTTTAGAAATGGCTAAACCCTCACCTGCACATCTCTTACAGATGTCTGTCTGGAAGGGGAACAGCACGTCATTGTTCCTGCAGATCTCGCAGATAAAACCCTTGGCCTGGCACAACTGAAAAAAATGAAGGCAAAAAGAAATAGATCATTTAGATTTAGCAAACAACATTTCAATTATATTTCATCTTTCAAGACTAGGACCCCTCACATACACTGTGGCCATTGCAAACCACCGAGCTCCTACCTGAATGGGCACCTTACCTCACAGTTTTCAACGTGAGACAAAGCCGTTTTCAGAAGCCCCTTGGCCTGAGGAACGAGAACGCCACGCTTGATTTTCATGAAGTCATCCATTGAGAAGAGGTGCTGCTCCTGAGTCAAGTGCTCTGGCAGCTGTTCAAACTCCTGCAGGAGACTGGGAATGCAAGACAGGAAAGTTAAAGAAGAAGTGAAGCACTGGGCAGCAGCGCATCAAGACTGTGCGGTTTTAAGGGTGTTAATAGTTTAGAGCTTAAATGTTTAATGTTAGACAACTATTAAGCTTTCTGAATTTTGCCTTAATATTTAACAGTTGTGAAAAATATGCAGGCCAAATGTAGGTGTTAGCCTCAGTGTTCACATAGTAGTAAGTGTACAGTGCAAGTCGATTTATTTCATATTCAGTATTTATATACAGTACAATTAAATGCTGTACACTTACTGTGTCAAAACTTCACTAATCTATACAAAGGTATGGATGGCTTCTCCGATTGGTTAAAAACATTCACAATATGTTTAAACTTGTTTGATCCTGATACTAAACACCCCAAACATAAGTGTTGTTAAATTCCTACTCTGAAAAGCTACTGCATTTTAATTGTAGTGAAACGTACAGTTGTACAAATGTCAGGGTGTAGACAGGCACTTCAGCTGCAGTTGAGAAGCATACAACACAATACAATTTAGATTTAAATCTCTAAAGTGTGTCATTGTTGTTGCTATTAATATTATGCATTTCCACAACAAACAATTCAATTATATTGTTAGTACAGTACACAGACCATCTGACCATGCAGACCGCTCTCTGAACACAAAGATTTGCCTCCTCTCTGTGGAGGTATTTGATGCACTTACTGTATATCTTTTGTGTCTGACCAAAAGGAACACCATTCTGAAAAGTGCATGGGTCTAGACAAAATATTCTGTACAGTCATGAACCCTGGAATAATGGGGCGGACAAGCTAAGATAAATCATTCTGCATGTAGTTAGGAATAGCACCAAGATACCAAAGCCTACATGAAATATTTAAAAAAAGTAGAGTAAAGGAGAGCACTTGGGTTTCCTTACTTTGGTTCCCAGATTGTCCTGCTGTTGGAAAATAAATACAATTTTTTTGGAAGTTAAACTGCAGAAGCCAGATCTAAGGAAGTGGAACTTGAGGCACGGGGACTGGCTAAACATGTACTTGTGGTATTTGATCTGTAAATGCAGCTACAGAACTGTCATGTTAGCAAAGGCACATTGTTGCAGTAGCAAATGCATTGCAATTTGTATTTCTCGTAAACAGCAATGTTATAACACTGTATATCATTCTAGCTTTCTTTTATATATATTTATATATATATTTAAAACTAAAACCAGAAATAATGCCATAAGTAGGTCATCATGATACTGGCAAATTTCCATATCCAGTTTCATCATAATTGGACCACCAGTACTCTTGTTACATGTGTAATTTAACATTGCACTCAAGTCGTTTGTTACAATTTAACAAGTTCCCAAGTTAAATATGTTTGTCCACATGGGTTATATTATACGGGCACTTTATTGGCACGGTATGGAGCTTGCAAATTGTCAGTTTGTAAAAGGTTTAATTAAATCGGATGGCTGAATAATGATTTGTTTGGAAAGTGTGAAAATGTGAAAAACTGATAAATTAAGTCCTGCAAAAAACAAATCAAAGCTATTTACCTTACTGACTCTCTGCATGATTTCAACAGCTTCTTTATAATTATTAACTGTTCCTGAAGTTCCTAACAAAAAAAACAACAAAAAACTGTTACAATATCAGCTCAATTCTTAAATATACTTTGGCTGCTTGCAGTGCAATGCTCATTCCTGCAACTATTTCCTCTTTCCATGCACCCTTACGTGTTTGGATTTTGCAAGAAGTCCTCTCACCCTATGCAGTCTCATGGCGTGTTCATTGCCAACTTTTGAACCACATTACCCAAATACCGTATATGCCACAGCAAAAAATGTCAAACTAGTTTTAATAAGTGAGATGTTGCAAATTCACCTTTATTAATTTGGCCCTTTGTGATTGAGACCAAGACTGATCTGGATTCACACTCAGTCTCCTGCTGAGTCTTTACATATCAATGGCGTACCCAAAACTTACCCTGAATTTGTCCAGCTCTTTTACTTTTGTGTATAACGACGTGTTGATGCAGGAAACATTGAACAAGGGGTTCTGCCATATACAGTCCAGCAGTTGTTTGGAGAAGTTACACACTGGGTATTTACTGAAGTCCCATTTCATGATGACTCGTCCTGGGATGAGAGACTCAGAATTGCTATGGCAACAGTCGCAGAAGTACTTCCCCAAGTACTCACAGTATCGCAGCTTCTTAATATACCCTGGATGGACACAGATATTTTGAAAGTACTTTATCTAAAGCAAGAATAATAAACATTTATTTATTTATTTATTTATTTATTTATTTATTTATTTAAAGGACCACAGAAATGTTCAGGCCCGGGACAAATTCCTGGTTGCCCCCCCACCCCCCATATACAGGACAATTGTGCTTTACATGTCATCTGTGTAAATAAGAGAACATCCACAAATTAAGCATCCTTCAAACAATAAAAACAATAACGGCCTGCGTAGCTCAATTCCAGCTCTCTCAGATCTCAGCTGCCGGATGATGAAATGTTGTAGCTTTTCAATATAGGCATCTTCCAGAGCTCACCAGGTGATGAGGAGAAAGACTCTGTCGGTTTTGCCTCTCTAACTCACGGGAGTAACAGAGCCAATGCGATGCTCACTCCTGAATTCCTAGTGAAGACTGTTGGCTTCGCACAGCCAGGACGCACACCTGCACTCCTCAGACTGTAGGACACCCTGAACACCACTCGATTTGCTGTTTACCGGGTATGCCACTCAGGGACTCCTCAGTATAGTTATTTAACATGCTGCTTCTCTGTTTATCAAATACAACTTCTGAAATAAATAAAATTAAATAAATAAATAAATAAAATCATACTTGGCTCCACTTGGGTTCCACAACCCGCACAAAGGTAATGCTGAGAAGCTACAACAGAGTCCCGCCTATGTGAGCAAAAAACAAATTATTTAAAAATTAAAAAGTAGCAAGGGGAAATTATAAATAGTTCCCAAAATGTTCTCAGCTGAATTTGTTATGTTTGCTAGATATGTAAACAAATATGTATTTACATTCAATTAACACATTGATTACTTATTGATTGAATGAATGAATGAATAAATAAAATATGCCCCTCAATAAGTTACTAGTTAGTCCCTTTTGAATGAAATATCTTCACAGTCTCTATAGTCTCTATAGGGCTGCACTAAATAGTTTTAGAAGGGTGCAACGTGCCCGGTGTCAAGCCTAACCACCTAGACCAGTGTTAATGAATGACAGGTCAATGAGAGCCTCCCTGCTGGTCCTTTCCACTGGGATAAACGTCTTACATTTTTTATTTTAGAACAGCCCCATAAGATTTACATTGTATTGGTCCTTGCAAGTGGTCCTCCAGGTTTTGGAAAGACACTGAGCAGGTCCCTGCTTTCACAAAGGTCAAGAAACACTTAGACTAACTAGTTTTATACCAGCTAACCCCTGTTGCAGACACCTTCCATCATGGAGGGTCAAACCCCCAACTTTCCATGCTGCAAACTAACAATCTTATAAGGGCCACAATGATACAAGTTGCCCTACGAAGCTTACTTTGACACTGGGTGTATAATAAAGATGATCTGAAAGCGAGGTGGCGCCCAGATCCAAGTGCCTCGCATTCTGGACTTCAGCTTAATCTCTTCAGCTAGGTTCAGACTGGACTCAGCCATCCAATCAGCTCCGCCCGGGAGAAGCTGTTACAAAGACACACAGACAATGGGCTTAGCCGGGGATAGTGTGCTACAGACACAGAACATAGTCTGGTCCAAGAACTAAATTGTGACTAGAAAAAAATATTTTAAAAAAAATGGTGAGACTAAACAGTACTGTTTGACACACTGAACAAGCTCTTCTAAATCACAAAATGTATTTTGTTTTTTTAATGATTGTTAATAATCTAAATAGCAATAGACCTAAATACTTGTCTTAACTCTATATTATGTTATATTATTAATCTCTGCCTGGACCTAAACCTTGGCTGCCAATGTGTGGTGTGTAATTTAATGCTTGTGGATTTACACAATAAAACCAATAACACAACATTGTCATGTTACAAGTTCACAGTAGGTTGTGAAAAACCTCCCTCTTCAACCTGCTCTGTACACAGTCGGGTTGGGTTTTTCCACAGCAGCATTAAAAAATGGCACCATGACTAACTTCACATGTAAAAATAACTTCACACGTCACCATCGTTACTGTTTAAAATCTGTTTAAAATCTTGTATTTGAGGACGTCTGTTTAATTTTCAACAAGTTTAGGTCTTAACACAGCCTTGCCCGTCTGGTGTAGCTGTTATAACCACATTGAAGACTCACTTCCTGCAGCGAGGGGTGCAAACTGCCAGACTGTTGCTGCTGTTGACACTCCGAGTGCAGCCATTGCTTCCGGAACATCCTGACCAGCTGCTGAGCCAAGGCTTCAGCACAGCAGGGTCTGGAGGAAGGTGATGAGGAACTGCAATCAAACAACAACAACAACAAAATACCAACTACATTAATGTTAAGTAGGACCTTTATAAAAGTCTACCACAGTAATCTTGCACTTTTCTCGTGGTTATAATATGCATCACATCACACAATTTAAACTGTTATATTATATTAGTGTCATGCACACATTTTCCACTGAAGATGCAAATGATCAAAAGCATTTTTGCATTTTGGTAGCACAGTTTTTTAACACTGTTACAAGATAGATATGTTTATAACATGATAAAAAAATATTTGTAAAGGTTGCTAATACTACAAGGTACTGCACAAGGAGTCAAGCAGACCCAAGGCCTCAGCAGTGACGGGTTTTTCTTACGCACGCTAGGCATTTACAGGCATGTGGCTTCACCGTCAGCCTCATCAGTGCCTGACGCACACACAGACGCGGGTGAGGGCAAGTGAAGAGCCGCCATCGATAAGTGATTTGCACAAAACCATGAAAAAACATTTAAGTGGAACTCAGAAGTGCAAACGTAAAACTGAAGTTGTTGTAACTACTGCAAAACTGCCTAGTATAAGCAGTTACTTTGTTAACATCGCTGCCACATTATTAACTGCGTCGTGAGTGAGCAGTAATGTTACTTGCTACTCCAGCCTACACTGACAATGGCTCTGACAAACACAGTGGCTCTATTTAAGCTGCTTCTGATGAAATCGTTTCGCCACAGTCACACAACAGCAACCCGACAATTAATAATAATATACCTTCCTGCAATGCTGCCTGTTGCAGACTGTTAATGCAAGAATCCAAAAATACTGGATAGATACGAGCCCCGATTTGTGCCGAAATCACGATGGAAATTACTCTTAACTCATCAAGACACTATAAGGACAGAACAAGGTCATTCTAGCTCTTTTTATGCATTTTCTTTTAAATATTCAGTACGTTTACATGTGATCAAGTTTTCCCAAAACTAATGTATGAGAAATGAAAACTATATCTGAATGAATTAGAAATTGGTTCTCTGATGAAGACAACTCAGAATAATAAACAAATTACAATTCTGATAAGTTCAGCTGTATACATAGATTTAACTTTTAGGAAAACAGGGCATTTGTGTTTCTATTTTAGAATGCATAACGTTTTTGTCAATGTTTTGGCAGGACAACTTCCCGAACGCCACACAAAACTGTTTTAAAAATGTCTAAAAATGTAAATAGAATAGTAGAAAAAATGTTTTACATTTTTTTTATATGCAAAATGTCATTTTTAACATTAAGATTCCCCCACTCTACTTCTATGATCAAAACTACACACTGTACTTTCAAAACACTCTCACACTCACACACTCTACAGCACATTTACATTTAGTTCAAAGCAGTTACGTTGCTTTTTACAGTTATGGTATTAGATTTGTATTTTCCCCAAAAGTTTATTTATCTAAAGCTAGCGGAAATAACCAACATAACAATTTACTAATAGAAACTGTAACTGTGCAAACTTACTTTTTTGGTAGTTTTTGGTCATTTGTATGTTTTGTTGGGTTTGTATTTCAATTTGATACAAAATTACCAAAATGAACTATATACACATTAAAGAAGAAAACACAATACTACATCTGGACACACACACACACACACACACACACACACACACACACACACACACACACACACACACACACACACACACACACACACACACACACACACACACACACACACACACACACACACACACACACACACACACACACACACACACACACACACACACACACACAGCCTGAATACAGTAAATTGTGAGCTATGGCTAACGGATGACCTTCTTTCAAGCAAACTGCTTTAAGTTATTTTGCCCCAAAAACAACAATCATTCTCGAGGGATTACAAATGTTTTCGCTATACAACATGTTTTGAATATGTTATCTTGTTTAACTAAGTTTATACTAATGTGTAACTCCTGTACATACTGATAGAATGTGTCTATTTTATGGCTCACCTTTGTCTGTGTACTTTGTGTTTGTACATTAGCTGGCTATCTTTAATGAAAAAAAACGCTGGCATTGTCTCCAAAAATTAGCCTTTCCTCCACTGTTCCCATTAAGTGCAGCTGAGTATTTCCCGTTTGATAAATAACTGAGTATTTCTTGAAATTTTGGCTCTCTTTTTCCAACAGGTCTGCCCATCCTGTTGAACTCTCTGCATGTGGTTGGATTGTGATGTTGCACATAATATCAACAAACCTGAAGCAGAATTGCATTGTTTTATAGTTTAGTTAGCTTAATAGTATTTGCTCTAAAACTTTTAGTCAGATACAGAATGCCATTCAAATTTATAATTTATGCTGTAAAGTAAGAATGCTTTCAAAAATAGACATGTTAATAGTTTATTTTTATCAATTAACAAAATGCAAAGTGAGTGAACAGAAGAAAAATCTACATCAAATCAATATTTGGTGTGACCACCCTTTGCCTTCAAAACAGCATCAATTCTTCTAGGTACACTTGCACACAGTTTTTGAAGGAACTCGGCAGGTAGGTTGGCCCAAACATCTTGGAGAACTAACCACAGTTCTTCTGTGGATTTAGGCAGCCTCAGTTACTTCTCTCTCTTCATGTAATCCCAGACAGACTCGATGATGTTGAGATCAGGGCTCTGTGGGGCCATACCATCACTTCCAGGACTCCTTGTTCTTCTTTACGCTGAAGATAGTTCTTAATGACTTTCACTGTATGTTTGGGGTCGTTGTCATGCTGCAGAATAAATTTGGGGCCAATCAGATGCCTCCCTGATGGTATTGCATGATGGATAAGTATCTGCCTGTACTTCTCAGCATTGAGGAGACCATTAATTCTGACCAAATCCCCAACTCCATTTGCAGAAATGCAGCCCCAAACTTGCAAGGAACCTCCACCATGCTTCACTGTTGCCTGCAGACACTCATTCGTGTACCGCTCTCCAGCCCTTCAGCGAACAAACTGCCTTCTGCTACAGCCAAATATTTCAAATTTTGACTCATCAGTCCAGAGCACCTGCTGCCATTTTTCTGCAACCCAGTTCCTGTGTTTTCGTGCATAGTTGAGTCGCTTGGCCTTGTTTCCACGTCGGAGGTATGGCTTTTTGGCCGCAAGTCTTCCATGAAGGCCACTTCTGACCAGACTTCTCCGGACAGTAGATGGGTGTACCAGGGTCCCACTGTTTTCTGCCAGTTCTGAGCTGGTGGCACTGCTGGACATCTTCCGATTGCGAAGGGAAGTAAGCATGATGTGTCTTTCATCTGCTGCAGTAAGTTTCCTTGGCCGACCACTGCGTCTCACGGTCCTCAACGTTGCCCGTTTCTTTGTGCTTCTTCAAAAGAGCTTGGACAGCACATCTGGAAACCCCTGTCTGCCTTGAAATTTCTGC
This sequence comes from Acipenser oxyrinchus oxyrinchus, assembly GCA_030684275.1. Taxonomy (NCBI): domain Eukaryota; kingdom Metazoa; phylum Chordata; class Actinopteri; order Acipenseriformes; family Acipenseridae; genus Acipenser; species Acipenser oxyrinchus. The sequence goes on from CM060255.1 coordinate 10,677,144, forward strand.
CTGGGAGAGACCTTGCTGATGCAGTAGAACTACCTTGTGTCTTGTTGCTGTGCTCAGTCTTGCCATGGTGTATGACTTTTGACAGTAAACTGTCTTCAGCAACCTCACCTTGTTAGCTGAGTTTGGCTGTTCCTCACCCAGTTTTATTCCTCCTACACAACTGTTTCTGTTTCAGTTAATGATTGTGTTTCAACCTACATATTGAATTGATGATCATTAGCACCTGTTTGGTATAATTGTTTAATCATACACCTGACTATGCCTACAAAATCCCTGACTTTGTGCAAGTGTACCTAGAAGAATTGATGCTTGATGCTGTTTTGAAGGCAAAGGGTGGTCACATCAAATATGGATTTGATTTAGATTTTTCTTCTGTTCACTCACTTTGCATTTTGTTAATTGATAAATATAAACTATTAACATGTCTATTTTTGAAAGCATTCTTACTTTACAGCATTTTTTCACACCTGCCTAAAACTTTTGCACAGTACTGTATGTATATATATATATATATATATATATATATATATATATATATATATATATATATATATATATATATATATATATATGCTACTAACAACAAAACACATTAACAAAATAATAGGCTAAATGTATTAAATGTAGCTGTTTTTATTTATTTAAGCAGTTAGAAAATCTGGTATATGTATGTATTAGTATTAAACTGTTTATTGATTTGCTTGTGTTACAGGGGAGTGTTTTCGCCGTACATAGCTATAGTGTTGTGGTCTTGAAAGGGAGTGTTTTAAACGTGAATTTAAAGCACAGAACAGTGTTTTGAACGTACCCTCATTACACTCTAGTCTGGAGTGTTATCAATATCAACTTGCATTCAAAATTCAAGCCCAGATAGTTCATATGAGAAATGTGAAGGGTGAGAAAGTGTAAAGTTTCCCTTTTAGCGGGAGCAGCACACAGCTGGTGTTTTGGCTTTTGTTAGCTCTTTTTCCAACAGTGTTTTATTTTGTATTAATAATGTATATTTTATGTACACTTGTGTATATGTCCTTATGCCCTGCTGGTACCCTAGTGGCAGCCACCTGCATCTGCAACTCAAACTTGTAAATATTGTAAATAAAACCTGCGCTCCTGTGTGTCAAAGACAACTTCTGTCTCGATCTCCAGTCTTACAGCTCTTCCCCAAACCTCCCATTACAAGAGGGAAAAATGGGGGCCCACAAAAAGGATGATGGGGCGACCCGACCCAATGCGCTTTAATAAGACCTGCAACCCAACCCAAATCCCTGACTCTCATACACTCTCACATTCACACACAGATATCTCATACCATTCTCTACAGATTGAGTTTATACAATAGGCTATACAGTGTGGTAGCTTTCTCTAGTGGTCTGGATATATTTTAACATTGTAACATATTAACTATCTCTACTTACTTTATTATAAAATACCTGTCTATTCCTTTCGTGCCACCAGTTGTAAGGGAGCTACACCTGTGCTTTCGCAGGGATGATGTACCAGTTTTGTGGCTGTCGTACACAGAAACATAATGACAGATTTTACAAGCAACAGATCCAGTCACATGTTTATTATTTTCATTCGCTACGATTCCAAAATAATACCACACTTCTGATTTGCCTCTCAAACTATGATCCGCTACATGATATAAACCCTGCGTTATCATTTGTTTCATCTCGTTCACAAACATTTTCAATATCAGCAAGCAGACGTGATAAAAAGATCTTGCGACATATCAAACAAGCGAGAACAACACTGCTCAGTCAGCCGACTCCTCCCTAATCGCCTCCTGCTTCAGTGCAGGAAATACCGGTACATTTACCTTTCTAATGTGTTATTTGGGAAAGGGTTACAGACAAGCATGCCGACAAGACAGAAACCGTTTTTGGTGATTCAAACTAAGACCCGAAAATTATTATTTTTTGAACCGTACCCAAACCGCGAAACCTCGAAAAGTTCACATTCCGACCCGAACCCGACCAGATGCAGGACTCTAGCACAATACTATGTAATGAACATCATCTGCTTTACAGATCTACAGCAGTGTTGGATATAAAACAATAATAGGACACAGTAGATTTAATATGCCTGGCTAATGTATCTGTAACTATAAGCCTTTCGTCTGTATGGATGATGCCAGGCTGAAGGGACTCATTGACATAAACATATTGATAAGACATCAAAAGGTACTTTGAACGCATTAACTTATAGCAGAATTAGTTTCAGCATGATCAAAAACATATAAATACACTAGGATCGCTCAAATCGGACAATGTCAATCTCTGTGTCAAAAATGGACATTAGCGGAGAAAATCAGCAGCCATCTTGAAAAATGGCAGCTATCTTGGATTTTCAGGCAGCTAAGGTTTTTTCTTGTTGACTGGCCCAATGAGATCATACATGGACATTTTCATGCTTGTATCATCATTTGAATAATAATCTTGGTTATCCGCCATTCTAGAATGGTTACTGAAGGTTCTATTTAGTGGTGTTTTTCTGCAGAACTGCCAGCAGGGGTCCCCAGTGTCTATCCTGTAGGTTTAACAGTACTATTTTCATATTAAAGCCTTTTTTCCCATTCCCGTTCCCTCTCCTGAACTGCAGTTGACTCACTAGTCAGTTGCCGTTGCTGAATATAAACAATGTATTGAAAAATATACTTTGCCTGGGCCTCCAAAATCCCGCTGACTTTTGAAATGACTTGTTTTTAATTCAGGTCAGTATGCTCACTTTCCCTCCAATTCAAACTATTATTTTGTCACAGTACACTATGGCATTTTCGTTGCGACAATTCGCAAAGTGCACATTTTGTCGTATGTACTAAGAGGAAATATGCTAATGAGGAGATCCGCAATATGCTAATTTAAATATTTGTTGCGTCTTCTTAGTGAGATCTCTAGCTTACATTGAGAGTGTTGCGCAACATTGTTCAAATAAATAGCAGGAGTTGAGTTGTGGTTTGCTGCAGCAGAGGGTGCCTGAAGGATAACGTCTGTGCATGCAAGGGTGCAAGAATCAAAATAACATTGTTTTTGTTAAATGTAAACGTCATCTGTACAATGTATTCTGTTCCGTCTTCATTTTACCTATTTTAATACTGTTATATATATATATATATATATATATATATATATATATATATATATATATATATATATATATATACAGTACTGTGCAAAAGTTTTAGGCAGGTGTGAAAAATGCTGTAAAGTAAGAATGCTTTCAAAATAGACATGTTAATAGATTATATTTATCAATTAACTAAATGCAAAGTGAGTGAACAGAAGAAAAATCTAAATCAAATCCATATTTGGTGTGACCACCCTTTGCCTTCAAAACAGCATCAATTCTTCTAGGTACACTTGCACAAAGTCAGGGATTTTGTAGGCATATAGTCAGGTGTATGATTAAACAATTATACCAAACAGGTGCTAATGATCATCAATTCAATATGTAGGTTGAAACACAATCATTAACTGAAACAGAAACAGCTGTGTAGGAGGAATAAAACTGGGTGAGGAACAGCCAAACTCAGCTAACAAGGTGAGGTTGCTGAAGACAGTTTACTGTCAAAAGTCATACACCATGGCAAGACTGAGCACAGCAACAAGACACAAGGTAGTTATACTGCATCAGCAAGGTCTCTCCCAGGCAGAAATTTCAAGGCAGACAGGGGTTTTCAGATGTGCTGTCCAAGCTCTTTTGAAGAAGCACAAAGAAACGGGCAACGCTGAGGACCGTAGACGCAGTGGTCGGCCAAGGAAACTTACTGCAGCAGATGAAAGACACATCATGCTTACTTCCCTTCGCAATCGGAAGATGTCCAGCAGTGCCATCAGCTCAGAATTGGCAGAAAACAGTGGGACCCTGGTACACCCATCTACTGTCCGGAGAAGTCTGGTCAGAAGCGGCCTTCATGGAAGACTTGCGGTCAAAAGCCATACCTCCGACGTGGAAACAAGGCCAAGCGACTCAACTATGCACGAAAACACAGGAACTGGGGCGCAGAAAAATGGCAGCAGGTGCTCTGGACTGATGAGTCAAAATTTGAAATATTTGGCTGTAGCAGAAGGCAGTTTGTTCGCCAAGGGCTGGAAAGCGCATACGAATGAGTGTCTGCAGGCAACAGTGAAGCATGGTGGAGGTTCCTTGCAAGTCTGGGGCTGCATTTCTGCAAATGGAGTTGGGGATTTGGTCAGAATTAATGGTCTCCTCAATGCTGAGAAGTACAGGCAGATACTTATCCATCATGCAATACCATCAGGGAGGCATCTGATTGGCCCCAAATTTATTCTGCAGCATGACAACGACCCCAAACATACAGCGAAAGTCATTAAGAACTATCTTCAGCGTAAAGAAGAACAGGGAGTCCTGGAAGTGATGGAATGGCCCCACAGAGCCCTGATCTCAACATCATCGAGTCTGTCTGGGATTACATGAAGAGAGAGAAGCAACTGAGGCTGCCTAAATCCACAGAAGAACTGTGGTTAGTTCTCCAAGATGTTTGGGCCAACCGACCTGCCGAGTTCCTTCAAAAACTGTGTGCAAGTGTACCTAGAAGAATTGATGCTTGATGCTGTTTTGAAGGCAAAGGGTGGTCACACCAAATATGGATTTGATTTAGATTTTTCTTCTGTTCACTCACTTTGCATTTAGTTAATTGATAAATATAATCTATTAACATGTCTATTTTTGAAAGCATTCTTACTTTACAGCATTTTTTCACACCTGCCTAAAACTTTTGCACAGTACTGTATATATATATATATATATATATATATATATATATATATATATATATATATATATATATATATATATATATAAATGTATTTTTATGTCTTGTAAGTACACCCTGACTTTAGTGAAAATTAGGTACTTGGGTGTTCGCCTCAAAAATGCATTGAGCACAACTGGCAACGCAAAGAAAAAGTGGTCTGGAAAACGACAGCAATAATTTAAAACGTGCTTTCAAAAGTTCATAACAAATTGTTGCAATTGTAAGTGTCGCAATTGTTGGTAGCTTTAGTACATCTCATTATAATATTTGTGAACCCTCATTTGCACTGTCTCCGCCTCCTTTTTGTAAATTTATGCAGGAATGCTCATAACTACATATTCATGCAAGGTTGAACCGCAAAGAAAAACTGCTGCCGCAAAGCATTCCCTAGAAAGTCGCAAACAGCATTGCGCATGTTTAGTACATTTCACCCTAGACTTCCGACTCGTCTGCAACTGGATTACGACAATTGCGACAGGCGTAACACTTCAGTACATCTACCTCATAGTGTTTTATAGTTAAACACGACATTTCTGATTTATTGTTTAGATGTAGAATGTATAGTAAATAGAAACAATGCATAGTAAAATCTATTTAATCAGACACTGACGTACCTTGCAGTTTCAGTGTCTTCTGTGCTTGGCTTGTTTTCATCTAATTTGCATTCTAGAAATAAAAAAGTATCTGCATTACATTTCCATGTGCATCATTGACAAGGGTAAACTAGAACAGAGCCAATATTAATAAGCTTTACCAGAAACTTTTACAGCAAAAATTCCCAGGCTACTGCAGGGCTGTTGTGTGATCCTTGTTTCTGCTGCAATAAGTTTTCTCTAAAGAATTATTATTAAACATATATAAGCTTTCTCCAAAGAACAGAGCGGAAATAAGCAGTCAAGGAGTGTTTTATGAATAGCTGACCAAATTCAATTTTTCAACACCTAAATTAGATCTGGAGAACAATGACATTTTTAGTTATAGATTATCAACTCAAATGACCACAATAATGGGTGATAATCAGGCAGAAACCAGCTAGTCAATGTAGTTGCTGTTTAAATGTCTATTGTGCTAGTTCCTCAACCACACATGTACAGCTATGGCCAAAAGTTGTGCATCACCCTATAGAATTAACTAAAACAACTTCATAAAGTCTAATGAAACCTGCTGAATTACGTTACGTTCACATGTTGAATTGCATACTGCTTTGTAGTTGTCCAAAAAAATGGACATTTCTCAATCGAACATGATTATACTGTACTACTATTATGGCTTCCGGTAGACTTCTGCGATATCATTTTGTAGTTTCTTTGATTACATGATGTTAAATAAAAGATCTAAAATTATGATCGTATAGTTTTTATTTATTTATTTTTTTAAATTAATGTCTCAATCCAAATTGTCTAGGTAATGCAAAACTTTTGGCTGCAGTTTGTACAATATCTGTACTGTGAGGAATATGATCCCTTACCAGAGACTTCTTCCTCCTTTTCAAGGTGTGGGTTCGAGGCAGTCAGGTCAGGAGAAAGTCTTGTGATGGATTGGTGCCCAGGGTAACCTGAATAGGAACAAAATCAACAAGGAGACAACTGCATCATTTTATATTCATAAACCAGAGCACACACAAAGGGGCCTCATCATAATAATAATCATAATAATAATAGACGCACAATACACAGATCTAGAGTTTATCGGATTGCAGTCAAATACAATCAGAAGCGTCTATAGGTGGCTGGAAGTGTACGGGTTTGTTGAAGATCAAGGCAGTTCTCGTGTTCACAATGCAGAGTGGGACAGACGAAACTGATCCGCACAGAAGGGTCCCCATTTGTAGGACCCTAGAATAGGACACGAGTATAAGGCTTCATGAAAACAAGATGGTGAACGTATACATTCTATTTCAATTGCCGAAATTCCAAAACAAGGCAAGTCATTGTAAATGGCAAAGACCTCAGTTCAAGACTTGATAGAAAATACTTCCTCATAACCTAGCACTGAACTGTCTGGAATCCTATTCCCTGCTAATGAACCAACCTCCACCTGCTTCCCTATCGACCGTCATGATTAAAAGAGTCCTCAAAAACTGACTGTGTTGTATAACACTTGAACCAAGCTCACACTAATGATGCAATGACATCAGGAAGAAAGATCATGAAAAGGTTAAAAACCTATGGTCAGATTGCTTCCAAATACCAGCCACATGATGAGAGCTGTCATCCTTTATAAACCCTCACATATACACCTACAGCAAAACCTTGACTATCTGAACACCTCTGTTATGTCAACAGCGCCTTGGTCATCTTTGCTCTGTGCAGTGCTCTTCAGCCCTGTTGTCATGGTAAATGTGTTATTCAGTCCTCAATCTCTGGTATTTACAGTACAGTGTAGTATGTTACGTATTTATTTAAAGGTAAACAGGTTTTATAATATACTTTTTTTTTTGACTGGAAAGCCAACGATTTCACAGTTTGATGTAATTTGATTTTCCGAACAGTTACTTTGGATAACAGAGGTTAGAAAGAATGACCCACAGAACGTTCATACCTTCATAGCCGCTATCTGAGGACGCAGTGGACTTAGAGTGTTTCTTGGAGACTGAGTGACAGCCATCGGAAGCCTCTTCCGAGACTCCAGAGGCAGCGCTTGCTGTCCCTGACTGGTTAGCTGTCCTGCTCAGAATAGTACACTTCATGTTCTCCAAAGCTGCCACGATCATGTCTGCAATGATGAAGTGTGCATTCTCCTGGGGGGGGTTAAAGCAGGCTGTTAGCACCAAAGACAATTAATGGTGTGGTGCCCCAAATGGTTTTAAAACTACATTTCAAGGAAATACTATCTCTACATAGTACAGCAGGCGTTTCCGATGTAACAAAACACAATTCTGACGAAAAAGGGCATTTTTCATTCTGACGTACATGTACAGCATATCATAGCCTGTAGATGACACTCATAACCTCCTGCTGCAGCAGATAGTAGCCTGAGCATGTCTATCTAGTTCACAGTGTGGCATGAAAGCCTAAAGTTCTGCAGGAAGCTTGAATGCCCTTTAGGGAATATATAAATACATAAAGTCAAGGTCTGGTTCCTGGTGAAATTGACAAGTAGGCAGAGCTCAAACGTAACCCAACAAAAATAAAATCCCTCATGTCACAGCGTGGTATGTTGACATTTACTAGACTAGCTAGTCTCCTGTACAGTGAAATTAAAACCAGTCAAGGGACCAACAAAATGTCCTTAATAGGGGGTGGCCTTACTACTGAAGAGATATTTCTTGTAACTAATCAGTAATATAGCAATCTGATTGTTTCAAAAGGTTCTTAGTATAGCCAGTGTATTGAAGTGTTTAACCATTCTTTGAAACAAGCTTCAAAATGATACTAACGTTAATTGTCTAAGTAAGTGGTTCTCAAACTTTTTCGCACCCCACTTCCTCTTATCTTGACGCACTCCCTCCACACACATGTACATATACGGTAAAAAACAAACAAACAGACTTCTCTGTATGTCGATGCTGTTGTGTTTTTTCTTTTGCATCAATCAGCCACTGTTTCATTGTAATAAGAGCAAACTTAACCCAGCAAATAATACTTTACTGATTGTGTCCAGCACTTACTAACATGCACACTATGTAGCAAGCCAATAAACAACGTACATTACCGGATGTCAGCGGACTTTCTTCAATAACATGCAAGCTTAAAATGCACCAGTCAGATGCACATCGCATTAATCGCCATTACTATATGGCTTAAGATGTGCATGGTAAATTAAAAAATAAATAAAAAACCTTCTCATGCATCCCCAGGATACATTTTGCACCCCTCCCCTCCCCTCCCCCGCCCGCCCGCCCGCCCCTGCCCCCGTTTGATAACCACTGGTCTAAGCCACCACCCCACATGAGAGCAACATCTATTAAAATATCTGTTTTTGCAAGTCAGACACTAAGATGTTGGGCATGAGTGACAAAGCTCTACTTTTGCATGTACGTATGGTGTATGTGTATCATCAACCACAAGTACCTCCCCAGTATGTGGTCTCTTGAACTGCAATTAATCTCATAGGGAAACTTAATGAAAGTTGATCACTGTATAACTGACAAAATTTACAGTTGCACCTCTATAGAATATAGTAAATCACATGCAACAGCTCACAGAAGTTGTTGTCTCACCTTGTCAATTTCAGTGCTAGCACTTAAAGGCCTGACAGTGTAATCCACAGGACTGACCAGCTCTTCAGCGTTTTGCTCACTTCTCACTGAAAAAGAAACCAAAAAGGCATGCTACAGTTCATTGTTTTTCCTTTATCAAATCTGGGTTAAGAATGTGACTGACAACATGATAAATGTAATGCACAGCAATGTGTAAAAAAATGTACAGGTGAAAGAAAGAAAAAAAAGGGTTAAAACAGATCTTTCACAGAATTTTACTAGAGTTCTAGAAACAAGAACTTTTGTGAACCAAAACAAAGCTTCCCCGAGGAGGTAATGGGATTTATTAAATGTAAAATGGATGTGTGAAAAACATGTGCCCAAAGATTAAAACAACGTGGAAGTGTAATGTTAACACAACTTGTAATGGAACTTTACAGCGAGAATTGTGTAATACAGCTATGTACTAAGGTATTGGTTCTCAATACATTTAGTATGCAGCATTTATATAACCCTACTAAAGTCACTTCCTCAAACGTTTTCTTAGATATGAAAACTTTTTCTTCCTTTGTCGGATGCTCAGAGGTTAATTCAATGCTATATTTGCTGGACTTCCAGGTCTCACTAGAACAAAGAAAAGGGCTCATATAACTCCAGTGTATTTTAGGCTAATAGTTTAGCCTTTTTAAACTGATTTAAGTAATATAACAGTTGTCTATATTATTTGCTTATTTTTATGTTTTATGTGTCATTCTTATTAATGTCTTGTTTTCTTCAATGGTTTTATTTAGATTTGTTATTGTTATTATTTATTGATATTATTATAATTATGTATTGTTATTTTGTAGTTCTTTAAGATACTGGTGCTGTATAAATAAAATAAATTGATATTGAATTGAAAATAAAATTGTATCCACCTGAGGGACCAAACTTAACGAGCCACACACATACAATAATTTGTATTAAAAGCAACACTCTACCAGAATATATGCTGATATCCGAGTTGGATCCCTCTTCAGAGTTTCCCCAAACTCCTTCCATAAACGCAGAGCCTCTGAAAGGAAAGTAGAGGCCGGTAGGGAACAGCCTGTTGAAACTGGCCGTCAGGGAGTTGCTTCTCGGTTTAGGGGGTGGAAGGGAAGGGCTTCTCCGCTCATCCTGTGACTCTGCTGGGCGCGTTTCTGAGGTGGCAGATGTTTCAGGTGAAGATGAAAGCAGCACATGGGAGGGGGACCTCTCTACAGGTGGGGAAATCATTTTCCGGGAAATGACAGGGCTACTTCTAGGTAGAGATAAGCGGTCAAAACCTGCGTCTAAATGGACAGAATCCAGCTGTCCTGTTGTCTCATTGTCAGTTTGACAAGTAGTGTTGCTGTTTCTGTAGTATCCATCACAGCCGTCAGTGGAGCTGCCCCCCGTGAGCTCCTCATCACTGCTATCTGACCAGTCTCTGGCTCCAGCAGCATTCTTGAGCACAGGCTGGTATTTCAGTCCACCTGAAGTTTCCAGCACCGACACGAGAATCTCCTTTATTGCTGCAGGACTGTCAGAGTGTCCAATTACTGCTGGCTTCGAAAACTCCCCTGCAAGACAAAGGGAATGTTCCATGAGTTTGCGGTTTTTAATAACATGCCCCCAAATCATTTAGAATTACAGGTAAAAATATTCTCCAAAAATGTAATATGTTTATGTAACAGGGTGGAGGCTGGGCACAAACTGCTGGCCGTGCACACCACAAGTGTGGCAGTGTGGTCCAGTGGTTAAAGAAAAGGGCTTGTAACCAGGAGGTCCCTGGTTCAAATCCCGGCTCGTTCACTGACTCATTGTGTGACCCTGAGCAAGTCACTTAACCTCCTTGTGCTCCGTCTTTCGGGTGAGACGTTGTTGTACATGACTCTGCAGCTGATGCATAGTTCACACACCCTAGTCTCTGTAAGTCGCCTTGGATAAAGGCGTCTGCTAAATAAACAAATATTATTATTATTATTATTATTATTAAGTGAGCACCTTAACCACTCATGGTTTTAGAGCTTTTAAACTAATCTCTTGCCATCGTCAGGGGACCGAATCCGTAACAGCAGTGTATCTCACAAAATGCCTGTTACACTCACCCTAACAGTGCATCACTTTACAGTATCTTCCTGTCAACAGGAAGTGTTACATTATTCTACTTCCATTTTTTTTGTAAATGTCAGGGAAATGTGGTTAATTTAACTTTTTTTTTTTTTTTAAATGCAAGTCAGCAGAAAAACAAATTTTATTTATTTTTTTTTTTTTTACGTGTGCATCCAGTAAGAACCTGTTTGATAATAGAAACACATGTTAACCCAAGGGCAGCAGTGTGGAGTAGTGGTTAGAGCTCTGGACTCTTGACTGGAGGGTCGTGGGTTCAATCCCAGGTGGGGGACGCTGCTGCTGTACCCTGTAAGTCACCCTGGATAAGGGCATCTGCTAATAAATAATGATAATAATAATAATAAAATCATCTTTGGATAACAGGAGGCACTGCATTTCAATTGGTATGTAAGTACTAGACATTTTACAATAAAATAACAGACAGCTTAATAGTAGTGCACAACAATGAGCCCCTTTCACGAAGAAATACAAATATATGAATTAATAAAGTTCATTAACAACAACATTCAAATGCTACTTTTGAGTTAAAGCTTTGTGAATGGGGCTCGATATCCTGTAAATGACATCCAATCACATCCTTTACCTGAAAGTAATGAGGTGAGAGGAGTCTGGTTGACAGAAGAGGTCTTTTGAAGGACTCCCTTTGACCCCCTTGAGGGTTCACATTCAGACACAGGGAGGGGAAGTGGAGCGTTGCCTTTGTCAATCTGCAAAAAAAACACATGCATTTTTTTGAAGATGTTGTACAACCATGTTTTACAACTGATATCTTTCATGTTTTATTTTGTTCCTTACAATTGCAAAATAAATTCAACATTGTACTGTACCTTCACTTACATTCGTAATCACTGACCTGACTGCATTGCACAGCACCACCCTCCCCAAATATTATGGAACTTAGCCAGGTGGAATATTTTCCTACTCTCTGTTGTGGATGTGCGTCCCCCATCTAACAAAGTAGCCACACCTTGCATGTTTAATGCAAAGTGTAAATGCACAGTTGTGGAAATAATCATGAAAGACAACTGGTTTCAGTACAGTCTCTGTGCAATGTGAGGACAGTGTGGATTATATGGGAAAATGTTGTGAAACCAGTTATTTATTTAATGGCCCCACCCATATAAGATGCTTTTGTGATCATGTTACACTAATGACGGAGTTTGCATTCAGTTTCTTAGAGGTTTTATTTCAATAAATAGGGAAGGGAGGATAATACCTCCTGTCGGTTCCTCCTGATTCAAAATTGTACCGTGATAAGGTTACATTCCCTCTGCCACACTGTCTCCTACAAATGGAAATGGGACAGTCCTTTATGAGATCCTACCTTGCTCCCCATCCATTTATTTGTAGCATTTTCCAAGGAAGAACTAGCAAAAAGCTGCTTGCAGTTAATATACCAGTAGAATAAATACGCAACGTCAGGAAAATCACACCAACTCTTAAGTTCACACAAGGCGGGGCACATTTAAAATGTGTAAATATGTCTATATTTTTGGTAATTCTTTTGAAATATGCCTGAAATGAGCTGCCAGGCTAAAAATAGTTATATTACAAATACTGGTCTGTATGGGCTTAAGATCAGCCTTGGACAGTCAGAACCTCACTGACTACTTTAACAAGTCTACAAGTAACTGTTTGAATAGAATAAGAGACCATGTCTTAATGGTTAATGCCTCTCTTTAAAGCTCCCTTATAAAATCATCAGCAATGTGTGCAGTCTAGTGTATGGATGCAGTTACAGTACCTATTAAACGCTGTTGGATCTGATGCTTTACTCATTGTTACAGAAACGGACTTGCAACGTGGATATTCAGCTTTTATATGTGCTACACATCACAGGTTCAAACTTGTGTAACCTTTCAATTCAATTATACTAGATCATTACATTCTTTGTTCTCCGTATAGTATATATTTAAAAAACAGAACTAGGCAAAAAAAAATAAAATACATGCATAACGTTATTGAGGAAATTTCCATTGCCCATCAACAAGTGGAAAAATAGGCCTGAAGCTTGATTATACATTAATAATAACACATTTAAGAAGACATACCATCTGTGAAATGCGTTGATCCATGTCATTCTTTCTACTGTGTCTTTTCACTGTGCCATATCTTTTTCTGGTGATTCTGGAAGAACTCATCATTGCACAGTGCCTACAACACATACACACACACACATACATACTATTAATATTTTAAGCAGTAGTAGTCTATTGGGTGCCTTCGTCACTTCTTACTGATAATACAATTTTGTGTTTTGCTACCTCAGTGTAGTCTTGTTTTCTAAAAATAATTCTGTTGCAAAACAAGGCTGTCAAATTTTAAAATGTCTGCAAAAAAACAAGGGGAATACATTCCTCAATCAGAGTTCTACCACTTTAAACCTGTATAGTACTAAAAAGAAGCTTAGTAGCAACACATTTATAAAGACTACTAGATATTTGATCTTACAAATATTTATAAACCTTATGAATCAAGAACTTGTGTCTGGCTGAGAACGGGTCATTAATTGCCAGGAACCGTTTAGTTTCAGTGGGTTTTTTTTATGATATCACATTTTTTATTGAAGATCAATAAATAATTTCCATTGTCAACTACATGGTCAAAAAAAAAAACAATACCATACAAGAGTGATTACATAAAAGTTATCAATTGCATAATTTACAAATACAAGAAATATAAATACTTAAGAGTCCTTAATTAAAACACTGTATTCAGTTAATACCCTATAAAACTAAACAAACTTATTTTTTCTTCAAGATAACTTATTTCACTTGACCACACACTTCTGTTATTTTCTGGTTTCCCTCTAGAGCACTGTGTCACTTGAGCCAAACAAGCAAACCAAATGTAGAACTGTAGCCTTCTCTAGTCGTATTCGGAAGACAATAACACTCAAACAGCAGACCAGTATTCTAATCCAATTTATATATTTCACTGATGAACACAGATCACCGTGTATGTTAATGGTTCAAACAATCTTAAAATTTGGAACTTTTTATCAATGTTTTCATTTAACTGTGTTGTGGAAATGTGAAATCATAATATTTACGCGCATTTATACTTTTGATTTGAATTACCGTTAGCACTGACACACATGATTGGTACCTCTGATTAACAAGCGAATACATAGCTCAATGGTCGCTGGGTTTCTTTCTGACAGTTTGGTAAATTAATACTGCATCAATGATTACAACCTTATAGTCCGCGTTACATTGAATTATGTCATACACTCACTGTACACAGCCACCACCTAGTTAAATAGTAAACAGTAAACACGCGAACTCTAGCCTACAGTTTTTTGTGAACTACGTTATTAGAATTAAAAAAAAAAAAAAAAAAAAAAAAAAAACTTACCTAACTTAGTGTAGTTTCAATTCTGCTATATTATGAGCACCGAGGACGCCGATGAACTGTCACGGTCTTCTCCCTGGAAGATTGTGTGTTCCTATTCAATTCACCGCTCCAGCAGGGGAAAGGTGAACGACTGTTTTATGTAAGTTAAAGCGATTACCTCACTCACTCCTCATCACAACATGCCGAGCAAACGGGAGAGTCAGTTCAACCTGTACTTCCTGTCTTTTTAATCAGCTGCCTGTTGGCCAGTATACTCGAGAGGAAAACAAATGTGCATGTGTTCAGGAGACACACCTAGCTCAAAATCTTTTTTCAAGTTCACTGTCTTGATAGCACACTGTGTACTCGTGTGACTGCCGCTTATTCCAGCTGAGGTTTAACCAAACAGTAAACCAACTGCAGCTAGCCGCGTGTTTCTTCTTTTGACATGCAATATGTTGCACAGACTAAACAGACTTGGAGCACTATCATGGTTTATAGTTATTATTATTATTATTATTATTATTATTATTATTATTATTTACTCGGTCACATTTTGGAATATTGCATTCATTTAAATCCAATAACAGATTGTCGCTACAGATCCGTATGGTTTGCGATTCGTGTCCAGTATTTATTTCCCTTTCCATTCAATTCAATGGGCTGAGATGCTAGTTCATTGCATAATCTTCCTAACTGTAACCACTTTAAACTCCTCCCTTTTACAAAGTGGTTTCAAAAGTTTATAGACCTCTTTGTAGAAAAAAAAAATTCCAAAGGGGTTTAATGAATGCCTTTTAGAAAATAGTAAATCTGGCCACGCTTTTGCGACCTGTAGTCCAGTGAATTCTACCAGTTGGTTTGGTTTAGAATTTTCATTCCTGTAGTCAAGTGATGAGTCTCATTTATGACCCTAATACAAGTTTTGCATTTTGCAGTCGCTTTGCTGTTTTGTTTCCTCCTGGTTGCAGTGACAAACCTGTCCAATGCAAATAAAACAAATTACAAGGAAGAAAGCATTAGCTGAAACGTTTGTCTTTTTCAGACAATGGACAACGAATGGACAATTTAGCTTATAATGCACAGCTTTGAAAGAAATCTATGTTTTAGCAAACATATATTTTAATTTTAAAACCAGAATGTTATAAACAATAAGAAAATGTAATTTGAAACAACTCACTCCTCAACTATGAATAATTTGAATGTATTGTGGATCCCTCTGTATTAAAAAATAGTACTCTTGTGTTATTAGTAGATATTCAGAATGCTTAAATTAAACATCAAAATGTCTCGTAAAGGTAATATCCATGCATAATAACTCAGAGAATTCTGAGGGTCTGGAACCAACTCCCCAGTAATGTTGTTGAAGCTGACACCCTGGGATCCGTCAAGAAGCTGCTTGATGAGATTCTGGGATCAATAAGCTACTAACAACCAAACGAGCAAGATGGGCTGAATGGCCTCCTCTCATTTGTAAACTTTCTTATGTTCTTATTATTACTTACCGTACATTTCAAACAATACACTCTAGAGAAAGTGTGTTATGCTACACAGACAGACTTCCGATTCAGATCTCATGCTGATACTGTGCCGAGTTCCTCTTTATGAAAATGATTTACAGTACAGTACAGAGTAACAAATAATCTGCTTGTGTCCTTTAACTTGCCACATTTTTATTTTTATTAAGCTGTCAGACATAAAGCAAAAGTTACATTTTTTTATAGTTATGCATTGTGTATTACAGTATGCATTGCATGCATACATTGCCTAATTGAATTGATATGTTTTTAAGCAATATAGCAAAATTATCCTTTTTGCAGATTATAACTGTTTTGATTGTAGGAACAATTCAATAATTGATAATTTAGAGTTTATCTGGGTTGATGAGGTCTTGTATTAAAAATATTTAATTGACATGTTACAGTGATCTAGGATTTACACATACCCACGCTAGAGACAAGGAATGTTTAATCAATAGTGGTATTTTATTAAGTACACAAATATTAAACAGAAATTAGAGAAGTCAGAAAGTAAATCTCTTAGTCTCTAAGCATAAAACACAAGTCAACAGCATTCACTGCATTCATGCATCTAGCAGGGCAACTGAAATATGACACCACCTATCTCCTCACACACCAAGCAGCAACTTCAACAGTCAAGCAGGCTGTGACGTAGCTAGTAACTTGCTCACACACATACCCCCCCCACCCCCCCCCCACCCCACACACTCTCAGCCAAAACTGAAATGATGCAGACAATCTTAGAATATGTCACATTAATCTTATTAATGGTATATAGATTAAGGATATAGCACGTTTACCTTTAAAGAAATTCTTCATACAACAATATGAGGTAGATTACTTACAGTTACTTCATCACGTTTCACTAAAAGTTAAAAAGTGTGCAAACTAAATAATTAACAGTTCAATTATATGTGAATGTGTTACAATTAATTAATTTAGTTCCATGAAAGGAAAATGCAATTGGAATTATACTCAACGGTTCCTTGAAGCTTAGGCTTTTGGTCCGCTGTTTTGGAAACTCAATCTGTTGAAGTGTCCAGTACAAAAGGCTCTCCTCTCAGCAACAAAGTCTTCAATCCCACATTGGATCAAACTCGACAACAAAGCTTTCAATTCTCGATAGAATCAACAAACAACTGCCATAAAGTCTTCAGTCCTCGGTATAGAATCCACAACAGCGCCCGTCCGCTCTGTCCTCTTTGCTGAATCTTTAGCATGCAGGTAGCAGGGCACAGTTTCTTTTGGATACTGTGGTTTTAGGTGTACAGCAGACCCAGACTGGTTTGTCTGATAACAGTCTCTGTAAGTTTTACGGCAGTCCTCCAGCCGGGCCTCAGTCTCGTTGCTAGTGGCAATGACTCCCTTTCAGCTTGCTTCCTCTTCCTGGGTCCGTTTTTAGGCAGAGTCCCGGAGTTGCAGCTTCACTTAGCAGAGTGACAGCACCTTGTTTAGCATTCGATGTGGAGCACAAAATGTTTAGTTTTGCTTGGATATTTATAATCTTTTCACTCTGCTAAATAGCCCCTTTCATGAGATCATTTGTGTATCTTGCCTCTTTAAACTCACAGTCCTTTGATGTTTTCTTGTCCCACATCTTCCCCCCTTTCGTTTGGGAACTTATTTCTGAAGTTCAGGAATGACAACATAAACCGCACATGGACTTGTATTATAACACATTCAAATCACATTAACCCTTTTCAATGAAACTTAATGAAATTCTTAGCATTTGCTATATAGATATATGTATACATATCTTCACCCTAACAGTATGTGTAAATCACCCTAAGACTATATATCCTAAAAGGATAGAAAGACAGCACACACTGGGTTTATATCTGCTTTCATGCTTGTTACCGTGACTTTTCCTTTACACTGTTACCTCAGCCTTTTCGATTTAAATAAATTGTCTTGGATCTCCAGTTAACATCCACTAGAGGCAAAACCAGAAATATCACGTCCATGGCTCTCCTTACCACCAGGTATTTTTGGAAAATGACCCCCAGTCCTATAACCAAGGCGGTCACTAACCCAGACAATATGATCAAAGTGAATATAACTCCAAACTCTGTCCTACGGATAACTAAGTTGTCTCTGGGTCCCAGTCTCAAATCAGAGACTTGAAGGTCAGTTGGAGTGACGGTAATTTCCACTGGTTGGAGCTCCTTTTGATTCATGAGCCGCTGTATAGCAGGATCCATTTGAAACTCGTGTCCTCTAAAAGCATCTAATATTTCAACTTCTGCCTTGTGAAAATCAGTCTCAAAGTAATAAAGGGCTAAATCTCCAATGTGGCAATCCTGCCCCTTGGCATCGTGAGTAACATAGGGTCTGCTGGTAGCCTAATAACCTTAACGGTATCGTGCTGGTCATATGACAGTGTGAATTCTTGTTGAGGGGTGCTCACAAGTCGTTGAGCATTGGCTATTTTGGCTCGGGCTTTTGCTTGTCCCCCCGGCATTGTCACAGTAACTTTGCATTTCTCAGCAGTAGCATCTTTCCTCAAACCACAAAATATTTGAACCATATCCCTAATAAAGGGTTCGCTAGGGCAGAGCCAATGAATGTCCCGAATAGTTCTGCACATTTCTAAGTCAGGTACCAGAGAGAGATTAGGACTGCTATCTTGATACGTCACCACGGGTGGTGTTACTAACTGCACATGCTTATCACCCTGCCAGAACCCGACATTCAAGACAGCTTTCAATCGATAGACATTCCACCACCGGCAAATTAACCAAAAAGCGACTTCTCTAGCCCTTGTATCCACATATATTGGGACGGCACTTCCTAAACTGTACACTAAATGCATTTGCAATCTCAGTATGTGGAAGACGAGCAGAAACAGAGACCTAACTTTTTATGGCGGTCTTCAGGTGTACCTTTCTCTTTGATGTAGTGGCAAGGGTAAAGAATTTCCCCATAGGGAGACACATTAAAATACATTTCTATGATTCTTACTGTAGGGTCTATTTGATTTAACACGTTTTTGCTGCCCTTGTGTGGACAAACCTGGCCCTTGGAGGTTGATGTAAAATAACACTGTAGTAAAAATTATTCTTCATTCTTTTTTTTTCTCCATGTAAATATGTGGAATA
Source organism: Acipenser oxyrinchus oxyrinchus (assembly GCA_030684275.1). Taxonomy (NCBI): domain Eukaryota; kingdom Metazoa; phylum Chordata; class Actinopteri; order Acipenseriformes; family Acipenseridae; genus Acipenser; species Acipenser oxyrinchus. Next base: position 10,696,152 of record CM060255.1, read on the forward strand.
TTTGTGTATAAAATATACTGTTTATTACATTATAGACAAATGGAATCCAAAACATCTATAGGAGGCTAAGGGAATATGATAATTATATTGGTGTTGATGTTAATTTATAATATATATAGGGCAGCAGTGTGGAGTAGTGGTTAGGGCTCTGGACTCTTGACCGGAGGGTCGTGGGTTCAATCCCAGGTGGGGGACACTGCTGCTGTACCCTTGAGCAAGGTAGTTTACCTAGATTGCTCCAGTAAAAACCCAACTGTATAAATGGGTAATTGTATGTAAAAATAATGTGATATCTTGTAAGTCGCCCTGGATAAGGGTGTCGGCTAAGAAATTTATATATATATATATATATATATATATATATATATATATATATATATATATATATATACATGTATTAACTACATCAAAACACATTGCAGTCAAATTATTCTCTGGGAGCAATTTAAGAATATGCTCATTGAGGGAGAAGGGTTCACGCTGTACTGCTCTTCAGAGTACCGTGCCATGACATGGGCTTTCCCCTTGAGTTCTTAATGCAGGTGCAGAGCAGGAACTGAAGTTAGTCTGTGAACGAAAACAAGTGGGTGTCCGAAACACAGTCAACACAGCGTATTATCCAGTGACTGTAAATTCTACCCCAGGCAGGCGCCAAAAGAGTTTACAGATAATTTACAATACATATGAATTTCAATGTAATAAAACAACTGTATTTTTGTATTCCATTAGGATACGTACAGTATATATTTAATTTAAATTACTTAGATTTAATTTCGATGTATATCGTCAATATTTTGTGCCCCACCCAGCCCATTCCAGACGGTTGCCAGAGGCCACACTTCGTGTATGCAGATTCGCCAGAGAGGCCGCAAAATTGGCTGATCCCTGGAGCCAGCATTATACTTCAGCCTTCAACCCCAGGCCAATAAGAAATCTACTTTACCTGGCAAAGCTAAGTCTGGTTGGTCCTCACCACTTCTATCTTGTTTTATCTTGTCCAATATTAGCATGAAGTAAATAACAGCTACTCTCATGGAATAAAAATGTGTTGACCGAAATCGGGGTTGAGAATAGAGGGGAACTTCTTCAGTCTGGATATATTTTGTAGTTGTAATAGTGACAAATGAAAAGCATCAACACATTTAGTTTTTAATCTGGTAAAATCTAGTGGGTGTGATCTTTGACCAGGTTTTAAAGTGAACAGTTTTTTTTAGGATTGTATTGTCTGTGAAGCTCTAGAGCCACCTACTGGTTACTTGATTGTATTGCTTTATCTATATTGCCTATTAAATACATGCTGGTTTGTTTCAGTGTACTTCAACTTTTTTTTTTCTCTTGAAACTGAAAGATAACCTTTATCTTCTTCAGCTTGTTGAAATCAGACACCCGATGAAACTCAGTAAATTTGCATATTTTACAGAGGACCAACCATACTTCTGAAGTTCTACAACATTTTACTATGCTTACTTTGCTTAAAAAAAATCTTCCTCGCACCCTATTACATTTTCGCTCCCGTCTCTCTGGCTCTGCACACAGCAGCAGCTCCCGTCTCTCTGGCTCTGCACACAGTAGCAGCTCCCCATCTCTCTGGCTCCGCACACAGCAGCAGCTCCCCGTCTCTCTGGCTCTGCACACAGCAGCAGCTCCCGTCTCTCTGGCTCTGCACACAGCAGCAGCTCCCCGTCTCTCTGGCTCTGCACACAGCAGCAGCTCCCGTCTCTCTCTGGCTCTGCACACTCCCGCCTCTCTCTGGCTCTGCACACAGCAGCAGCTCCCGTCTCTCTGGCTCCGCACACAGCAGCAGCTCCCCATCTCTCTGGCTCTGCACACTCCCGCCTCTCTCTGGCTCCGCACACAGCAGCAGCTCCCGTCTCTCTGGCTCCGCACACAGCAGCAGCTCCCCGTCTCTCTGGCTCCGCACACAGCAGCAGCTCCCCATCTCTCTGGCTCCACACACAGCAGCAGCTCCCCGTCTCTCTGGCTCCGCACACAGCAGCAGCTCCCGTCTCTCTAGCTCCGCACACAGCAGCAGCTCCCCATCTCTCTGGCTCTGCACACTCCCGCCTCTCTCTGGCTCCGCACACAGCAGCAGCTCCCGTCTCTCTGGCTCCGCACACAGCAGCAGCTCCCCATCTCTGGCTCCCACACAGCAGCAGCTCCCCGTCTCTCTGGCTCCGCATACAGCAGCAGCTCCCCGTCTCTCTGGCTCCGCACACAGCAGCAGCTCCCCGTCTCTCTGGCTCCGCACACAGCAGCAGCTCCCCGTCTCTCTGGCTCCGCACACAGCAGCAGCTCCCGTCTCTCTGGCTCTGCACACAGCAGCAGCTCCCGTCTCTCTCTGGCTCTGCACACAGCAGCAGCTCCCCGTCTCTCTGGCTCTGCACACAGCGGCAACTCTGGTTCAGGCAACAGCAACTCTTGTTCCAGCAGCTGCCATTCTTGCCTCAGTCACCAACTGGTTTCTCGCTGTACACTGTTGACCTCTCGTTGTAGGTGGTTGGCCTCTTGTTGTACAGCACTGGCCTGTAGCAACACTCTGAGTATTTCTTCCATTTCCATTTTTTTTAAAGTCCCGAGCTGGGTCAGTAGGGGGTGCTATCCCCCTTTTTAGCACTTTTCTGCACAATTTTATTCACAAACACAAATAAACAAAACACACCAACGAAACAAAACCCTACCTCCTTCTTTGGAGTGCTAACTAAACTTTTCACAAGTCCTAGCTAAGAACGGCTAAGCTGTTTACTGGTTACCAAAACACTTGTTACAAAAAAAAGTACTCACAGTACCTTTCTTCAGGTCTCTTCACAGTCATTCATGCAGACTTTGGCCTTCACACAGCCTCCCAACAAACACGTGTGACCTGCTTTTATACAGCTCTATATTGGTACCAAGTGTGCCTCATTATTGGCTCAACAGCCAATTAACCCTTTAAGTTTTCGGGGGATGTAGTCAAGTTTGAACCCCGATGACTACATTTTTCCTCATTACTCCCCCCTATTCTGCCACACAATCGATGCTTATTATGAATAATTACTTAGTAGTTGTTTCTTTAATGACACCATTAATCTAAGTGGTCCTTCCAGACATGGTATTGTAACACCTGATACCATACCATTTTTTTGCATTAAAGTCTAAAGCAATGTAAACACAGTGAATAGGAAGATACGAAGGTGGAGATATTAAAATAACAGCAGGGTATGATACTGGTGATTCTAGGGATCGGGTTTCGCCTTCCTCTGGCCATTCACAACATGACTTACTTCTCCTTTCCCTTGTCTGGGATGTTAATGGTGTTACAGCTACAGTACTGTATGTTAATATATATATGAGTCAACAGGACAGACTCGCCTACACTCACAGAATGTAAAGCAAAGATAACGTGAATAGCTTTTCTGCTTTGCATGGATCCACAACACGGCATTGTATTCTATCTGATACATAATGAATGAGATGCTTTCTATCAGGGGTGTCAAAACTAATTTCCTGGAGGGCCGAGGTGTCTTCTGGCTTTTGTTCCACCAGAGCTATCAATTACTTAATTGGTCTAATTATTTGATTAACTGGACACATTTAACACTTCTCTTCAGGCCTCAAAATGTTTCATAGGTAGTGTACCTTGAATCAAGTGCATTTTTAAAACCATCAACTGTAAAAGACCTTGAAAAATATTAAATATGTCAAATTGAACAAATAATTAGGTCAATTATGTTAATTGAGAGCTTAAGTTGGAATGAAAACCAGAAGACCCTGCGGCCCTCAAGGACTGGAGTTTGAAACCCCTGCTTTATATATTGGTCTTAAAAAAGCAGACGTGATGGCAGGAATCACAAGCCAAGGACCAGGAGTTACTGTTCCACGATCATATGCAAATTATAAACTGGCTTGGGCAAACCGAGTGCTCTGATTGGCAAAGACTTGTGTGTGGTACCTCCAAGGGACTGCTGGGATGTCATGCCCTCTGTTTCTTTGCTACCTCGTCACATGAACTACATCCTTTGCACCACAGAAGTCAGGCTTGTACTCTTTTAGCATGAACACTGGGCTATTATTTATTTATTATTTTCTATAAATGTGTTTCTGCAGCTGCAGAATACAGTCCTTAAATATTAACTAATACAATTATACAATTGAAGAAAATCATTAAAAATCTTTTTTGGATTGCAGATAAGACCTGATGCTCTTAATAACTTGTGCTCAAGAGTGACAATGGAGATCAAGTTGCATCATAACTGGAAAAGTGGTTCACTAGATGTTTGTAAAATACTGACACAAAGACAACCTCCATACATAGATTATGACACACTAAAGTAGGAAGAAAGTTTTTTTTTTAAATGTTTCATCAAGAGGTTCTCCATACATACACAAAACTGTAAGTGTGACATATATAAACAGTTGGACTGACAGACGGACAGCCTCCAAAACCTCCAGGTTATGATGCACTCAATAATTTGTGCTAAATAATTTAGTTTCATCACAACTGGACAAATGGTTCTCTAATCTAGATAAATGTCACATTTTAAGTTTGGCATCTGTTACACAAACAGACAGCCTCCCATTCCCCGATAACGCAATAATTTGCGCTTAAAGGTCTTTAGCACGTTTCGTCACATTTGGACAAGCGTATCAAGATCGTGAACTGGAAGACCTACAAGTAGGGGTGTAGTGCTGGTGGGTCACGGGGGGTCGCGGGGGCGCTTCCATACTTCACGTGTAGAATATTGAACTGTTTTGCTCCTATTAATATATGGAGATATACATGTGTATAACCCATTCAAATAAGCAAAGAATACAATAACCGTAAAAACCCTTGAGAGATAAATGATGAAAAAAGTTTGAATATAGCCTGCCTGGTCTGGAACAACAGGTGTGAATAAAAAGGGATCCTGTATTAACGCTTTACAATTAGATGTAACAATTGGGACAGTTCTTATTTTAGACCCATATATAAGAAATAATGTAGATAAAATAAGCTAAACATTTATTTAAAAGATAAAACTCAATCGCAACAAACAAATAAAGGGTACTTGTAGCCTTACACATCTTACTTTGCAAACGGATGCACTTCTGTTTCAAAACCTCAGTCTCATTCGCTCTTAAGAGAGACACCATTCAATATATGAGAAGGGGGAGTGAGGGAGTGTTACACATAGGATTATTATTATTATTAATAATAATAATAATAATAATAATAATAATAATAATAATAATAATAATAATAATAATAATGACGGCGTTTTAATCATGTGTGTATTAGTGTATGAAACTGCTTGTGAAAATATGTACGGGGTGGTAGATAATAGCGACGCCTCACTTATTAATATAGCACTACACCACTGGCTAAGTAAGAAACAACACAACATATTCATTCACCAAAAAAATGTGTCATCTAGACCAGAGCATTGACTACTATAGGATAAAGTACCCGTACCTTATGTTTTGCTAAAATATGTTTTATTAAATAAACAATATACCGTAGTGCTTTTCGTCTCAGTAAAAAAAAAAAAAAGTAAAAAAAAAAGAAATGGCTGCTCTCAAACAGAATAGAATCAATGGTTGCTTCGACATCATTTTACAGTTAACAAGCAGGAAACGGCTAATGTATCTTGTAACTAGTGACGCATTATTTTCAGTTTTCCTGAGGTACCAAGCCGTTACTGCATCAAAGTTGTGAGAATTTGTTGCATTGAATACCATTTCATTGGCGACAGTGAGGAGGCGAGTGAAGTCTGCAGCAGCAGCTGTGTCCTGTTGGAAATTGGACTATCCAGCAAGGGGCGCTGGCCTCTCACTGCCGCTCTCCTGGACTTCCCTTGGCAGGAGTTCAATGTTTTTTAGTCGGAGCGCAGTCGCAGTGGGCTTCATCCAAAACATTTAGAAAGGAAATTCCCTACCACTGTGTGTACCACTAATCTCTGTGTCTGTTAACTCGACCCAGAAAAACGTTACATTTTTTAATATTACAACAAAGGTGCGAATATGGCGGCGCTGGGGTCCGAGCCCCAGCCACATTCTCAACTCGCTTTGGGTATTGTCCAAACTAATATGAACAGTTTGGGATGCAGTAATCTGCCACTGAACCGGGGTCTGGAAAGAGCGTTGGGAGAAGCTGCCAACTCTGGGCTTTTGAACCTCAGTGCGAGAAAATTAAAAGAATTCCCGAGGACCGCATTAAACCACGATCTCACTGATACAGTCCAGGCAGGTAAGAAACCGTGTACCCTACTGTGCTGTTAGAATTTGTATGTGCATCTTGATAATCTGCCTTTTTTACCAACCTGCTATATGTTTCAAATAATAGTGTGGTATAATCACACACGTCATTAACATGTATGCGGGATACATTTTTGGTAGTTGTCTTTTTATAGTATGACGCTTAAAAAAGTTATGTTGGTATTTAGTGTAATCGTAAGTAAAGCACTTCGATTAATTTTAGATGTTGTTTTAAACGCCCTATGGTTAAGTATAACAGAATTTCAAGTACATAAATACATTTGCCAGGAGTGTGGTCATTTGCAATTTGTATATTCGTATCATGTCAGAATGTAATCTCTTTATTCGTTTAAGCAGAAAAGTAAATGTAGGTATATTCGCACTAGTGTTGAATGATAAAGCGGAATCCCAGAAAACACATGCTGTGTAATCCTTTTGTAATCCAGAGGATTATATTTGTTTATGCATCACGTATACAGACCATCCCTAAGTGGAAAATAACCCGTTTGTGTTACATGTTTTTTTGTTTAATAGAAAAAAGAAGAAAACTAAGTGCTAAAACATTATTCATAATTTAGTAATTAAAAAAAAAAGTATTTATTATCAGGTGTGCCAATTTCTGCTAATGAATACCCAAATTGAATATTCAATAAATAACACATTTCAGTTGTTTTGCAAAATAATCAAGGTCAAAAAGCATATTTTGTGGTATGGGGTCAGATACAGGCATTACATAGATCTCACAGATGAGTTTCAGTGAGCTGGCAACAGAACAACATGAATAACTACTGTAGGGGTATAAAGTACCTGCGTTTGGAAGAAGTTTGAATACCCCTACAGAAAACCTATAGGTTTTAGTGAACCTGACTGTTTGATTAGAAGTAAAACCCACATTGTGATGTTGAATATTTACAATATGCAAATGTATGAATATTTACAATATGCAAAACCAACAGTACCTAGAGCCGAAACAGAATGTCTCCTAATCATAAAGCAGCAGGATTTATAGTATCAGTTATCCTGGCTGTCAGATTCCTCTGTCAATGCCCATGCTGGCATGGTGACTTGTATATAATGGGTCTGTATGGGCATAATCGTTTCATTGCCAATGAAGCAAAGTTATTGAGAACGCTGTAATGCACCCAGCATCTCAGCACCTCTCTCCACTTCTTACATCTTTACATTGACTGCCAGTAAATGATTGTATTGATTTTAATATCTTGGCCCCTGTTAGTCTTATTTGAATGGGTTGCTTCACCTTTGTTTATTGGTCAAACCAAGGCATTTAGTTGCTGTGCACCTCGACTGTTGAATGTTGATGTTTTAAAGCCAGATTAAAGACCTAGCGGATCTTTTTGATTAAGAAAGCCCTCAGCTGGATATGTGCCCTGGGATGCATGTATACTATATGAAGGGTATGTTTTGGTATGGTGTGTATATATGTATGAGAGAGAATACTGTATGGGGTAGTGTGTGATATGAGCATTTCATTGAGCAGTGTGTTCCTGCTGAAGTGCTGTGTTGCTTGTGTATGGTTGCAATTCCTTTCAGTTTGACAGCTCACACTAGGGTCTGTTGCTGCTGTTAATGAGCATGTGAAGATAAATTTAGTTTAATAAACTATATAGAAAATTAAGACAATATAATAAATCAATGTACTAGACACGCATATTGTCAGTTTAGTTCAGAGTTAGGTAAGTTAACTGAAGTGTATGGCTTATGGTGGTATTGGTTTCAATTGATGATTCCAGAAATAGTAAGTAATATAGGTAACCACTTACATTATAGTATGTATACATTATAAGGTGTTTGATAATAGGCCCGTCCTATAGTGGTACAGGCAGGCATGAAAGGGTTAACAGGGGTTTGCAATTCATATGGCCCGACGCCCCGGGCATCAAGATGTGTGTGAGGGACAACAAGTTTGTCGGACAAGCACTTTGTTTCTTCTTCTGTCGCAATGTTTTGTTGCTAGAAAAACTCCCATAGATTTCTAGGGAGTCAAGCAAGGTCCTGAAAACTCTAAACTGCAGAAGTCTCGCAAATACAAATGAAAATTAAACTAAATAAAAATGTGTAACTCTAAACCGCGCAACTCCTGCAAATGCGTAACTCTAATGTTGCTGCAGATTTCAACATTACAGCGAACGCTTTCCCAACCATTCTGAAAAAATGGGATATAATAATGCAGGCCTATGAACAGAAAACTGGATGCAAGTCGTCAGTATTTCCCGCTTGCTTAATACTTATTGAGGACGCCTTTACTGGTTTAAAAATGCGCTTGATCAGAATGGGACGTGCAGATTACAAGTGCAGCTCATTTGCAATGTATACTTTTTAAAAGTGCACTTTCAACTGTATTTTCAAATTTCAAATGCACAATGCTTTTAGATGTGTAATATTTTTCATTTTTCTGTAATTGAAATTTCATTTCAATGTTACTGTAACTTATATAAAAATTGACAGTATGCATTTGGCTTAGAATCCTGATAATACAAATGTATTTGCTGGTCCCTTTTGAATTTGTATTAACAGAATTGACTGTACATAGATTATTTAGCCTATTATTTTTTTCTCCCCCATAATACAAATGATTAGATTTTTGGAGATTCCTACCGCAGAAATAGCCAATCGCAGACTGGAGCTCAGCATCTTCCAACAACAACAACAAACCGAGACGCAAACAGGTACATCTAGGTTTTAAAGAAAATAATGAGGAAATGTGTTTTCTAATCGCGATAGTGCCCTCTCGATGATGGCTTTACCATGTGGTAGTTGACCTTGACTTTCGTTAGCACCTTCCCCTTCGGCTCTATACACAACTCCCATCGCAGTCAACTACTGCACAGTAGAGCCATCATCGACAGGCACTATCGTTTCAATAGAAAATGTTCCCTGTTTTCATTTTAATATCAAGCTTGACACGGGCAGCAGTGTGGTGTAGTGGTCAGGGCTCTGGACTCTTGACCGGAGGGTCGTGGGTTCAATCCCCATTGGGGGACACTGCTGCTGTACCCTTGAGCAAGGTACTTTACCTAGATTGCTCCAGTAAAAACCCAGCTGTATAAATGGGTAATTGTATGTAAAAATAATGTGATATCTTGTAACAATTGTAAGTCGCCCTGGATAAGGGCGTCTGCTAAGAAATTAATAATAATAATTATGACCGTTTTTATTTTGTTTCCGCACAAGCAGCGTGTTCCTGTAGCAGCCTGAAGGCACATTTCTATCTATTACAAAGTCTGAGGCCCACTGTGTGAATCACTTCGCACACTGCCTCAAGTTCCAGCTTATCAGTCAAGCCCAAGCTTCGACGGCCCTGCTCATTTTACACTGCAGTTACAACCGAGTTTCACTTGCCAGCCAAATGCAAAGTCTCAAAGCTAACACATCACACAAACAATCAAGCTTTAGGTTTGGAATTTAAACACTGGTTCAGGAAATTAAACGAACAAAAAAGTATAACTAAATCCTACCAACTTAACAGGGCAGCGGTTAGCCCAGATGCCTGTGCATTGGGAGGCTGTGGGTTCAATTATCTGTTCAGGGGTAACCCAGCCAAGAAGTAAATCCGAAATGTGTGCACTTCTCTGAATGGTAGAGCAATCCCACTTAGAACTGGTTGTGCAATTTTTGAAAAAAAATTCTACTTGCCCACTCCCCGTAACACAAAACAGACACAAAAGTAGAATATAACTTGAAGGGTTTTACTTTTATTAAACAATGAACACAATCAATTAGTGATTTAATAATAATTTTTGCTTCATGAAATCGAATAAAGAAAATGTAATTCAGTCCAAACATACTTCAGTAGTTCGGGACAAACACCAATCACAAAATGTTTTAGTACAAATATTTATTGTAGAGAATGCGGAGTATGCGATTTTACAGAAAAGTATGCTGTATACACACATTCATTTGGCATCAAACCTAACTTGGTTTGAGGGTTCGCTGCCAGGCCGACTGGACGAGGCTGAGACCCCCATTGATAAAACATAAAAATTGTTATTAAGAAAGGTGGGAGATGGGGAGGTGGTGGGTTACGATGAAATCAAAACGCAACTGAGAGATAAGTGAAGAGGGTATTTATAGTGCTAACAATTTAATTGGCTAATGTGTAAATTGAATGACTCAATTTGGTGATGCGGAGATTGGTGTCTGACCCTCCTCCCGAACTTTAATTATAAATTTCATTTCAGTAGTTCGGGACAAACACCAATCACAAAATGTTTTAGTACAAATATTTATTGTAGAGAATGCGGAGTATGCGATTTTACAGAAAAGTATGCTGTATACACACATTCATTTGGCATCAAACCTAACTTGGTTTGAGGGTTCGCTGCCTGGCCGACTGGACGAGGCTGAGACCCCCAAAAAGAACAAGCCGGTCTCAATGCCACAATTAGAAATGAATATAGCCCACTTGAAGGTTTAGCCAACCTTTAACAAATGATCATCAGCACGCAGGAGAGGAAAACAAAACCCATTTTTGGGAAATAAACCTCTGGGAATCCATGGCTGATTCGATTGCCCTTCCTCCAGGCAGGCTACTAACGCTTAAGAGCACATTTCTGTAAAAGCATTTTAGGCTCCGTAATATTTGTTATAATGTAAACTTGGTAAGCACTGGAGGATCAACAACCTAACCGCTTGATAAGAGAGTCTGGAACTCCGTGGGAAGAAGCTACTACAATTCTGAAGGAATGACCGAAAACTGCTCAGCTGCGAATCCGCACCTGGAAATAAATCAGGTGAAAAGGTGAAAGAAGAACAAATGCTGGGTGACGATTGTTCAGTTTTCGTTAATAAACAGCGGGCCTGAGGGTGATGCTCTGAGAAAGATGGAGATGGATAAGAGAGAAAGGGGTCATATGGGCCAACATGGGAGTTTAAATTTATAAACAAATTGAAAAGCTTTCCCTAATCTTCCTGGTCAGTTTTACTTCTTTGAGCAGGAAGGAAAGGGTATCAGATGAGGTGATTGCTAGGTCAGAGATTAAGGGTTGAATCTGGGGGTTGAATTTGAGAGCGATGTAGACTCTGAGCACCTATGGGAACCCAAGAAGGCTAAGAGAAAGAGCTTTAAGGTTTTATCTAAAACAGGCAGGAGTAGCTGAAGCAGATGAGAGGCACCAAGAGAGTACGTTGATGGCTGATAGGTAGGCAAGCAGGGGAGAAAGAGATTCTGATAGTTGAAGCCCTTTCAGGATTAGTGAAATTTGTGAGTTGCAGAGTGTAGAGCTGGGACACCGAAATTGAGTTGAGTTTGTAGAAAAACTGGATGCCGGAAATTCAAATCTTATAGCTCTATTCTTAAGGGACATAATATAGGATGACGCCACGGGCACTGAAAATGATGGAAAGGAATGTTGAATGCAAAATGAAATTTGAAAGCAATTCCAGGATGACCAGTACATTTGCAGTGAGAGGGAGTGATGCTGAGAAGAGTTGTTTCTTGAGCCTGCAGAATCAGGGAATGCAGCAGGTGGCTCACATGAATGTCAGGTCTGAAAAGGGAGGAATCTGAGTTGGCAGGAGGTCGTCTTCGGGAGCTAATGCTCTGAATCTCTGCGTTTGGAAATGAGAAAGACAAGCGATTATATTCAGGTGGCCGAGAATGTGTTGAGCTCTGAAAATGAACTGATGAGTAACAGATAAACAGGTAATCCTTCTGAATATTCTCATTATATGGTGGGAGAATGAATGACCTTGTTAAAGATTTAGACCTGTAGGTGAATTATGTGAGCAGAGAAGAATGGATTTTGAGTCCAGGAAGACCCCCAAAAGGAATGCGGCTACAGTAAATGGACACATTTTGCGCAATGACGAGGAGTGATCGGTTATAGGAATGATACTGAATTAGTCGGGCCATGGAGCAGAAAACCATTTTCCCTTGTAGTATCCTCCAAAGCCAAGAGAGGGAGCTGCATCTTTGAACGGTTGAATGTCTTTGTGCAGCAGGAGACAGTTGTCGTAAAAGAAAGTACTGCCATGTATGACATCATTGAGGGAATCGACAGAAAGGATCAAATCAAGAGAAGGTAAGAGATAAAAGCTCTGCCTTGACATAGTTTATTTAAATTTCCAGAAAGCTTTTGACAAAGTCCCACATAAAAGATTAATTTCTCAAACTGAACGCAGTAGGGATTCGAGGAAATGCATGCACGTGGATTAGGGAGTAGTTAACATGTAGAAAACAGAAGGCCTCCAGAGTATGCAGTATTGCGGCCCTGTCTGATATTCAAAGAAATGGGAACGGTTTTGAAAGTGTTTGAATAAACTGCCGATAAGCTGAAAGAAGAAAAGCATCTCACAGAGAAGAGACCACTATGGGGTCCTGCTGGACACCCATAGAGGCCAGGGAGGTCACTGCTAGAAGGGGGCTGCTGGGGCCGCTGAGGTAAGCCTGCAACTGTAAGACCGTGGGGCCCGCAGCTGGTAAAACCGTTTGACAGAGAAGGGAGCACTATGGGGGCCTGCTGGACGCCCATAGTGGTTAGCGAGGTCACTGCAGGGGCTGCTGGACGCCTGCAGTGAGGGAGGTAACCAGAAAGGTTATAGTTGAAGGTGAAGGGAGCACTATGGGGCCTGAAGGATGCCCATAGTGGCGGAGAAAGGTCACTGCAGGGCCTGCTGGACGCCTGCAGTGAGGGGAGGTAACCAGAAAGGTTATAGTTGGAGGTGAAGGGAGCACTATGGGGCCTGCTGGACCCCATAGTGGCCAGCGAGGTCACTGCAGGGGCCTGCTCGACGCCTGCAGTGATGGGGGTGGGGAACGCGGAGCAGCCGCCCCAACTGTAATTACTGATTAGAGGAGACATCAAAATGGAGCGAGGTAACCAGTGGTGTATCACAGGGATCAGTATTAGGTCCTCTGCTATTCCTAATCTACATAATGATTTAGATTCTGGCATAGTAAGCAAACTTGTTAAATTTGCACACCACACAAAAATAGGTGGAGTGGCAAACACTGTTGCAGCAGCGAAGGTCATTCAAAATGATCTAGACAGCATTCAAAACTGGGCAAGCACATGGCAAATGACATTTAGTAGAGAAGTGTAAAGTACTGCACACAGGCAATAAAAATGTGCATTATAAATATCATATGGAAGATACTGAAATTGAAGGAATTTTTGAAAAAGAGCTAGGAGTTTATGTTGACTCAGATATGTCTTCATCTAGACAATGTGGGGAAGCTGTAAAAGGCCAACAAGATGCTCAGATATATTGTGAGAAGTTTTGAATTTAAATCAAGGGAAGTAATGTTAAAAATTTACAATGCATTAGTAAGACCTCACCTAGAATTTTGTGTTCAGTTCTGGTCACCTCGTTAAAAAGGATATTGCTGCTCTAGAAAGAGTGCAAAGAACAGCGACCAGAATTATCCCGGTTTAAAAGGCATGTCGTATGCAGACAGGCTAAAAGAAATGAAGCTATTCAGACTTGAACAAAGAAGACTACGCTGGTGATCTGATTCAAGCATTCAAAATCCTAAAAGGTATTGACAAAGTCAACCCAGGAGACTTTTTGAACCAGGACCAGGGGTCACAAATGGAAATTAGATAAAGGGGCATTCAGAACAGAAAATAGGAGGCTTTTTACACAGAGAATTGTGAGGGTCTGGAACCAACTTAGTAATGTTGAAGCTGACACCCTGGGATCCTTCAAGAAGCTGCTTGATGAGATTCTGGGATCAATAAGCTACTAACAACCAAACGAGCAAGATGGGCTGAATGGCCTCCTCTTGTTTGCAAATCCTCCCATGCTCCCATGTAGTTTAAATGGCCTAGGAGGGACAGAAGATTGCGTTTAGTAGGAGGGGACCGGACAGAAAAGTGGAAATATAAAAATACAATCCCCTGAGGACAGGCTCAATGGGCATGATTTTAAATGTGTTTGATATATTGGCTTTAGCCAGTCATGCGTTTTCCCAGCAATTTTGATTAAGAATATGGCGTGGTCGATTTGCATATTGCAGGGAGCAATCTTCGTGAGAGACTGTTGATGCTGGGTGTGGTGGAGTTACGGTGAGCGGAAATGAAGGAAGTTACAGGCAGAATAGCACAGGTTCCTTCAATGAAGTTATTACAAATCTGGCAAAACAATCTCTGGATACAAATGCTCAAAACTGCTGATGAGCAGAAAGAAAAGCATTTCACAGAGAAAGAATCACTTTGAGGGCCTGCTGGAC